>QNGE01000011.1:356878-429417 GCA_008508345.1 Paragonimus westermani | reverse complement strand
GAAACGTGGCCTGTTCGCAAGCAAGATATCAACAGGCTTGCTGTGTTTGACCATCGTTGTCTCCGCCAATTGCCCACATTACGTGGGCTGATCGCGTGAGCAATGTGGCAGTTCGCCGGCGCATATTCCGGAACGTTCCGGATGCGCGTTCAATCGGTCAACTAGTTACGTTGCACAGCTTGTGATGGTTGGGTCACGTGGTCCGTATGCCATCTGAGCGTTTACCGTACCGGGCATTATATGCTGAGGCCACCAACAGTTGGGTGAAATCGCGTGGTGGTCAAGCAACAACGTGGTCACGAAATATGAAGACCTTGATTGCTCCATTGAGTAAAGTGGGCAGGCATCGCCTTCCTGGCTGGGGTCCTCGTGATCACTCAAACCGCTGGTTAGAGACGCTATCCGAGATGGCAGTGTGTCGCAGTCAATGGCGTACTTGTATCCACACCATTTCTAGTTCTTCCACTTAGTCTTCTTTGATATTTGCTCACTTTCGTAGTAATGTTTCCTTTTAGGATATTCCACGTCACTGTTGAGGTGAGTGACGGCCCGAGCCACAGTACCTTTGGTCATGCTCATGGCTGTTATGATGATGATGATCCTAGCAGGATTTCTCAGCGAGTTAACACTAGAATTCACCAATGTTTTCATCGAACATGGAACTTGTTTTACTAATTGGTTTGGTTTTGTTAATCTAGAGGGATCACATCTGCAAAAAGTTTTCGGGCCTTCGTTGTATTTGAGCCGGCAGTCGAAATAACGTGGCCGAGCGCTGCAAGTATTCTACCAGCCGGGCGAGGAAGCCGCTTTGTGAGCTCAGAAATTTAATTCAATTTATTTGGTAACCTGACAATTTCATCCTGTTGTATACGTAAGTTGTCTTAGTGTAACTTCGCAGATGTCCATCGAATAGGAACTTCAGCTTTACTCTGTCTCCAGTCGAATGCGTATCAGACACTGTGAAACGACAGGCTGTTTACACTTTTACAAAACAGAACTGACCACCTATCGTACGGTCAGATGTACTTTCCGTTCTGAACTCATAACCTAACACCCTGATAGCAATCTTGGATCAGGGATTCCGACAGCTTGTGCAGGCGGTCGTGTTTCGCAGTTTTTTACTTCTTCACTTCGAGCGCGCACAAACAAATGCATCATGCTCATCGTGTATCCGGTGAGTATTGATCACAATCCGGTGTACTGCCAGGCGAGTCTTATGAATCAGCGACGCACTTCCGACCTTGTATCTTCGAGGAAACTTCGGTTCCCACTAGCTGACAGCACTTCAACGAGAACACGTGTGCATGAGAACACACAGGCGACCGTGTTGAACATCCGGTAAGGAACGTATATGTACCCGGGGACGTTGCTTCAGCTCAGGGCTCAAATATCGATCAATCCAGTCAGTTCAACGCAGATGTCATCGTTTGTACGGGTAATCTAGCAAATGTGATGTGAAGTGTATAGTTCTGGCACCTGGAAAAGACGGTATTGGTCTGGTACGACTAAGCAAGTTGCATTGTACGTCGTTTAGGTAAGCTGTATTGAACGTCGCTTTATAAATAATATTGTATTTCATGCACACCGGTTTCGACTGACCAGCCGTGTGCGGTTGGTGTGCAAAACTAACTTGCAAAACCTGAAATTACCGATTGCACTATCGTGAATTGCGTGCTTTCTTCGTGATCTTACCAGATTTCTAGTGCACCACTTGCGTCTCGCAGACGTGATTTTCAAGGGTCTCACTCATAACAAAATGTGTGAGCAAATACATCTAATTTAATTATTTATATTCCAGTTGGATGCGCTAGTGGTCATCCTACCATACAATTTACGCTGGTCGGTCAGTACACTCTGTGTTCTCATCGTTGCAGCTTATGAGTAATGTCAACAGAGTGGTTATATTTGGTCGTCAGAATTTGTTGACTATCTAGTTCACTCACGATGGCTTTGACCTGTCTTTACAAAATAACCCATGTGCCACAGGCCAGTACTTTAATTTAGCTAATTATGCCACCTACTGAGATGATTCCGTTCATCGCACCCATACAGTGTCATGTGAACTTGCTTCGGTTTTAAAAACGTTTGTTGTGCACCAGCTCATTTGACCTTTAACTCAAAGAAAGACTACTTCTTGTAACATGGTTGTTCTGTTGCTTCGTTAACGCAGGTCATTGTTTCGTTATCCATCTGTAGTACGGTTATCGATTACAACACTGTCACCATTGTGTCCAATTCCTAGTTGATGAACTGAGTATTTGGCTCGCCAGAACCGCGTAGCCAATGTCACGAGTTGGTTCCTTCTAATGTTTACATTAGGCGAGTTAAAATTCTTTTTGTTTGCTCTGCCTAACGTTGACATTGACAGGCTGCCCTTTACAGTTAACGCCTTTAATGAAGTACGCTGTCAACTGCCGGTGTTTGTCCTCGGATTCTTACCCAAACTATTGTGCTTATTTCGGTCAATTACGTAGCTTCCTGCAGCTTGAAATGGTGGACAATCTAATTCGTCTGTTTCCGATGTTGTGCCCTCACCATAACACCGTGTTCTGATGTCACGGCAGAAATGACCATTCTGTTGATAGGCTACTTTTTGACGCCGATTGTGTACTTGCCTTGGTGTGTCTCTACGTTTCACTGCTCTTTCCTCTCTCATGAACATGTTTTTATCGCCTACTTTATTCTGGCAGGTCCTCATCTGTTTGGTCAAAGCGAATCGGGATCCTCACACATGTCTGTGGCCATCTTTGCTCACGGATGGGTGGGAGGCAGATTCGTGGACACGTGATCAGATGGAACAGCGAATCACACTAGAACGTTTGCAGTTGGACAATCCGGGAATGGATTTCACTGATGCACACATATCTGGCAATTACCGTGACGGTGGACCACGGCTGCCTTCATAGCCAGGGACCGTTGTTGTTTTCCAATACACAATCTAACAATTTACTGGGTTATACTTCTCAGTCGCGTGCTGTCATTTCGCTGGCTATCTTTTTTTTGTTTCATTCTTTTTAGGATGATAAGGACACGCTTCTCAATCGCCATTTTGTTCACGGAGGACAATTACCGATCTATAAAGCGGTCACGGAGATTCGTACATCAGAGTCAAGGGTACCTGAATCAGTGAACTTGTCTGGAGTGGAAACCCGGAGTTTTTACGAGTCATTAGTTTCCCTGTCATCTGTCTCCCCTCTTCCCTCTGACTCGAATACAGCAACATGCGTAACCTGTGGCTCAAAACTACCTACTGGCACGAGTTATAAGGAGCATCTTTCTTCCGTCGGTCATCAAGTGGCAGAATTATCAGCCCAACCCAAGCGACAGTCGGACCTAATGATTCCTCGGTCTAATGTGGGTTATCAACTTCTAGAACGTATTGGTTGGTCCAACTGTGTTTCTCACTCAGGCACGCACAATGACAAGCTGGATTCTCTTGTCCTCAGCTGTACGACTCTCGACACGTCGCACCCTACCCATTCGGTAATTCAGACTAATGGTGGATTAGGTTTGTATGGTCAAGGTCGACGTCATCCTGTGTCTACAATTCTTAAACGCGATCGTTTTGGGTTGGGTTGGGCAGACACAACTAAACAAGCCGCAAAAGTTACACACTTTGCTCCACATGATGTAAGAGCAGTGGAAGCACCGTTTCGGGTTCGAAATGCGGCTTCATCCTCTCGTCTCAAGCTAGATAAACAATCCCAGTCTCGCAAAATTAAACTGGACAAGGCACGTGAAAGGCGATTACGGGATCAGCTCAACTTGAGTGATGAGCATTTTGTTGTTTTGCATAGGAGTTGATTCTTTTCCCAATACCGAATGTTCGCCTGATCCTTCTGCATTTATGTTTGACGTTTTTAAATGTTTTTACTCTTGAACTCTGTATTTTGATACCACACTATTTTGTAAAGAAACTTTGGGATCAGAATGCTCACGTCGAAATGACGACACATTCTGATCATTCAAAGCTTTTGCTTACTCATTCTTCAACTCCAGTGTGAGTCTGGTCATTGAACTGAACGACTCATTTTTTCTCAAGCAGACATCAATGTTGCCTGCCATTCTTCGACCTGGGCTATGACGTTTTCATTTTCCCTGCCCAATCGTTTTTACAGTGCGCTGTGATGATTTAGTGAATCGTGCTATTTTTTTCTGTTGTCCCGATCAAAATGGGTCTTGAGGTATGCAGCTTCGTAAGATGATAGCTGGTCACAAAATCGGCAGCCCCGAACTCAGCTTCCAGTTTACTCATCCCCTCTGGTTATTCGAACAGGTTGACGTTGTCCAATCCAGTTCTCTCACATGTAACACCTTCAATGTGTAGTGCCAGTTAAAATGCTATAAACCACTTGTACCAACAGGGTACACATGTATGTATCCTAATACTGTACACCCTTGAAATTCAGCTGTCCTTCATCTTTACGCTCGGTTGACAACCACTCCCGAGACGTTTGTGTACAATTGCGGTCGCGAACTGTAACATATGATTTGTATAAGTTCACTGTTTTCATTTTCTTGTTACTGAGGTTCCGTCACCTGGTTGTTTGATTGGTCTGAAACTCTTCCCTCGTATAACCTCTATTACCAAGGGATGAGCCAGAGCAACTAATCACATTTATTCACCGTAATTTACCACCGTCGTATTAGGTGTGCGCAACTGATACCCAAAACTGACACATTTTGCATCCATACTGAAGGATAGTGAAAATCGCTTATTCATGTTGCTGTTCGTCAGGGATCTGCGTTATGCACAGCAATCCGCAAGAACAGTGAACCTCATCTTTTTCCGATTAAAAATAACCAAAAAAGATGTGGCAAACAAGCTTGTTTCCGGTTATTCATCAGACCGAATGCACAACGGTTATCTGATACATTGTTGTCAGGGCGAAACGAACAAAAGCAACGAGTTCACTTGGGGTCCATTACATCATCGTTACAAATGGAGACAACGTTTCGATAAGGTTACGTTACAATCATGATGCAATTGGGACCGCTGTAGTTTGGTCTGTCATGGTGTGGGTAGTGGGCCCTGACAACCGCAAAACGTGAACAAAGCGCTTTTGTGCGCACAAGGTGGACTATTCAATCGAGCTCCGATCGCCTCAGATATTGTCAAAATTCGACATCTCATCGCTTTTGTCTGGTCGCCCTTGACTAGGTAAGTCAGACGGAAAGAACAATCGATGACATGTAACACAGTTGCACTTGTAGATGTCCTGGTAACCTCGCTATTGATCCAACTTGGATGATGCTCACGGACATGTTCCGATACGCGTTTGACCGTGCGACCGACGTAACTAGTTCCACAGGAACAAGTAAATAGATGCACACAAAAAAATGTCGCAGAAACAGCTACTTTAAGTCTTGACAACAGTGTTTCATATAAGTGTTATATGCTTGGCTTGATGGTGAATAACCAAAGACGAGCTTGTTTGCTTCATTGCTTGCCTACTTATCTCTTTAAATAAAAAGCATACTAGTTCGAGTGGTCCGTATTTATACGCTGTTTATCATAGTACCTATAAACTCCTGATTCGGGTCGAACAAGACAGGCTTTTGAAGGCTTATTTAAGTCAAGGTGGTTCCATACGTAAATGGTTAACAATTAACACAATTGTAAAACCCACAACCCGTCGAATTTTGCGCACGATAGACATTGGTTAACGATTGACGCCTTGCGACCAACTCATCGCTTAAAAAGGTGGCAGAGGAGAATCAAGGCATACAGTGTAATGAACCTGATGCAAGGATAAAAGTTCTGCGGCAAATGACCGCAGATTCACACGACAATTCTTTGACCATACTAGGTCGATGCATGTATCCTTCAGTTGGTTTTGCGTGTGCTTCGGCTAATACCGATCTCAATAGCGTGTATGCACTACGTTCGATCGAACCAGCGTGACAAACTGCGGAACGTTACCGCGACTGGGTTGCCATTGAAAATTCAAAAAGTAGTTCTTTTGTGTCAGTTTAAAACGTTACCCATGTATATAGTAAGGTCATTTAGAAAAAACTCAAGACAACGCAGAGGAGTATTGCAGTGGTTCATCAAATGACTCGTTAGGGTGATCTAGGTATTGTGAGGTGCACTTTGTAGAAAAATACACAGGTTAGGAATTTGCAATTTAGCAAACACATTTATCACCGATTGAACTTAAAGATGCGCAAGTCGATATTCCTCTACTTACACACACTAACCCTTCGGTAGCTACCGCCGAATAAGTGCGGATCTTCGGATTCTTGGTTTTCGCACGTATGTCCCACGTAGCTCCGCATGACACCCATATTTCGAGAACGGTACGGCGTTTGACAAAACACAGTGGATCGTGTAAATTTGATAGCAAAGAGCTACGATTTCGTTCCCTTGGTAATAATGGAATGATCATCTCGTTGAATCTGCTCTACCATACTCTTTATATTCCGTTCGTGGGCTCCATACTGTTTAATATTTTATCTGCTTTATGCCGTCACAAGCGCTAATATCTGATTAGAAATCATCTGCGGTTCTACGCTGATAGGAAATAATCACAAACTTATTATTTAGTATTAATGTCAAGTGATCGGACAGGTTACGATAGGCAGGCCCTATCATGGGACAAGATGAGCGCGCATGCAACGCTGAATCGATAGTACCGAGCATTTTCTTCATGAAACTTTCATTCATTTCAGGTGGAGAATATTGAGAGTGAACGTTCTTGCACTGTAATCCGGAAAGGCTAACAATCCTTTATATTTGACCAGCTGGTAGCATATAGACGGTCTGAATCACGAGCACCTTGTACAGTGGTTTTGTGTTCACAAAGGACACTTGACTTTTAAAGTTGTTTAATGTCAGATATCAACTACAGTGTGATTGAAACTTAATCATAACAAACGCGGCACTTCGCCCACTTGGCTCAGCCATTATCAGTCATATTGAGTTGCGTCCCGTGTTAAAATGTTCCATACAAAGCACTCTCGGCTGGTCTTAAGGCTGATGACCGTCGTTAATTTCGGTGGATGAGACGTTCTTTCCTGCACTTTTCACGTTACTATTTAGCACCCCGTGTATTATATAGCATTCCCCCTCTCCTGAGGATCCTTGATTTCCTGTCACTTACTCATGAGTACTCCGATGGACGCAATCTTGGCTTCTCTGTTTGCGACTTGGTTCATGTCAATGGTGGCCTGCTCCTTTTGGCTCACCGTTCAGCTCAGTCGTGTACACCGAGTTTCATCTTGTGCGGATGACGTACGGACCTTTCTTTTTAAGCATGAGCTTTCCCCAAACCTGCCCAAGCTCACCGTTTCGTCTGTGATTGTATAGCAATAATTTCCTTCCTGATATTCTCATCGTTCATGAGATTCACCTTCAGTCCGACGCCCCATGACCATCATCAGGCAGTGGTAATCTAAATGAAGCTAGAACTGGTAACTCCGGCCATGCTCTCGTGAGGCAACCATACTGACAGTTACACTACAGAATTCACATTAGGCATAACCGAGTTGTCATGTGCAAACGCTCGGTCACACTCGCTTGTGGGTAGCGTTGGGGCTGTCCAGTCACTTGAGGAGGGAGACGATTCGCATCCTGATAACTCACCGATAATTCCTCTTGAGATGGTCGGGCAACATAGTCATTACGCTCCAGCGACTGCGGTTGGACGTTTTAAATACCATGATTCACTCATGCATACCTCGGAAAAACGATTTATTGGTCTGAACGTCTGCTTCATTACAATGTGGAGCGGAGTTCCACTCTCGACCACGACAGTGGTGAGCTATAAGTAGAAGGAAACTCGAGTCTGGCATCTCTTTTTGAAAGGAACTACTGAAGCGTTTATTTGACTGCAAAAACAGTCATCAGTCTAAACGAGTCGAATCCCCACTTACTTGCAAGTAATCACAGCCTCTCACGAACAAATCCAGAGAAGCCATTCAACTTACTGTACGTAGACCCTGGTGTACTTGATACTCATGAAGCGGCAGAATTCTGCTCACCACCTACCGATAAATCTCCCAGGAAGGTTCATGAAGCGTCCATAGCACAATCTGTTAAGTCTATGACAAGCATCAATCCGACTTTGGTGACACTCCGGGCGTTGTTAGGTGTCAGTCTGATGTTTGCTGTATTGTTCGTTCTGTTAAAGTAATCGGCGGTACTTGGTTGTTAGCCTTTGCAATGTGATATCCAGTAAAACAGCTATCTGCCGTCAATTCAGGTGCATTCGTTTAAACGCATCAGCCCTCCCCTTTTCCAACTGCGTCAGGCTGCCACCACGTGTTCCAGCGGTGAATGCAGAATCCAAAGTAGATTCATCCAACGCTTACGGATTGATGTCATCATGTTCAGTGACACAATATGGTCAGCCGTAAAGATCGTCCTGAATGACAGTCGTCGTCCAACTACCACTTCTACACTGCCATGGAAGCCGTAAGCAGCCAGTATGTACGACGTGCAACTTTTCTTCTGCCTTACTCATATTTTTGACTTGAATGTGCTTACTATGCATGTAATGGATTTACAATAGGACAGTTTTAATCATTCCAATAATTAACGATGCTATGTTCTGGGATACGAAATTTGATATTTTCAGGCCGCATGCTGAAAAAACTAGCTACCACTAGCTCTGCTGTGGGGGTCGCATTTTATCAGCATTTCTTTGGAGACTGTTAAAAAGTTGATAGGTTTGTTTGGAAACCACCGGAAGGATGAATGTAAATGCCTTTTTCGGTGAACAGTCCAACTCATGATTTTTAAACAACATTTTGAATTTAAAACAGTTCATTCCCTTCAGAAGTTTGAACAAAACTGTTAGAACACGAAAACTGGTAGATGCGAGCATTTCGTATTGACTCGTCAGTACCAAATTTGCAATAACATGAAACGGGTTTTTTATATCGAGCAGTTAGGGAGCAGAGTGGATAGTCAATCGGTGGTTTAGGAAAGGTCACTACGTCCAGGGAAGGGTCAAGTTTACGAGCAATTGTTTCTGAACACACAAGGTCGGCTTCAGTCGATTGATTGCGACCGCCTCAGCAAACCGCAAGAATCTTGGATTGGAGTGACGTAATAAGATTCTGAATGCACACATTGGGTCGATAACGTGACCAGTGGTCAGGACGTGTCTTGCGACTGCGGACGCCGGTTGCTTGCGTGTTTCAACAACACTGTCGTTCTTCTGTAATACAGAGCTCTGCACCCACTTAGGCAAATGTTCCTTCACTCTGGAGATCAAGCACCTCTCGGTTCTGCCTATGTAACTTTCTTTGCAGTTACATGTAAATTGGTAGACACAATGTGAGGTGGCACCGACAGGCTGATCTCCTTTGATTGAAGGGACAGGCAGTTTCTGGGTCCGGGCTAATACACAGAGTTCCGCTGCGTTAAATGTTCGTTTAATCGAATTCACTAGTCTTTGGGTTGTTTGATGCATGCTATAATCACCTTTAAAAGGCAATTCTATATAAACCTTCTTTTTTCTAACTGTGGCCACCTGTTCGGAAGGTGGTTTCGGTCTACTATGCCTTTCTATGAACCTTTTTGGATACCCGTTAGATTGTAGTATAGATGTGATCAAGTCTAATTCCTTCGCAAGACTGTCCTGTGTACAGATTCGTCTTGCTCGTGTGAATAGTGTATTCACCAGTGCGCGTTTGTGATGGACCGGTGTGAAACTACCGAAGTTCAGGTATTGACCCGACCACGTGGATTTCCTATAGACGGCTCTTTTGATAGAGCCATCCTCCCGGCGACTAATGAGTATGTCTAGAAACGGCAAACAGTTGTCGGTCTCAAATTCACATGTTACTTTCAGGTTGGGATGACAACTATTTAGGCGCTGCACTAGGTTATCTATTGCCTGCTTGGACCGACTGAACGCTAGTGTATCATCGACGTAGCGTTTGTAATATGACAGACCCGCTATGTCTGTGGCTAACTCCCGCTCAATCTTTAACATGAAAAAGTCTGCCAGGATGGGCCCTAATGGACTTCCCATGGCTACCCCGTCTATTTGGCGGTAGCACCGATCAAGAAAACGGAAGCTGATGTTTTCAGTACATAACAATAATGCTTCCCTCAGAATATCATTAGGTAGAGGCAGAGTAATGTGGCTCATTTCAACGAGCTCACCAATAAAATCGATTGTCTCGTGTAACGGGACATTCGTGAATAGTGACTGAACGTCTATAGAACACATCAACTCATTAGCAAGATTGATGTTTTCTAAGTCACTGATCAATTCAAAAGAATCTTTAATAGAATGTGTTTGAAACTTTTGTTTCAATGGAGTTAGGATTTCGACTAACCAACGTGCCAATTTATGGTACGGAGAATTGGTCATTGCCAGGATAGGCCTAAGAGGCATCCCAGATTTGTGTGTTTTAGGGAGGCCGTAGAGCTGAGGTGTCGACGACCCACATGGTTTAAGAGCTTTGTAAGTCCTGTCATCGATTAAGCGCAGCTGTAAGAGGAGTTCGAGATGCCGTGCTATGCGACCTTCTATTTCATTGACGTTGTCTACGGTGTCTATTTGCTGAAACTTCGTTCGGTCCTCTAGTATTGACAACATCTTCTGTACATATGCGTCCCTGTCTAAAATGACTGTCCCAGAGCCTTTGTCTGGCTTAAGTATTACTAGATTTTTTGATTTAAGTTCTTTTAGTGATTGCAGGTGTTGCTTTGTGATAGCACACCGGCCGCTGATTGGGGTCATGATAAACCCGTTAGCTATATCAGTCAGTTTGGTCTTAAGCCAGCCTAGGTTGTCAGCAGTAGTTGGCTGAAGGTCTGATAATTGATCAATTAAGCTCTCAAATTGAGCTTCAATGTAAATACGATTAGGCCTGTATGATGGTATTTTATAATCTAGACCCAAAGCTAAGGCTTCTAATTGCATAGAATTTAATTGTACTGAAGAACAGTTCAATACATACTTACTGGGATCCAGTGGAACTGGTTCTTCAGCAGACTTCTTACGTGACTTCTGCAAACGGTTGATGTAAGTTCTCTTCGTACGATCGGTGATCGTCTTACAGAATTGTGTGAACACAATACGACCGCATAATGATAAGTTTTCTACGATGGAAAGAAGACGACAATGTGTTTGACGCAAATCCACAAGTCGCATTTGCTCAGTTTCGATGTGTGCAGTCGCAATACGCCTGAGGTTATTGTTAGTCACTTTCAGCTTATTCTTTGTCAATAGCCGCATAGTCTGTAAAATGAGTTTTATGCTTATCTCTGAATTGCCTAGTCAGACAAATTGAGTTTGGTAGACTTTGAAACTGATGAAAATGTTGTCAACGGCTATCGAATTTCCGGATTATGAACTAACTGGGGTGCACTCTGCCTTACATCAATCCTTCATTAGCGAATTTATATCAAAGCAACCTGGTGTTATTCATAAAGGATTTCGTAAGTCTGTTATGTTGGTTTCTTTTGAGTAGGTGTCCGCTTGAACGTCTGTCAGTTGCACACCTTTCATATTTGATCCCAGCTTTTATGTTCAGATGGGCTCATTTCAAAGGTAGACACCAACCGAGCTTTGCTTACTGATTTGAGTTTGGCAGTGGGGTAGCACATTCTGGTCCGAAGTAGCAATCCCTACACTTAGGAGCAGACCGTATCGACTACCATTCCATTGACTTCACCTTAAGGAAAAGCATATCACATTGCGCAAACTAATGTATACTAATTGATATTCATCTTGCACTGTATTTTCTCAGACAACTAGAACGATACTTGGCCACAGGGTAGATCCAGGGTCGAGAGGTATCGCGGTCTGGGTAATTGTCTGTCCAGATAGCAACCTGTTTCGTGTGCCATACGTGGCCAGCTGATCTCGTCCAACCAGATTAACGGTTTGTTTCCCTTTGCTTCTGAATTGTTTCCCTATCTTTCTTAATGTGCCAACGTATTACCGAATTTACTCAATTGGCCTTGACTCTCTATCCCGTCTATAATCAGGCCAAATACAACTTTGACTGACTGACTGACAAACACGAGACTGTGCGGAAATATTTGTTTTCTCAGATTTCGGACGTAAGCCCGGTTGAACATCATCCTCCTCCTCCTCCTCCTCCTCCTCGTAGCCAACAGCAGTGCGTCCGTGTTGAACACTGATGTTTCACCGCAAAAAGATGGAAAGAACATGCAATGGCTGAGCAATTATCGTAACTTTTATTTCCACTATTGCAGAAATCGGTTCGCGAACTTAGCAGCATTTTTCCATATACAAGAGTTCATTCACTTTTTACTTCCACACTAAGGCCGCCAACATGCGCATTTTACTAGTAGTCATTTCGCTAGTATAGTTCATGACAACCCCATTAGTTGGGTATATTTGTTTCGAAACTTCAACAGTTTGTACTGGTAACAACCACACAGTTGAGACTACAAAACTGAGTGTCAAGCCATTTAGATTATTTCAAAGCGTGGCCCACCAGTTGTCCAGCATTAAGCTTAGTTTAGAAGAAGTATGCCAAATCCGGGCTTCTGTTGGTTTCGAACCGGCAACAAAGACAGCATGCCAGAAAGTAACAAATGCCATACCAGTTGGACAAGTAATTACGCTGGAAGTTCAACCCATTTAGACCGAGTTATCTGTCCAATGTAGAGTACACCAAATGATCCAGAGATTCCTCTGCTCCAGAAACTTGAATTGATCCAGTTGTGAGATACACTGCTCATAGCGTGAGGGGTTACCAAGTCTAGGACACAATAATTCGAACACAGCGGGATATCTGAAAACCACTGTCAGATTTTATCAAAGCCCATACTGGATGGAAGAACAACACAAGAGATTGAATCAAACGAGATCGAACTAACGGGTGAGAAGTAACAGGCGAACATCCACAACGGAAAACGTCGGCCAAAAGCATAGGATTGTACGGAAATGCATAGGACATTTGAACGAGAGCCTCGTTGCGGTGTGTTGAAATTCTAATTCGCAAACGTGAACTAATGAGCAGCGTGAAAACATGAGAACTAGACGGTAAACGTGTTGCTTCGTTAAACGAATTTTTGCGCGNGACACAATAATTCGAACACAGCGGGATATCTGAAAACCACTGTCAGATTTTATCAAAGCCCATACTGGATGGAAGAACAACACAAGAGATTGAATCAAACGAGATCGAACTAACGGGTGAGAAGTAACAGGCGAACATCCACAACGGAAAACGTCGGCCAAAAGCATAGGATTGTACGGAAATGCATAGGACATTTGAACGAGAGCCTCGTTGCGGTGTGTTGAAATTCTAATTCGCAAACGTGAACTAATGAGCAGCGTGAAAACATGAGAACTAGACGGTAAACGTGTTGCTTCGTTAAACGAATTTTTGCGCGTTGCGAGCCAACAGTATTGGCGGCAAAACGGTCCGCTTGTGCATCGAGAGGAATACCCTCCCCAGCATCTTCCAATACTGAAGCCAACTGGAGTTGGGATTTTGTACAAATCTCACCCATCTGACATTGCCTTTAGGTTTTTTCGCAATAGACTTTCACAGCGTTACCAGTGACATAGCTCGCTCTTCTCTGTATCTATGCTTGTCTTCAACGGACGCAGCATATCGATACTCAATATCGTTTCTTTCTGGTTGTCAATTATTAGCATTGTGTGACGTTGCCTAACACCAATGAGTGTAACATTGTCCGTCCGACAGTGATTACCCTCCAGCTTCCTCGGTTAACGTTCACTCCATTCACTTTGTCCATAACAGACACTCTATCCCTCACATCTACTACGATGATCGTTTGCTCCCCGTTAGTTGGCAACCTAAGCTGCCCGGTACCACAATGAAGCACGAAAAACGTCTGTTAGTTCAATGTCCCACCCTGCTACACTCGAAGCACTGAATACAATGAGTTCGGTCACATGTCCATCTTGCCTGTAGTTTTCCTGGTTCCCGGTTCATCTTCAAACTTTCCACTGCCTCCGTCGGTTGCCCAGTTATCATTTTCAGATCACACTTTCGACCAACTGGCCAATAGTTGTGAACTCACAAGATTCATTCATCCGTACCATCCACGATTTCAATAACCAATGCAGAATGGACCGCACTCTCACCAATCTCTCCTTCGTTTTCCCGTCTGCTTCTGGCAGAACCAACGCTAACTTCCGTATTAGTGTCAATACTGGACTAGAGATTCTTGAATGTCGCAAATCCTGACACCATAAATCAGTAGTGTTGCCTACTGTTGATCTTGTTCATTAGTAGTCCCCTTGATCCGTGTGACCTGCATATCCTGGTACGAGACTGTGGGCTTTGTCTACTTACTTAAGACAAAGACAACCCTCATACACCTGGCGAGCAGTGTTCTCAGTGCTTTCAGAAGCTGTGGATCGCCTTTTAGACCGTTGAACGCTGCAATCGCCTGATATTTCGAAAGCCAGTCTTCCACGTCTCCATCTGCGAATGGGCTCGGCCACGGCAGTTCCATTGTTGCTTTCAGGTCATGACACCAAGGCAACGGAGAGTATTTCAATAAGAGGGAACTTTATCATCCATCACGCACATTCCCACGCTACTAATGCGTTCATGTTTACGAACTAGAATTTCAACACACCGCAACGAGGCTCTCGTTCAAATGTCCTATGCATTTCCGTACAATCCTATGCTTTTGGCCGACGTTTTCCGTTGTGGATGTTCGCCTGTTACTTCTCACCCGTTAGTTCGATCTCGTTTGATTCAATCTCTTGTGTTGTTCTTCCATCCAGTATGGGCTTTGATAAAATCTGACAGTGGTTTTCAGATATCCCGCTGTGTTCGAATTATTGTGTCTCAGACTTTGTCACTAGTAACATTACAAAAGTCGACGCATTCGTTGTAGATTTAGCAGTTAGAAATGACAAGTCGGCCGTAGTACAATTATTTGCTCAGGGCTGGGTGATGGAAAGATTCAAGTGAAGCTAACAACCATTGGGAATTCACCATCTGCACAATCGAAGTGTTGTTGGGATCCTTTCTCCGAACCATGGGTTGTAATTCAAAACCCAAAAGGACGTCAAACATCCAAAACATTTCCATCCTTCTAGCTGCTGAGAAATGAGCTAAAAGAGTTGTTTAGACTGAAAAGCTGGACGTGGCCTTCAATCAAATCAATCAGAAAGCTGCCACTAATCGGTTATGCTTGCGACCTTTGGTCTGACTGAGCAGCGATCGATGAAAATGATATCGGATTCAGTTCATTCCCTTCACAATTATCAAGAACATTTGGGTGCACCGATCTAGCACTGATGAAAGCGAAGCGAAATTAATCCACTGCGGCAAAAGAATGCTTTACCTTCGTCTGAGAGTTAAATAATGAAGAGCCTATCGGGTAGTGACCACCGTTCTTTCTGAGACAGATCAAAAGCCGTTTCTGTGGCTGAGGGCGACGAAGAATTTACGCGGATGACTGATGCACTGGGCAGTTCAACCACAGAGGTGCAATTTAATCGTGGAATATCAATTCCAGAAACAAGAAAAGGTAATACAGCCTTGCTATAAATGTAAAAAAAATAGTTATCACACCCGTGAACTGGACACAAATTGCTGACGAAGAAATACTGATCAAGCAACAAGCAACATCTTTATGTAACCGAAATCAATGCACATTTAATAACAGGAACCAAAACCAAGATGATATATTCAGAGATCGAGAAGCTGCCACATTTTTGGGGCTGATTACATCTAGAAAACCGCCAACGCGTCGTTGTTGTGGAGAGGTGCACAGCGAGTAACGATCACAAAGATCACTATTTATTCCAAATTACCAGGTAGGACACGTGATTCCACTTGCACATGCTGACGTTTACTTCGATTTACTGTGGCAAAGTGTATTTTGACGCAAGGTACGGAAATGTGTCACCGATTCTATTCGGACGCGTTACAACTGACAAGAGAAATAGAAGACAACGTCGACCACACTGCTGATGAAAACTCTTGTGACACACCACGCGACGCATACATGCAACAGGTATTTTTGGCCCAGTCCTAACGATTCCAAAAAGGAATTGCCATATAGCTGTAATGAAGAACCATTTCATATGACTTGTTGAATCCATTCCCACGGCACATCAACCGAGTGGAAGAGACTGCGTTCGGTCTCAGGAACAAAGTCCTGGTTCGCTGTGGAGTACCGCAATAAGTCATCACGTGTTTTGCGGGGGACACTTTCATGTGATAAAGAAGTGGATGGGTCGGAACTAACCTGCATCCCTGTACCATTTGCAGACTAACGGGTCGACGGAACGATTTCTCCGCACAATGAGGGAATGGCTGAGCAGTACAGACAATGACTGAGAAGAAGGACTTCCAGGAGTATTATGCGGATATCGTACGATAAGGCATGAAACAATGCAGATCTCACCACTCGAGCTGACGTACCTTAAGCATCACGGACTTTCGTCAGGTGTCCGTGTGTCCCGAGACAGGGATAAACAATTATCATGTCAATAACAACGACATGATACACCAGTCATTTGAATCGACAACAGAAACACAGTGTCAAATGAAAGAACTCACTGTTTGAGGCGCGCCACACAAATTGGTACCTGCTGGTGATCAAAAACCAAATAAATGTAAGAATGTAGTGGGCCAGAAACATTCCGTCCACGTACATGCAGGTTTGCAAGACGATAGGGTGAACCATTTACTTTCAAAAATAACCGGAATACAACCTGTCACATCAATCGAGGTCGTCTTAGGTGACAGATTAGTGGCGAACACTTGGCACAATCGGAGGGATTTCTTTAAAAAAAAAGGTCATTCCAATGGATGACTGAGTCGGGCAGGCGGTTATCCGTACCTCGATAAAAATGTGGAATTCCATCAACACAAACGGACAATAGACGTAAAGGAACTAGCATGCTAAAATCCACAGTGGGAAACGTCAGAAAAACGCACAGAGCCAAGCAGAAGTACACGAGAATTCCAGTTCATATACGTGGACTGAAGGGCAGTATGGGAACATGCGAACTGAACGGTAATGATCTTGTTTTGTGTTAGAGAAACCCATTTATTCCGTCCAAAACCGCCTCCTTCCTCGAGAAGACGATCCTATCCAATCATAATAAGCGGAAATTTCGTGAACATTCGAGAGATGACCTCCACTAGTTTTTACTTGTCTGGCCTTTGTTCGGCTACGCTCATTGGTGGTTTAGTGACCTTAACTGCTTTTTTGATATCTGTCCTTCGGTTTTCTGATTTGAGAATGTTGGTAGGTCACTATGCATCATATGAATACCATGCAATATTTCTCCTTGTTGCACACGTTTCGAGGCCGAACAAAGTTGCTTTTTGCACCCGTCTTTTGGTTTGTCTTGGGCGCAATTATCGAGGACCGCCGCGTATTTCCGGGACCAAGATTGCCGTGGTAATTACATCAAGGAGCATAACCGGATTTCCTATCAATCATCTGATTATATCGAGGACGAACCAGCGTACCGAGTCAAGGGTTACAACATTTTGTTAAACGACAAGATCACATGAATAAATGTTCTGTTGAGACCCATACCACATATGGTCAACTCGCCATATCATCGGGCTGTTCGGTGACCGTTTGAGACGCTTGATTCTGCACAATGTAGACTCAGTCCATCTGATCTCAAGGATACACCTTAAATCGTCCAATTTATCCCGGATATTAACAGTAAGAAGACTACTGTTCTCTTTCTGTGTCCGGTCATTATTTCCAAATGACCTCATTGATGAAGTGATTAGTATCATCCATGACTTTGTACTGCGCAGTATGGAATTCCTCTATATGATCTAACCAGATTAATTTATCTTTGGCCTTGTGTAGTATAATTTTTGTTCAGCGGAGTTCACTATGAACGAGTAGACGGAGTCATGATGAACAGCTAATTTGCCCCTACGTTAGCAGATATATTTGTTGACCATTTACAGCATCAGATATTACACAAAATCCAGGTTGCTTTCTATAGAAGATATGTAGATGATGTATTTTTTTACTGCATCTAAAGGTTAGGCGATTTAGTTGCCCCTTGTGTTGAATTCCCCGCATAGATATAGTAAAATCACTTTTGAAACTGAGACTGATGAACAGATGGCTTTCCTGGATGTCCTGTTGACTGGAGGAGGAGAAGACGGCCCAGCAGCTAGGAGTACACATCATAAAAGTATGAGTTACCATCGACTAGCTTGTTTTATTATTTCCAAGTGACGATCTACCAATGGATTGAGTGGTAAGAAACCCACCAAACAACCTGTTTCCCACCTCGGTAGTCACGACTGTTATTTTCATCCTCGGAATGACAGATGACTTTACCTAGGTTTTGTGCGCTCAAAAAGTAGTTCTAGCCCACTAAGTGACGTATGTTCTTAATTTTATATGCACATAAGTTAAACGAAAGCCGGTTCGGTGAATCAGGTATGCACAGTGCCAAAATCTGAAGTGATATTTTCATCTCTGTGACACTGTCTAGTGCCCACCGTATACATCAGAACGTCTGAGTGGTTTCAGAATACTATTAGTATACTGGTGGATTGCTATAATACAAACGGTGAATGGGTGTGCAAATTTTTTGTCGATCGATTGCATCGCGTTTCTGCAACTGATCTGTGTTATTTCTAACCATTCACGAGCACATTAAAACCCGTGTTTTTCTCAGGAGGTATGCCTTCACATTTGAATGCGCTAATTTATAACGGGTTTAGTGACGAGAAATTTTCTGGCACACAGACATTCTGACAGCTCGTCCTCAACAGCAGCGGTACGCTAACACTTGATATGACTAAAAATAACCTTGTTTTGGGACGAAAGATAAGGATTTCAAGTTGTAGTGGACAACTTACTGTCTAAACTTAAACGTTCACCATCAAGTTGTCGCAGCTTGACAAACAAACCAGCTGTAACTATATGGGTGACAGCTTCCTTGGTGAGTTTGCCTGTTTTTTCTCATTGACGAATCAGAAACACAAATGTGCGAAGTGAGGTGAAAGAAATGTGAAATGGTAGGACTTTTTAAGTGTTATCAAACTGGTATCTGATCTGGGAGAGTGCAACCGAAAGAACGATCACAATTGTATTTCCCCAGAGCACGCCAAAATTACACGACTTTTGAGTGGATAATTACAAGACGTAGTGTTTTAATCACCTCGTTTTATTCTAGCCGGTCTTGTGGCGATCTGTTTCACTCGATTAATTGTGAACTTCTGGCTGTATTTTTGCCTTACTACCACAAAATAGCAAAAGTCCTGAACTCGGTTATCCATTACCTTCAAACTATTTGCCAGACTGTTGCAACTGAAGCATTATCACGGACTATTCTGCCATCACATTCAAAAGAAATACTAAGTCCGAGCAGTCCTTGCCAATGCACGGACGAGAACTTCGACCACGCTTTTTGAGACTGCTTTGCTGATGGCTGCCTCATCGATCTCATATTAGACGTGACCGAATCAAATGCAAACGCCCAGACCTGTTTGCTTTTGAGTCAAGCTCAGATTGCCTAACCGTTGTGAAGAGAAAACGGGTCAGTGCTTATTAACTCCAATCGATGACCCCACGGTTATGACTGCCGTCTATGTATCTCTAGTACGTCACAATTTGTCTTGTATTGTGTGCGTTGTGTAAATTTACAGCAGTTCAATCGGTGTTAGCATAACAGCTGGCTGAATTCGTGCAGGTTAGTCTACCATGTTGACCGACTTATATAATCACAAATGGACCACACTGAATCACGTGCGGTTACACTCACACACTGTTAACCAAGAGAAGCAAGAGTGCGACGCAGGTGAAGCATCAGCCACATCAAGTACGTCCGAAATGTCGTACTTAAACGTCCAATTATTCTCACCCGGATCGATTTAAACCCGCCAACCTCTGCGTTCTTCGTGTTCACGCTAATTATCAAAGACTCGCAACATGCCAAGTGCTTGTGTTGTGGACAAGAACGAAGATGGCACGAGGGTTGTTTATTCGGAAAACCAACAAATGGGTTTGCGCTTCAACGGAATACAAACAAAAACTCATCTGCGTACGACACTGGACTCAGACTGTCAAGGTCGCCACAGACGCGAACGCTTAACACTTTTATGTACCAAGAGAAATTTTATGTGATCCTGCACTCCAATGCCCCATTTTTTTCCTCGTGGCCACTTCACTGTCAAATTCCATGTTGCTGCTTAACTACTGAATAATAGCAGTGTGAGTAGTATAGTGCGATCGCCCGTCCTCATTACGCTTGGGCTTTGAACAGTGGCAGATCTGTGAAAATGACTTCAGATTATTGGTGGAAACCTAAGATCTTGCGTTCAGAACAACACAAGGGTTAGACGATTGCATGGAGGTTGTGTAGCAGCCTAGTACACGGAAACCTTTAGTTTACAATGTCAGCTTACTTGTAATGTCTAAACAGCTCCTCCATTTAAGCCTGCGAGGGCGTTCAATTCACCCCGTTGGTTCACCCCCCCTTGGTTGTAATTACATACCACACTTGTGGGATCACCTTAACCACAAGATTTACCTGTATGGGGCTGCAGACGTTCAAAAACGGTATGCATACGAGAACCGTAACAATGCTACTCAGCAACAATGGACCGACCAGGCAATAATGAATGGGGACGAAAGCGTTGTTGTCCTCATTACAATCTCCTCCGGATAGCGTTGTTTATATTTTGTCCAACTGTGTGCAGTCCTCAGAGTGCGGTGTCCAGCTGGGAGAATCTGTGAAGAACCTGTAGACATGCATACTTCCACGATGCTAATCATCACCTACATACAGCAGAAGTAATCCATCTACTAGGTGGTGAGACACTAAAGTCTGTAAGTGGGCACGTGGAGCTCTTCGAATCTCACAGCCATCTTTTTTGCCTCAGAAACACAGGCATGGATGTCAACTGTTCCAGCCGTCGTTTGGCCAAAGATCGCTTATAACCAGACACATTTTCATCAGTCAAGCCGTTTGGGCGAGTGAATTACGAACTGGAATCTGATGTAGGTTTTTTTGAACGACAGTCGAGACCTATTGTGTCTAATCAGGAACTGTTGCTATTACCGACCAAACCGAACGAATTTCGTTTAATGTTGTTTCCTGCCAGAATTACTCCTGTTGTTTACTGTCTAAGGCGGGCAAACGGAATTTTCCGTTTCTTTCAAAGGAACTGTTAACAAGGAAAATCTACCGATCAGTTTGCGACGGCACTGAGGGAGCTCCCCAGTACTTGTAATTTTCGCAAGTGCATGGAGGACAGTCTCATACGTAGTCGAAAGGTTTTCGGTGTTCAGGATGGTGCGATGACCAAAAGACTGCTTAAAGTGGGACGATTAACGCTTGCCCAGTGTATTGACATTTACGACAACAAAGCGGCTGCGAAACAGAAAGTCAAGTACCTTAACAGTGAAAATGGAACGGAGCCCAACGCGATTAGCCGAGCACGGGCCAGGCCCACAGCATAACCTTGCTTATTTTGCGGTGGACATCATGAACGGTAGGAAGAGAAATATCCGGCGTTTGGAAAAACTTACATGAAGTGTCAGAATAAGCAGCATTTCGCCAAGCAGTGCGAGTCACCATCCGTCAGACTGACCAGTGGGTAGGTAGGAATCTAGCCAATGCTGACTGGCGTTCGAGATGCATCCAGATCAAGAGGGGTCTACGTCGAACTTCTTATTGCAGACGAACGACTGCGATGTCAATTAGATTGGGGCACATCCGTCAACGTCAGAATATCTTCAAACATCAATTGTGGAGATTTTTAGTGTCGATCTGATTCCTGTTATGATTTCTCCTTGATCGGGTAGCGCAGTACACTACACTAGCCACTGGAACCTGTATGCTGTAAATTACAGAACTGGGATATGATCTGAACATGACCTGAATTTTGTAGACCGTTTTGCCGTGATCTTTTTGTCATAAACTCGATTGGGCGGTTGGTTTGTAAGACAGGATACGATAGAGATAGATCCGTAGGTGTGTGGACTTTTACGGAGTCATAGTTTGGGAAGCCCAAGTTACTCTAGAGCAGGAATGTATGAGAGGTCTAGAGACAGTCAGTGTAACACGCAACAACTTACTGACTTTGCCTTGGTTACTTGATTAGTAGATTTCCAAGACAGCCGACTGTGAAGAGCGGAGTTTTCTTCCACTCCGGCTAATATGAAACACCGCTAATTAATTGTACTAATGAGTACTCAGCTGTTGCTTCATCCTTCCATTTCCACTCATTTTTTTTCTCAGGCTGATTTCTGAAAATGAATCGTCCCATTGTGTTTTCGCTTCGACACTGTCCACTGATGATAGGGTAAAAGCAGATTTTTGCTCGATATCTCCACTAGCTTCTAACTAACGAATTAAAATGTGAAGTTGTATTCGTCCTCTCTTCATTCGTTAACGCAAATTTTCAAAGGGTGTGGTAAAGGATCTGGTAATCGTGTGCCAGCATCTAAATTTGTTCGTCCCAGAAGCTTCTGAATCTATCGTTTCTGGGTATAGTGACTGGATTTCGCAAAGTTGATCATCATTGACCGGTACGACAGTTCACCTGCTGATTTTGAACTTTGAAACACTGAGTTCCGTTGATCAGATTCACCAATAGCTATAGAAGATATACATCGCGAGATGTTAACATTTCGTTTACTCTCTTCAGTCACGAACGTGAGATATTAGAATATATAGGATATGGGGTTGGCAGCACAATAAAAAACATTCAACGATTGGGTTTACATGAAACAAAGACTGTCGTCACTTGCAGGGCAGACAAACTTCGTGAGTCAACAGTTTATGCACACACACAGCCAGACGGTGAGTACTGATCAACATCGACCCGGTGAAAGCGAGCAATTTGGGGTTCTTATTACGTAACAGAATTGAGTGAACGAAATGTTAACATCTCGCGATATGTCTTCTATCGCTATCGGTGATTTTGAACTGTCAAATTAAAATTCACTTCAAAGGAAAACTGGTTGATTCAATCGAGTCTTATGTTTTATCGCGTTTCATTACTATTCAGCTGTGCCTTAGAAGAGGTTTGTCGAAGCACCTTCTGGGAGGCCAGAGGATGTATGAATTTCCTAAGAGAACACATTAGATAATTTAGAGAACCAACGCTATATGTACGTGTGCATCTGTAAACTTGAACTACGAATCAACACAGATTGAAAGTAACGGATTTCCATAAGTTTGTGTGGATATAAGCTAATCAGAAGAGACTTAACCAGAGTGTCCCGTTTCTTCATTTCTGTCGAATGCTATCGAGAACATCCGCTCAGTCCTACTACGTACACTAAAATATGGTAGCGCATCACAGTCATCATAAACAATGGCAGTCTACCTGCTTTCCAACAAAACTGCGATCCGAACAGCTTTCCGGCCTTAAATCTGCAAGAGTTTATGATTGTGGTCCAGAATTCCTCCGTACCCCTTAATATAGTTATCTACTCTGATACTCAATGTTGTGCAGTCTTTCATAGACAGCCAAAGCGAAATCTGGGCTCCAGTAGCCATCTGTTTCCACTGCAAGTAAACTTGCATCTACGTAAATGATTTAGATCATCAGGTACGGCCATTTCCATTGATTCGTTGTCTAATTCTAGGTCACATTGAAAAATCAATATTATCATGTTTTTAGGAAAAGACTAACCAGCGAATTACAGTTGCTGAACTTATTTCTATTCGACTTATTTCTCCTGTTTCGGTTAGGATATTTCGGGGTGACAAATTGGAACGATCGATAAGCAGTGAGACAGTGTCCTGGTGTACATCCCTCAGTAATTTTTTAATAACAAAATGAAGAACAGGACGTTGATTTCAGCCAGAATTCGGAAACTGAATGGAAGTGCGACGCCGGAATCTGGAATCTCATATACACACAACTATTGGGGCCCTGTAAATTTGGACTGTTGAAACAAATTGGTTACCCACCAGACCACCTCGGATTAACTGCGTAGCATGAACGGGCGGGACGTTTCAGGACTGTGAGACATTATAGGTAAAACTTTTTGATCAACTTACGCAATTCTTTAGCTAACTTAAGTGAATGCCAAAGACTACCGTTTTATCATGTGATGTTTTGTTTACAACATTCCTAAGTTGATTGGAACGTTGAGTATTACAACTTTCTTGTAATATTGCATCCTCCGTAGTCCACTCATTGAAAGCATGTTGAACAGGACACTGAAATTCTGTGGTCTCATTCATGCTGAATTTTGTACGGATGTCTTTCAGCAGTGGTACATAGAGCGCTTAATGACCTTCTCTGAGTGCCGACCCAGTGGTCTCGGTGCAAACCCTGGTTGGCTAAACGTTTGGCAACTCTAGATTTGGCCAACCAATCCACCCGGTATCAATACACTGGTAACCACCGTTAATGAAATTGTAGTTTTCACCAGCACTTCCGCAACGGTACACAAAAAAGTCAGGCAGAATAGTTCATTGAGGAATATGGCCAAGTGTGTTATTCGAAAACTGGTTTGTCTGTCAACTGCCAGTGCAACGTCTTCAGTTGCTGTTTATCATTCATTTCCCCCCATACCTCTGAGTATTGTCTGCAAGTGTTCCTATAGTTATTTTGGTCGTGAAATCCTTAATAAAAGGTTAGTGTTGTATGTATACAAGTCTGTACAATACGTTTGTTCTTTCGTGACTGGTGCTCTGTCGAACGTTACGTTCGTTGAGGCCTGTTTGGTTCGTTTGTAAAACTTCTATCTGAAATTCTTCATTTTGCAGTTTTCTGAAGAAACCTGTTTGATGGTTGTACGCAAGGAATGTTTTCTTTCTTTTCATAATTATCATTGTGTAATTATTAAAACTTTCCTGCTCGACATTGTTTGGCACACAATAGTACCGTATACATTCTAATCATTCTGATCGCGTTTTCTGACCTTTTCTCGGAGATGAAAGTTAGTCCGATTATCTCGACCATCTGAATCAGCGGTATTGAAATTGTCGATTACGTATTATGAGGTGCACTATCTTAAATTGCCAGCAGCGAGCTAACAGTTACTATCATCATTGATCAACAGAATTTGATATAATCGGAGCAATTCATATGGGTTGGCGAATGTCCTGCTGATTTTGTTCCCACCACACTCTACGACGTCTATGTGCACGACGGTGGATCATGTGTGCTCCCCGTCATTCGCTGTCATCCGTTTTAAATGTGTTGGAAATCTGGCTGAGCGTGAACCTTTTATATTCGTATTTATAGCAGACATGTGTAGGACGCCGGCAACATCTTCCCCCTTCAGTGGACTTTGATATTTCCCATCCTATCTATGTGAATCGCTCTGCTTACCACACCTAAATCATTCGTATTTTGAAACTCTGGATTTTGACGTTATTCACTAACTGCGAGGTCCATATTCTACCAATTCTACGGAAATATCATGAATTAAACTTCCGCAGTATATTAATACCCGGTCAACGAACGTATTTTTCCCCGATAACGGTCGGAGTAAGCTTTTTGTACTGCCGTGTACAGATAAATGATGAATTCTTTCCTTCTATTTCCAGATTCTGTAGTGCATCACAGCTTCAGCGTAGATTCATTGGAAGGGCTGTGATTTCACAGCTCTATGTTCGGTATTTCAGATAAACTTGTTTCGTTGACTCACTTCAACAAAATCAACCTTCCTGATGGGTCAGGGACTAATTCTGTAATCCATGTGACCCGCCACAACCATTAAAATGTTTGGTACTCGCTACCATGGTATCGTTAATGTGAACAGTAGGTTACTGATACCAAGGATTGGCTAGTTAAGGGAACTGACTGTGCACAAAGCATTAGCATGAATAGAAACGCACAGTTTCATGCAGTGGATGTCTCAGTCCTAATCTAACGGGTTGGCATCTGACTAAGCGTTTATCCTATTTGTGGGCCTCCGTTCATGATTTTTCATACACATGGAACGGGTGAGTTTGTTTCCATTGCTTGCAAACTAAGAAAGTACTTTACGATGTAAACGTTTACCAAAGTAATAACCGACGTCTTTACGAACAGTCTACCACATGATGTGGAAGCAAAAGTGAGACGAAAAAATATCCATAAAGATACTTCCCTTGTTCAGAGAGCCTGCATAAGCCGGTTAAAACATCACCGTACGATGATGACCATTTTTTAAAGCATGAGGTATACACAAAATACAAGCTGCCAGTGTACATCGGTTTTTAAAGTCGCAGTACCAGCAAAAAATAAGGTGTGTACTTAATCGTGTAGTTGAAAAATTCCACCTCATCAATAAGATTGGATCAGATTAGGTTAGTCTAACCTGATCGGAGTTGTCAGCGAATTAATTCTTCTAGCTCACAAAAACAGCTTCAGAGACGCTGTGCCGGAATATAGATGCGTTAACCTGTCTACTTCACCAACACTCAATGGAATGCTCTTCGCCAAATACCCTAATAAGCTAGAGGTATTCAGTTCTGTTAAAAAGCAATCAGAAGTCACCTGTCTTTCAAAGTTCAAGATAACTGAAAGGAGGAATGCATCAATGAATGGCCGCTTAGCATCCAACACAAAGAAGTTCACTCTGGCTGTTGTTTTGCGGTGTAACCTAATCAGCGAAGTTGTTTGCAGTTATTGTTCTACCCATATGTTCACTGCTTTCTGCCAAAGAATAAATTCGTCGAACAACTTTACAAAGGTGAAATGTTATACAAGTTAGTGTACTGAAACAGACTACTAGTCATGCTGGATAAAACAATATGGTCCATGAGCTCCACGTGAATCACCTTTTATGCGACGACTCGTTTTCTACATTGCAAAAACAGGTCTTCAAAAACAGTTTCTAATCTCCCCAGTGTCAGTAAAGTGATCAATTCAAGCAGGTTTAGAAGCCTGGAATGACTATTTCATAGCGTTCGTAAACAGGTCTGTTGCTCAGTTTCAATCATTTCCAAACTTGCTCACAATGACCCTCAGTTATCGCCTCCAGAAAAACTCCAGCTGCGAAAATTCTGGGCTTTGGCTGGATTCGAACTAGCAACCGAGGCAGCGAGCAAAAGGCGATAAACACTCCTTCCACTGGACCCAAAAGCAAATGACCACTCATGTTGAGAGACCACGGTGGCAATTTCTGTCCAACCTACTTTCAGTCGTGTTAAGGGTAACGCATGTGCTGGTGGCGATCCCAATAAACCAGTGCACCGATTCTCGCCAGTCAGCTAAAGAGTATCGATTTCGGAAATAAGAAACGACTGGCAAGATAACGTTTAATGAGTGATAATATACAACCTAAGACCTAAGAGATGTATCAATAATCCTGCCAGGTCCTCATAGTAACGTAACGCAACGGGAATGCAACCTCTGACGTCAATAACTCTTTCTGCATTGAAAAGTCGGCCAACACAGGCTACGACGCGACATACGTGATCTACTGGTTATTAGCTTAAAAACAAAGTAACGTTTGTTGAGCAAACAAATAGACGCACAGATGGATTTGGATCGAGAGTGGTACGCATGACCAAGTAAACATTAAGCAGATTGGCAGTCCTTTAGTTGTGGAGTGCATGGAGCAGGTTGACTTCAAGTAATCACTGGAACTGTAACGGACTTTGATATTCCAGTTACGAACACTTATTGCAACGACAATCGATGAGCCAAATGAACAAGTGTCTTGTAGCGAACAGTGCGGTTTTTCGTAATCGCTGATTGATTTTAGCCGAAAAGCGCGCTAATGCATCCCTCACTCGGCTTGGTCTATGATCCATTCTGATAAGTGCTTATAACGAAAAACACTTTATGGATTACCAGTATTTGTTGATCGGCATTGGATGCCCTGTTCTGTGTGCCAAAAATCAATTGGTTTTTAATCTGCGCTCACCGTGGAGATATCCACCATTCAACTTGACATATACGGCTGTTATGTCATTTGTAGACCGTTTCTTGGTCTGCTGTTCATCCGTTCATAGGCTGTTGCGAGAAGGAGAGAGAAGCTCCGCTTGTATGCCCCTGTCCATGTGTTGCTCGGAGGAAGAATTGTGTCGGACCGAGTATGCATGTGGAGAAGGCGTGGACAGAAACAAACGGGAGAAAACTTCGACGATCCCGATGGCGTACAGTCACATTCACAACGAACACAGAAACATACTGAAACAACATTCAGTCACACACGTGCATGTAGTGCTGTGTGGGACTGAGTTGAGAGGATGGCTAGGAAACTTGTAATGCAGGTTGTCTCTCATGTATGTGACGATCGAGTAAAACTTTAAAATTTTCACCCGATTCAGCCATGACCTCAGAGTTAGGCAGCGCGCTCCAGTGTGAAAAGATCCTAAATGTGAAACTGTTCTATCTGCAAAGCAACCTGCCTACTTCATGACCCAATCTCACCGAGTGATCACTCCGACTTTCACCCATTTTTAGTGGAAGGGGATGTGCCAGTGGATGACCCGGGATGTAGAGTATTCTGCAGGTAAGTATTAGGTCTCGCTCGATGTGCCTGCAATCCATCGAGAATCAACCCGATTCTGCTCAGCTCCCTGAGTAGGACATTTTCCTGAGCTCCATAATTCTTCCAGTGGCCCGTCCCTGAACACTTTCAATAAGTACCAAATTTTTTTTAATATGAGGATGATAAACCTGCGTGTGTGTTCCCAGGTGTGGACGGGTTATGGAGGCGAACGTGACAGGAAACAATGCAGGGTGGAAGGTGCTAGAAACCCTTTCCGAGTTTCAGAATCATTTACACTATTTTTACAGACAGCTACACCGTTTGTTAACAGACTCAAACTGCCTGTACCTAGAGTATATGGAACTTGTTCGCCAACTGTTATAACGCAGAAGATCGAGCGGATACCACTGAGCTGTAAAGATCTCTGCGAAACTGTAATATTACCGAACGACCGAACGGACACAACTGAGCTGGAGCGACGCATTAATAATATTCGCGCTTTTTTAACCCGAAGGGCCTATCCCCAAGCAGACTATGAAGGGAAAACACTGGTCTCCAAAAAAGACCTTTTATTCTCTCAATCCAAAGATAAATTACAAGCGCAGCTCTTACGTATTTATAGCTCGTCAAGATACCTTGCGAATATTGTTCAATGTAGCGCGTGAAAAGCGTCCTTGGTCATAAACCATCGAATTCACGTCCAGTTTGTAAATTGGCTTCAGAAGTGGAAAAGATGTTGCAATCGTGACGTGAAAAAGAGAAATTCGAATTCAAATAAGTAATAAATATTCATTACCGGTTAATTAGACAGTTTGCGGGGCATTTGACATCCTCACTACCAGCTGACGCGAGTAGTCTTGTGTCCCAAAAGTATGGGTCGACCCAATTTTGATGGTCAATGTGCACGATTTTGCGTGTGCTAACGCTGAACAGCAAGCCATTTTTATGGACTGGTTTAGACCGTTTAAATCGTGCTGTGGAGTTATCACATCATCTGGGTATCCCAGAACTCGTCAGAGCTTTGTGTCATCGGCTTACATCATCATCTGTTATCCGACCATGCTGGTTAGTTCAGGAATGGAATGGTTCTTAATATGGGACCTCCGTAGGGGATCACTGCAATTACTGCGCATCCACCTTGGTGTCGAACCTATGTTCAGACATATAGTCCTCAATCCATGGGAATGATGGTTCTTCATGAACATAATTATTGAATTTTCACAGCAAGACCGTCAACTTCTTTGGGGAAGTCAAGGTAAACCCCACCAATGATCGCTTCCTCATCAGCACTCTGTATTCAAACGTTACGGGCAGTCAGCAAATTGGTGACTCGTAAGCATAACCTAAGAACGTCATGTTACACCTTGGTGATGAGTTGCCAGTCTACAACCTTTACCCACACACAATCATCTTATAAGTTCTTCATGACGTTAAAGACGACCGAAAGCAACGTTATTAGACGATAGTTCATAGAGTCACGTCTACAACCATCTTTGAAGGTAGGTGTGATTGTGAGTTGTTTCCAGGCTTTCGGTAGACAGCTAGTTGAGAGCAGAGCTTCCTAGAACGACAGGGGACACCAAAAGTGGATCGGACATTTTGTGAGTATTAGATTCTCTAATTTAATTCTGATTTGTGACATTGAAAATTGGGGTAAGTTGTTGCCTATGTGTCCCAAAGTCGCTCGTGATTCTCAGGTATGCATGCTTACATACTGTTTACCCAGAGTATTTGCTGCGTTTGCATTGGTATTGATAAATCCACCAAAGGATAGTAGTTGCAAAGCGCCAACCTTGCTCATTGTATGTGCTTCGAATCCGCTTTGGAAATCTTATGATTCATCTTCAGCTTTTTGGAAAGTCCCTGTTAATAAAAAATCTACTCTCTACGATAACAATCGTGGGACAATTGCATCAAAAGATATGATCAGTAAACGCAAGTTCGATTTGTTCTAATTGGTACCTCCTGCAGACTGTGCGTTTTAATGTAAACACTGGGTTCTACTCCACAGGCGTCTCGGCTTTCTACTAGGTCAGAGACACTTCACGGGAACACGACTGTCAACGGCATCGGAGACTACCTCAACGATGAACTGTCAGGTATCATCTAGGCAGAATGCGATAAAGCAGCCAGGCCAATAAACCTTTCTAAACTGACTTCATCGACGTGAAATCTGCCATTCGATAAGCCTTTAAACTTCTATTTTGAAGAATATATTGTCTAATTCTGTACAGATAGCTGAGTTCAACGAAGTGCGAAGTGTGTGCTAGATGAGCGATGGCAAAAACAGAACTCGAGTCTAATAATTCCTTTCAAAATGGGCTAACCAAAAGGCTTATCTGCGTGTAAAGATTGCGATTAAGTGAGTTCAGCTGGAAGTGGTCTAAATCTCCGAACTTCAATTAATGAATTAATCTGTCTGATTCAACCAACTGGTTCAATGACGACGGTGGTTTCAATATTACTGAAATGTGTTGAATAGCTCTCACCAAATCAGAAGTAACGATGCGATAAAATCCACTCTTCATCGTTCTTTCTGAGCCATGGTGATAGTACTGACCTGATAATGAATTAACAAAAACTTTTGTTCCTCGTATGTTCACTAGTACTCCCTGATCAAGGGGTTGTCGCTGTGATTGAACAGAACAATTCGCTTTACTCTTTTTTCGTAGGGATCGGGCAAGTTTAATACTCTCACCATCAGAGTGTGCGTCATTAACAAGTCGGTTTTGAAGGTCACCGAGTTCGTCGTGGGATAGGCGGACAACCAGCTATGTAAAAAATCGACATCAGCACTTTCTATCCCGGATCTTCGTGAGTCCTGGTTTCTAACAATCCATGGAGAACACTTTTCACAAACCGATGCCAAACAACTACATTTTTTTTACATAGAAAGTTAAAAATGAGAAATTACATCAGTGGTAAAAGGCACACACGTGGTTTTAAAGAAAATTGGTGTCAGATGTAGTTACATTTTCATATAGATGTTCTCCAACCAAGAACAGGTTTACTGCATTGTGGCCTTTTAGTTCAAATACAATTTGCTATCTTGCGTTGATGAAAATGATCTCGGCTACACATTGTCCGATGTTCCAACCAGATTATGGAACAATTTCGACATCCATTTTCACGGTAGAATTTTGACGCAACACCCAAGAGTGGTCCGACTTGCATGTAACCGCGTTGTTATTGTTGCACATTCTCCACTAATGAACCCTAAAAGCAATGAATGTTTCCACACTGTTATCATGTACTTTCTGCAGCCGTGCTGCGATTCATGGATGCAAGTTTATTTTTCGTGTAGGACGAGATAGTCCTCCCGTACACGTACGCCTCTGATGATGACTGGTTCATCTCCTGTTGTCACTTGGGTACTATTTTGTTTCATGTGGAGCACACCGGTTGCTCAACTGGCAACAGATAATGTCCCTTTGTTATATTTGTAAAACCGATGTGAATTGTTTGAGTCTAGAGTGAACTGTTGCCTTACATAACTTTTATAACATGTTGGAGATAGCATTTGATTTAAGTGTTTTCTAGTGGGCACAAAAATGTAATCCAAGCAATTGTCTATTAGACCACGGGGTCGTAGTCAGCGGGGCTGCATAATAATATGTGATTGACTTCCTTTGGCTGTTGCACTTCTTTTCGCTCATAGGCTAAAATCGATCAACTATTTTGTGGTTGACATGCAAACGAGTAAGAATTCACCACGGCCCAAGAGGAGGTCAATAATGATTTTTGAAAACAGTTGATTGCATTCTGGAACATGTTTGCAGACCAGCAACAGGACGGCTGGACGATTTCAGCATATGAGCAAGAGGAAGAGTAAAATCTAAGCAATATTAGCTCGTTTTCACTTACACTTTTGTCATCCCGCGCTTCAGTAGTACGCTACGCATTCAACATGTTAGAGAAATCAGTATATTTTTGTTGCGATCAATCAAATTATTGGAAGCACGGTCTTTTCCTTGGACGCTTTCTTCGGTTTGTTTGTAGTCGTTCAAAAACCGTTGTAGCTGTGTGGTTTCACATCAGTGGACTGCCATTAGGCATGGTCTAGATGCCGCTAAGTCGTCCGAGTAACTCAACTTATGTAAATTTGATAGAGTGTTCGTCTAGTTGCACAACAGCATAATATTGGGTTACGAGCTTGTCTCAAGTGAACCATGTAAGCATTACATTAACAAAGCCCACGTCAGCACGCGATTAACATGGGCGCCCCTGACCTTCAAAACTTAGACTGGAGGACTTAGTGAGCCTACGGGGTGTGGCATCAAATCGCAAGGTTCTCGTACACAAAATGAGATTATTAGTTAGCCCGTGATACTTCTCTTCACATCACGTGTGTTATCATTTTTCGTTGACACGCTTGGCTTAAAGAGAGAGAGAGAGAGGATGAGCCAGTAAGTGTATGTGTTTATTTTTTGCCCAGTATTGCATGGATGTGGAAGATAGTTACACAGATCAATAAACATCTTAGAGAATGGAGCGGATCACTGCATATTTGAAGAGGTTGGGCGTGCAGTAAGGCGAGTGACACACATACCTGCCCAAAGACACAAGACTGTCACTGTCAAGTACTTCACTGTTGGCCAGCCTTCAAAACGCCAAGGCAAGTTAATCGTTTGCGTGGTCCATTTCTACTTGCATTGAAATGAATCGTAGAAGTTGACGACGGTGACCTTTTTGGTGGTATCTGTCTCACATTGATCAACACAAGGTGGGCTACGTTGGACTTCTGGATAGGTGGGGAGGCCAAAGCTGTCTTTAACTAAAAAACAGCGCATATCAGGCGAGAATTAATGAAAACTTTAAATGGGCCTTTTTAAAATATTGCAAAGCCGCTCCATATGATGTTCACGAATCCTCACCGTTACTCGGCACTTAGTTCTCCAAGCCTAACTTGTCGGACAACAAAAGGGAACAAAAAAGACCCAGAATGGAAGAAAATCTGGCCGAAATATTTTTAGTCTGGCATCTAGTTTTGGTAGGTGATGTATGCTGTAAACCACTGCCCTCATTAATCATATAACTAAGCGAACTAAATTGCTTAATGCAACGGAACTTCTCCGGTAGGTTATCACTGTGCTACCCCCAACTCATGTGTAGATGTGGCAGAGATATAAATACGGTGTCGTGTTCTCTATCCAGACGATGAAGACCCCCTAATAAATGGTATGCTTTTATCAAAAATCGTCCTGTTAATGACTTGTGGTGCGTGATTTTCAATGCTCTAACTTGGATAGCATTGATAGTTGATTACAGCTTTCGCATTCCTGTATCCACTGTAGAAAAGAACCACCGTACTTGGGATTCGTTCTTGTTACAGCTCTTCAGTGGTGCATATCTCTACCAATCGGGAAGTTGAACTACGGCCACGCTTTAGTTAGACTACCGCCTTCACCGCTGAGTCATCGCTCTCGCACTAGGCACAACTGAGGCATCTTATGCAAACGCCAAGCCGTTTGCTTCTGGATCTGGTGTAGGCGGTACAACCGTCAGCTGACGTAATCGTTAGCCGCATTCGTTTCCGGATCAATCTGTCACAGTGATCGAGGCTGAATAATGCATTCACCATTAACCGTGGTTGTTCTGCGCTCAACTCCTTGTGGTTCCCCATGCACATCCCGTTTTCAGTGTGGACCGGAAAGAATGAGAAGTATATGAATGGCGGTGGTTCTTATAGTACAGTCAGTCAGTGTTTGATATCCAAATGGTGGACCATCTTGAAGGGGAAATCTACACAAGACAAGGAAGAAAAACCAGCAAGTTATATTCTTAGTGAGTAGTTGGACAACTTTATTGATTTGGATGAGACAGTTGTGAAAAATCCGGGCTTCGTCTGGGTTAGAATCAACAACAGAAGCAACCTACTCAAACGCGACCAGCGCTCCACCAGCTGAGTTACACAGCTAAGCCGGGAATTTGACTCTGCTACTTACTAGTTCTGCTGTCTCATACGAAATCCACCAAGTGATCCAGGGGGATCGACTGCGTCGGCAGGATTTCTGCGTTTTACTTGCTTCCGTCGTCTTTAAACAGCGCTACAATGGGGTAACTCCTGGTCTCCTATGAGACGGTTGCCTGTTGTTAGATGAAATAAACCAACTATAACTGAGTACGCTCTAAAACTGGTCCATCTTACTTTAAATGTTCCCCTGGGAAACCCTCTTTACAAGTAGCCCTTCCGTTTTATGGTCTTCCAGTAGTCTTATGCATTTAGCCATATACGCAGCGAAAGTAAGTAATGCTTTGATGGCTTGCTCTGACTTGTTAGCCACTGACATCCAGACAGTGAATAGTCGGCAGGTTCAGTGGAATGCCGAAGTGGCTACCTCAGATCCTCTTGAAGTCACGTTGTTATGTGTTGTCAGCGGTCACCATAATCCCGCATCAGTTTGTCTTCCTTTTCCTACCAATCGTCCTTAGTTCAAAGAAGTCGGGAACCACGACCTCTGACCCGCTTCTTCTATCTTTTCGGGTCAGCCATAGAAACACCAGACGTATTATTCAATTTTTGTGTCAGATTCAAGGTAACGGCATTGTAGCCATCGAAACACTCCTGGAATTTCTTGCGGCTGGATAACCATGACTGCTGCCGCAGTCTACTTCTTAAGGTGCTGTCACATACTATCAGGGTTGTGGATATCAGGACCGTTTGGGAGTAAAAGTTTATTGTACTTCGGAAAATCGTCGCCATTTTTATCTCTTACAGTCATTTAGTAAAAAAACTGAGATCTTATTGGGAGGATCTTCAACGAAAGGGCTTGGGAGGGCGAATAAATAACTTGGTCTTGGTCAGTGTGCGGTTCGCATCATTCGGATGACTGGTGCCTCGCGAATGTTGTGTCGTTACACGATCGCGCCATCAAAGAAGTGCTGGTGACCATTTCGCACCTAAATGTAGTCAGTATGTTTGACAGATAACTCGAGGGCAACGCATAAGTGAGTAGACGTTTAACGGTTCCGTTGGTCGCATCAACAATATCAGTGCTGTGTCCTGTTAAGTGCACGCATGCAGACAATGTGTGTGTCTTAACGGTGAACCCGATTACTGGAATAACTGTTCACGGTGGTATGCCTTGCACTTGCCTACGTGGGATTGGATTGGGTCGTGCAACCTTTCTGACTGGATAAGTGAACTTCAGCTTGCTTACGTTTGTTCGTTGTCATGATACAGTCTACTCCCTTATTGCACAGTCATGCCTAATTACGGTTGCCCGCTCTACTTACCGTAGGTTTCTTGTCCTTGCCACAATACAACATTGTCGCCTTACTGTACCTGCCTTCGACATTCACGGTATAACAATTGCTTAATCTGATCTTTACAATGCAATACACGAGCTACTTGAACTGTCATTATTTGGAATTACGTGAAACAAGGTCCAAGGCCCAAGGCCGTTGATTTCGCCCAATCAAGGCAATGGAACCGACCAAAAAAACGATCAGGCATTCGGGAAAACAAAACACGTAGCAAACCTACTTCTGGTATTGATATGTTCGCCGAGCTTGGCATTTAGGTTGCAAACGTTTCATCACAAACAACACCACCACTGTTCCCAACCATCAGAAACTGAACGTGTATCCCGTTGGGGAAATGTGCATTTACGCATCTCCTAGCTTGCGATTGAAGCTGAGCAGGCGCTCAGAGAAAAATACTTTCCTACAAACAAATCTGCCACAAGCTATTAAACACAATCTTTTAGAGGAAATATCTTAGATAAAACACATGAGAATAGCAGCCAGCTTGCCCAGAATGAATGGGCTGGGCTAAATAATACGAATCAGACATTTGCATAAAACACCCGCTTACGAAAAAATTAGGTAGATCTTCACAAACCACATGGGTGCATTTGAAAATCTGTTTATGGTAACGGCAACTGCTGCCCGTTTTCCACAATTCTGTCACTAGCAAATACAAGCAATTATGACTAACTCATTGAAAACGCGCCACCTGGATTTATACATTTTAAGGTATTGGGTTAATGGTTTATAACACGTCACGGCGTAGTACATATTATTTCAACTACTAATAGCCTAGACGGCGCTGAATCACTCTTATTAAATAATTGTTCTATTCGAGGGTCGCGGGTCATTATCATGGAGGTTTGTGGTTTGGATTCACTTAATATTCATTCATCAGTATGTGTTAATAAATACTGTCTGGGGAGATTGGAGTTTCTTCGCTAACCCGCAGAAACCTCAAGAAAAATCAAAAGTCAACATTATTATTACTGCTGCTAGCAAAAATAACTAATCTCAAGTAAATGACTTAGGTTCTCCTCACTAACCACTTACTCTGTCATTCACTGGTATCAAGGACCTCTCAATGAAGCATGCTCAATCAGTTAAGTTCGAAACGTCTTGGAGGACTAGATCCTATATGTAATTATTCTGGACGGGAGATGTTTCCTGATAAGAGAAAGTTCAGGCAATCAATGTTCGCGCACAAACGGCTGCAGATGGAACTATGGTCAAACTGGCACCAACCAATCATAGACGGCGATCAACTGCTGTTGAATGAGTGTATGTTTCAAACCTTCGATTTGCTAGATGAAAGGTTGTGGAACAACACAGCACTAACCTGGCCAAAGAAAACATGGGGACGTCTGTCGCTTAATAAATTTCACAAATACTGTTGCTTCTCCATAAGAATGTGCCGTTTTTCCAATAAGTTGAGACTGCTTAGTGCCCCTCAGTTTCCTTTTCTGACGAGGTAGATCAGTACGGGATACTACGTGCTGCAAAATTGAGAGTCAAAATATCCGTGGTCTCACTTTGTAACTATGCACTCAGGATTTATGCCGTAACTTCACAAAGCACTGATAAATTTGATACAGGCGCTAACTTATTTCCGAAGCAAGTTACCTTAACTTCAACACAGATTATTCCTTTTGACAAATACAACCTGCCACTCTGTGCGTACACTAAGCGAACAATATATCAAAGTGTCTCGATGCTATCACGAAGCAGGATGGTAAACTGATGCCTGATAATCAGTAATCATTCCAGAAAGGTGTCCGTGCCTAAATAACATACCTAAAGCCATGATGCAGGTGGATCGAAGCCGCTAAGGGAGGTATGCTATTCTTCCGGACCGTATCGTTTTGGATTTCTCCAAAGCCACCAATATGGTTTTGGTAGCCTCTAACTTCCATAGCCACAAGGCATCCAAAAGATCCGTATTTTAATGTGAAGAATAATGAATTACTATAACTAGCGGTACACCTCTGAAACCCCCTGCAGTATTTCTGTTGTTTCTGTTATTCGTCCGTGAACCACATCATTCGGTAAGTTCCGCGGTATTGTAGTACGCAGGTGACAAGAGAGTGTGGCGATTAGTGGTTGCCGATGAGTAATAAGAGATATTGGTTTTGTGCATCTAGTGGTCGTATAAATAGTTGTTAGTATTACGAAGAAGGAAGGGGTTGAAAATGATCCTGATGGTTTGGATCATTGGGTCGCAGACTACCGACCCTATTTAACTCTTTTAAATGTCATGTGATGTGCACTGATCACTCGCTTTAAATTGTTTGAGGTTAGCTGCCACAGACCGCAAACGAGACCCAAGAACGAGTGTTTCAGATCTCAGTCTGTCTCTCAACCGTATCTTACTAACGGAGAAAGTTGACATGATCCTTCAGATACTGTTGTAACTGGTTCACTTGTCCTACGGGCACGTAAGTAGATAACAGAATAACGGTCAGTGAGACGTGGTATAACGGAAGGATAGTCAACGGTAACGAACAACGGACTACGGAATATGCACTAGTTCAAGACTTCCCGGCCAACCCAACCACCCAATTTCCGAATAATCCAGAGCGGTATGTTCATCACTTCTCCTCCTTGAATTTGAACAGAATTTTGCTTGAGGCGCTGTCACTAGGACCGAATTTTTGTTGTCCACGTCGTAAGAATAGCCAGCTTGATTTAGAAGTTCAAATTGAAAATTTGTATGATCAGTTAGCTGCCCTAACACCGTCGTCAGCTTTAAACGAAGAAAGACTGAAATCAACGTTGGTGAACTCGTGCTATCAGTATCTTAACTACATGCCGCAAGTAAAACAGCTCTTGACAAAGAAGCATTTAGATGCATTGAAGTGTTTACAAAAGAACGAGTGTGTAATGCTGTCCAGACCGGACTAAGGAACAGGAGTCGTCTTGATGAACAGGATTGATTACGTTACCAAAATGAGCCATATACTAGCTGATAGCTCGAAATTCACGAAGATGAGTACAGTGAAAGACAAAACACCAGTTATAGAAAAGGCGATATCTATGCTCAGCAGTGGCGTTGGTGGATTCCAGCGTGAACTGTTTGAGAAATCCTGCCGGGGCAGTCGAGCCCCTAAATTATTTGGTGGATTCCATATGAGACAATGGGACGAGTGGGTAACCGAGTCCAAATGTGAAATTTCCGAGCTCCTGGTGTGGCTTCGTAGCTCAGCTGGTAGAGCGATTGTCGCGTTGAGGCATGCTGTGTCTGTCGCTGGTTCGAATCCAGCCGAAGCCCTGACTTTTCACTGTTGGGTCTCATCTAAAATCACAAATCTGCCACACTACTCATTAGTGATATCTAGAACGTTACGTGTAGTGAAACAGAAGGGGATAATTGACGCGGCCACTTTCGAGCGTATTCGTCCCACTGGAACAATAATCCGCAGGTTATACGGTCTGCTCAAAGTGCATAAAGTAGGAGTGCCTTTGAGGCCCATTCTAGATATGTGCAACTCGCCTTATCATGCTCTGGCTAAATGGCTTGCCGGTCTGCTCGCACCCATCAGGTTGGAACTGGCAAAACACAGCCTCCGGGATACGTTTCACTTCATTGACGCAACCCAAGACCTGAACCTAAACAACCAAAGAATGTTCTCACTCGATGTTGCCTCGCTATTTACGAACGTGCCTCTAAAAGAGACAATTGACTACTTATGCGATTACATCGAGCGTAACAACAATTACGTGGGCATCCCAAAGGATGATCTAAAAGAACTGTTGGTGCTGTGTACAAGTAACGTTCAGTTTTTGTCCAACAATGCGATCTACCGCCAGAAAGATGGAGTGGCAATGGGCTCGCCTCTAGGTCCTCTGCTAGCTGACGTTTTCATGAGTAAACTAGAGACTAACCAATTGGGTGCAGTCATCGAACAATTTGCATTTTACAAACGATATGTTGATGATATTTTTTGCGTCGTCAGCGAGAATGCTAAAATGGACAGAGTTATGGCAGCTTTTAACTCCGCTCATAGCAGTGTTAAATTCACCAAGGAGTCAGAGAACAATGGTGAAATAAATTTTTTGGATGTTGGTATAGTAAGAAGGGAAGATGGTTCAATCCGACGAACGGTGTACAGAAAACAGACTTGGAGTGGCCAGTACATTCACTTCGACAGTTTTGTTCCGCTAAATCAAAAGGGAAACCTCATAAAATGCCTGACAGGTAGGGCGTTAAAGATCTGCACCTCTGACACTTTGCAAGCTGAGCTAGACTTTCTACAAGAAGTGTTCATGCAGAATGGCTACCCAACACGTTTCATTAAGAAGGCGATGCAGGCGGTAGGGTTGAAACTTAAGCCAACCTCTGTGAACAAGAAAATTGCGTTTATTAGTCTTCCTTTCAAGGGAGATCCCATGGCCGAAATTATCTCCAGAAAGCTAAGAAAGTCAGTCGAAACAACCTACCTTGCCGCTCAATTGTGCATCAGTTTCCGTTCAACACCCGTTATCATGTCACAACTCAAAAACAAACTTCCATGTTTTACAACCAATTTTTGTGTGTACTCATTTGTTTGCTCGTGTCGAGCATCATATATTGGTCGTACTACAAGGCGATTGTCGGACAGAGTGCGTGAACACCATCCTACGTGGTTGAACAGTGGTGTGATTAAAACGGTTTCAAGCGCGATTGTTGCTCACTTGACCGACTCCAATCATTCTGTCAGTAAGAAAGATGCTTTTCGGATTGTCTACCAAGTGCCAAGGAATCGATCAAAAATGGTGAGATTTCGAATGTTGACCGTTGTCGAAGCCATCAGCATCCGATTGCGCAACCCTGACCTCTGCGCTCAGAAAAAGTTCGTGTGGACACTTAACCTCCCCTGGCCCACAATCAATCAAGCCCATGATTTGGAACAGTGATCACGTAACTGATAACAAACACGTCGTCCTTAACCGTTTTTCTGACTCACACTAGTCACTTTTTTCATATTTATTGTGTTTTAATTAGCCTGATGATCAAACACAGAAAACAAGTCTTGTTCGCTACTCTGTCGCTCTCATGACTTCAATGGGTATTTTCGACCGAACCAACCACCCAAGGCTAACGCATGAACACAGAGAGAAGACTGAAGAAAACACGGCCACAAACCAGACCATATTTGAAGGGTTTGTGGCCAACAGGGAGACCAATTAAAGGCGGACCAAATGGTGAGCCGAATAGCACAGTGCTGGGCGTAGGCGGGATGTTGGCATGTGAGCGTGGAGGCGCGTAGGTGGGATGCCAGAGATTTGTCACAAGGGTTGAAGGACGAAGTGGCGCATGACCGTGCCAACTATGAAGGTCACACTCCAGTGTACTTTGTTAGCCTTGTCGCACAATATTTTCGTGGAACTGGTGACTTCCCCGAGGGTTACCTACTCGTCTTTTCCGGAATCCTCTGCTTGGAGAAACTTATCTTGACGTTCAACTCAATGGTACCTTCCCAATTTGTGTGACATTCGCAAGCTTTCTCCATCACAATTGAGAGGGTATGGTGTAGAACAGCAAGGATTATTTTTCTCCTGGTTCACTTGTATTCTGAGAAAGACTGCTTAAACTGGGTCAGTTTTTCACATGCTACCGACATGTCAAAGACGATCCTGCTTCAACCTACAGAAGGTTACATCAAACATCACATCCTGTGATATATATATATATATATATTTGGTAGAGTTCGTCGGTACTGCAAACAACCCTTCTCCTTTGCTGAGGTATACCCAGTCTGAAACGTCACGTCTTGCTTCGCCGTGACAACACTATCAACAGACCACTTTACGTGAAGACCCAAATACATGTATTTGTGATGTCAGCCATCCCAGCCTGTCCACCAGGACAACTTTGAAATGGTTTTAGACGTCTACGCTGATGCCTACAAGTCGTCATTTGATAATGCACGTCAGCTTCCTACTGACTTGTCGTGTATGAATCACACTTCTCTTTTTACATTCTCATTAACTTAGTAGTAAATTGATTCAAGGTTTTTGTTCTAGATGACCTAATTTTTATATCTTCTAACCATCTTGTCTGCTTCTTCTTTGTTACTGAGTTTGTTGCGCACAGACGTTGTACGTTTCCTTTAACTTGTAAAATCTTGTTGACTCAATGATTCTGTCAAGTAACTTGCACAAGACAAAAATCGCCAGGTTGTACCATACACAATACTTAGAAACTATACAGGACAACTTCACCTAATATGATAAGTGGTCTATAAACAACCTACTGTACAGACTGAATATATCAGATATCCTGCACTTTATTCGTTGAAGTGTTATCAAAGAGACACCAACTTAACTGTATCCGTGTGTCATTCCTGTGAGGGACAATTATGGTCCGTCTATAAACTGTCTTTAAAGGTCCCGACGTAAACGAATATATCAGAAAAAACCCATGAATCGTTTCACTTTGAAGTCCTTAGGGCAATGTATACAACAATCTTGTGCCGAAAAATGAAAATAAAATACCCATTTGTTGCCGGTATCTAAATAGAACAGGTCTCTCAGTAGAAGCGTCCAAACACAAGCTTCTAAAAGAGCCGAGAGTAGCCCTTATCATGCAGGGCTAACAACATTAGGTTAACCGTTGTCAAACTACAACAGCAAGACAGAGATCTCAATTCTAACGTTTAAACTTCTTCATAAACCCAGCGACTCAAGACTCTTTTACTGGGAGGTTGTTTACTCTTACTTGAGCTTCAAATGGACAAGTTATTATACTAACAGAACGTCATCTCAGTTAGAAGCTGGACGATCTAAAAACCACTGCCTAACTCTGTGGGTATGCGATGATTTATAGCTAAGACGATAGGACTAGTGGGTTACCGTATCTAACTGTGAAATCTCCCGTCTCCCAGAGTAGCTTTCTAGTCCAGCTGCTTGACGCGAACTGAGATGTTGTTTCCATCACTAATTCGAATCCAGTCTGTCACTAGATAAGTTGCGACTGTTTCTGTTCCAATTTGCAAACTGTTCCAAGTTACCTGTCATTAATACCATTGGTTTTGTTATGGTTTTCAAAACTTATATCAATCTGAAGGCACAGGGGCGAGCGGCACAGTTCTGTAGACCATCAGCAGCGCACCAACACAAGTCACTATGTACGTATGCTTGTCTTCATCTGTCAATATTTTGTTCATTTGTTGTGGGGATGTGAGTTTTTCTGTTTTGATGAAATACTGTCTCCAGACCTTCAGATATACCACATCGGTATAGAGCAGGATGGCAGTTTGCTTAACGTTTATTTTTTCCTTACACATGTGAATGTTCTGTTTGTAAATCGAAACCCCCAAAATACGATAGACCCAACAACATAAAGGGGTAAGTAACTGCCCTTCGTCCATTGTGGACTTTTACATCTGCAGACAATTTTGTTTCTCACTACTCCACACAGTCGGCCCTACGTTGCTCTCACAAGAGACATCATAACTTTAACCGTTAGTTGAAAATGTAAATGTAATGGACTTCCTGATAACAGTTTGAAATAAGTAGTTAGATAGGAATTATGGTCAGCCGCATCCCATCGAAAAACTATGATTAACCAGAACCCTCGGTGTTGACAAGATGTTTCCCACCGGGAACCTCTTCTGTGATTGGGGACAGGCGGACAACACTGGCTCCAGCTTCCTCCACCTTAGGAAATCGTCATCTTGACAGGGCACTTCGAAAAACTATCCGTTCAGTCGATCAAGTTAACAGGACTCATGTTTGGCGAGCGGGTTCATGTTGGGATGCTTATCGATTTTCGTACTCATTGCAATATCTCCTTATTCACTCTTCTTAGTCATTGCGTATATGGACGTACAAAGATGTGGTACCTGTTGCTTAATCCGACAATTATATTCTTCCAGATTATCTCAGGCTTCGACAGGTTCACCATCCAGACGTTGGTCAAGGTTGTGTCTACTCCTGAGCTAACTATTTTCTTTTTTGAGTTCTATTGTACCAAGTCATGTCTACAAGTAAGAAAAAAGAAGGTAGCAACATTTCGTATTAAGCATAAGGTGTCAATCGCTTAACTATTACACGTCAATACGGATACGCTGACATGGTGAGTTATTCGCATTTCCATCCTTCGTACAGGCACTTCATTGTGTTTCTCAGTTCAGCTAGCCCGAAAGTGTTCCGTGGAAAGACAGCTCGAAAACCACAGCATAGAATAAATATAGTCGTGTTTCTCTCAAGATTGCTTGGGCTTGCGCGGTTCTCTGTGATAGGACGGCTAGCCGCCTGCCACCAAACTGTCAAATTAGAAGAATTCTATCAGTACAGCAGCTATACGGACTGCAAAAGCCTGTGTGTCGTTTCTCTGCATGTATACATTTAAACATATCACCCTGTAAGGCTGATCTGCCAGAAGAACTGAGACTGGTTTATATCTTCCTGAGTAACAAAAGCACGTGTACTGATTGTTTAACTTTTGAGAGAGATCTGTGCAGCGACTGTAACGGATGCTATTTTCGGTTGTAGTACGCCAAAATACTTTCATCCCTTTCAAGTTCCACTACAATTATTGTCTAGCTGAACTGCTAACGTATTGTTTCCGTCGCGGATTCAAGTCACAACTAACTCCACACCTTTCTAACTTTAGGGCTGTCCCTCTTCGGGCACTCTTTTTTCCCTGGCTGTTAACAGCGCGCAGGGTTATAGCGTTAAATCTTCGTTAACTTCAGATTGGTTATCACGGTGTTGGGCAGTTTCAACAGTGTTATTCGCTATAGCATTGACCTCATATTAGGTGCGATCAAAGTGACCATATCTAACCACCAAGCCACATTCGTCTGAGTAGTCACCATTTTGTCCGAGCACCGTCATCTGAACCACTATCGGTTTTGTTGGCTCCAATCTATGGCGGCGCACGTTTAAACCACACAGTTCATAGTAGAATGTTCAAACGATTATTCAAGGATAACGTGTAAAATGTTTCGCTACTTCACACGTTACACTCTGTAGGCTAGACTCTATTAGAACTGTTTGAGCAGTTGTTGAAAATGTGTCCCGTAGTTGAGAAAAAAACGACATCGTATTAGGACCAAACAGTCTTTGAATAGAAAAGAACAAAATAAATAGGTCCAGCAATGAAAATAATTGTTTAGACTGTTAGGGTCAATATATATTTATTTTCAGCAAGACGAATCACAAGTGACTTGATGCAGTTTACACACCCACGAAACACGATAATTTGGCAGTTGTCAACGTCGTCTATGATCCCATTAGTAAAACTTCTCGCTAGAAGTCACAAAGATATCCAACCATATTGGGAAGCTGCGATCAACCGACCTGACCGATTATCAGTACTTCTATTGAACTTCTATGTGCACGTCTTGTTTTCCTGTTCCATTAACTTTGTTTGAATCTGCTATATGAGCAACAGTGTAACGGAAATCTCCAGGCGATTGCACATTCTGTCCCCTGATTTGGAACATGAGAGGCGAAGTACTCACAGTGATAGGTGTCATAACCACTTCATTTAAGTGACAGTTTATCCATAAGTACTATAGAAGCCTCGGATTGATAAGATCAGTCAGCCTCACCCACTTTGTCAGCCACCTTTACGCCATCAAACACAGACAGCAGTTTTACCCTTGTTTAACATTGGACATTCAAAAAGAGTGATTTATCATCGACCGTAAGGTGTGCCGAACCGGGATTCTAATTCCACGGCAAGTTTCTGTTTAGTCGATCGATGCAGCCTTACGGAGACAACAGAAAGTGATTCACTCCCTTGCCCGTCCTGACTGGAGGCAGCGCACTTGCAGGGCTGGCATCACCCTAGATGTGATGATTAGAATACACTCCATTAGTGGTCTAGGCCCCGTGACCTACAGTCTTCTCACCGTTCTAGAGACAAACCGACAGTCTGTTCGAGCCGGTTGCGATCCGACGCTGCCATCTGTCTGGCGAGACACGCATTTCCGGATGAGCGTGTGCACACACACGGATTGATTCGATCGCCACCTATGTAGTACTCTGATTGGTCCAAGTGTATTGATTTTTAAATAAGCCAATGACGACCATGCAAACCCCATATTGCCGTTCGCGCGCTGTACTCCGGCTTTGTGCGATGTCTGATCTGCCTTTGGGTTGTTCACCCGTCTAATTTTAGTGGAATCGACGCTGCTGTGTGATGGCTAATTCGGGACCGGATTTTCTGGGCGCAACGAACACCACAATTAGTGTGGGCTCTCAGGATGCAATTTCAGAAGAAGAGAAGGCACTGCAACAGGAGCTGGAGAATTGCAAAGCCTCCCTGGAAGAAGCCCGTAAGGCGGTCGCGGACACAGATTTTTACGAGATGACAGAACACGTGTTGGTACTGGGCAGAATCAAATTCAAGGTACGGAAGCATCTACGGGGACACCTGGCCAAGGTTACGTGCATTCAGTGGGGTTCAGACAACCAGCTACTTTTGTCTGCTTCTCAGGATGGAAAACTCATAGTGTGGGACACTTTCACTAGTAAGAAGATTCATATGATACCGTTGAAAACCGCTTGGGTAATGGGATGTGCCTTTTCTCCGTCCTTAAATTTTGTCGCTAGCGGTGGACTGGATAACATAATATCCTTGTTTTGTTTGAAATCCGTCAACAACGTGGCTAAACACGTTCGTGATCTGACTGGGCACAGTGGATACGTGGGTTGTCTCCGTTTTATGGACGATCAGCACCTGTTGTCTAGTTCCGGTGACAAGACTTGTGCTTATTGGGACGTTGAAACAGCATCCATAATATCTAGTTATCGTGGGCACGCTAACGATGTCACAGCCATAGCTGTATCCAAACAAACTCCCAATACATTTGTTTCATCCTCTTCTGATCATACTTGTCGATTATGGGATTTGAGATCCTCAGAAGCTGTTCAGTACTTCGAAGGTCACCAACAAGATGTGAATGGGGTGGATTTTTTCCCCGCGAACGCTTATGCATTTGCTTCCTCATCAGATGATGGTTCTTGTCGTCTGTGGGACATTCGTGGTGATCAAGCTATCGGAGTTTATATTGACGATTTTATCACCTGCGGGTGCAGTAGTGTGGCGATATCAAAATCAGGACGTTTGCTTATCTCTGGGTATGATGACTTCAATTGTCACGTCTGGGATCTTTTGCGCGAAGAACGTGTGGGAATTCTTTCGGCTCACGAAAACCGAGTGTGTAGTGTCACTATTTCTGAAAGTGGAATTGGAGTAGCTACCGGTTCTTGGGATACGACGTGCTTGATTTGGACTGCCAAGTAGGCTTTTTGTTGGAAGTATACCTAGCGCATATTTAACGAAACAAGTGCTTCACCAATTAAGTTGTACTCTGTTGGCGATTCCTTCGCTTGGAATGCAGACTAAATATACCGTCCAACTGGGATTTTGTGCAGTAAGTCCATCTCGCTGTTTCATTACGCGTTCTTCGAGAAGTTGGCTTTACATCTTACATAGTCCAGTCATCGATTTTGCCGTACGCTCTTCTTCACCAACTAGGTGCACACAGTAGATATTCCGACGGTATATGTCTGTTTGTACGATTTGTAAACGCTTTATCACACTGGCTTCTTATTTCGTCTTTCTTTTTGTTTGCAAATTGCTGTGCTTTTGATCGTGAACTTGTTTTGCGCCATCATGCATGTGTTTATTTCTAAAACTAATCTTCACATGGCATAGTTTCCATCAGTATCGGACGTTGCACCAATCACTTGTGAAACCTTGCGGTTGGACCTACATAGATGCATATTTTGATAAACCGCGTGGTTCCGTATCGTACATGTTTTAGTTCCTATTCATAGTACAATGAAATTTTCAGCGATATTTCCACTGATGAGACTACGTGATTCTGCACTTCTATTATTGACTTGACCCACCGGTAGGCACTTTCTTTTATGCAATTTTTGCGATCTGTACCCTGGACTTTCTTGTGTCCGTTTTGATAGTGCAGCTGATTGCCGTGTTAGGTGAAAATAAAATTAAGGATACCCCCTATTTATTGAGACGGTATTTTTAAATGTATTGTACATACATGTATAAACTGATTTGGAGTCTTTGGTTTGTGATTTCTCTACAGTCGATATAAATGGATTTTTGTTGTTGCAATGATTAGCTCAATTTTACTTTGTTGTATATTCTGAAAATCGCTAACTCCCACTTCTTGCAAGAGATGACAGTCGCACCTACATTACGTAATGCATGTATCTCAAGCACAGCTTGAAGGATAAAAACGAGTATTAAAACCAAAAGTGGTGGAGTTTCAATGACATTTATGGTAACGCAACCACCGCCAGTATTGCGGTAGTATCAGTAAAACAGTTAATCTGTTTGCTTGAAGCGAGGCTTGTTGATAGGGGGGAACTCATCTGGAACAACTCTCCACCCGGTTCTTTCACCTTTCCAACATCTTCCAAGTGGTTTAACGCGTGTTCCTAATTCAATGGACAAGTGGGTCTGTGCTCTACCCTCATCCACTAATGATTTAAAGCGCCTTTCCCGAAGATCAGTCGAAATGTAGTTCCAACAGGCATCGAACTAAAAACACGCGGTAAGGTTTTGAAACAAACCGTACAGTTTCAGTAGTGTTTGGGAACTTAGCTCAAGCTTAATCTGGGACCAAAGGCAGCAACCCAGAGAAGAAAGAAGAGAAGCTCGATGGGGCTCCAGCCCACCCAGCCACACTCAAAAACGTACTGGGCGAGGAGTGCATGGAAACTTTGAGTGCGTTAAACATCGCTCGAAAAGGTCCAGGTTAAAAGACCTTGAAGGATTAAATAATTGGTGACTCGTTAAGAGAGGAGCAATTAGCTGCAGGGCTGAAGAGGGTGACACTCCTATAGCAGGCGTACACAGAATCATGCATACAGAACAGACAAGCAATAAAACACGGTTGCCACCGCGATCCTTAGAGAAGCCACATGATAGCTAGTCACTACATTAAGCCCTTGGGGCCTGTCGGGTTCTCGAACATACGACCTTCGGAGCTGATGGTCATCGAGCGGCGGTTCCGGATGCCATCCATTACGGTTCAGAATAGCTGTCGGTGGCGTATTTGTAGTTGGTTATGCGGTTTATTTTCGTTCGTCATTTATTGGAGGAACGCGTTCGAGGAAATCGATTGCCACAATCTGAACGTCTCATCACGGCTTTTATATTCAGGCCGACTTTTAGGCTCGTCCACTCGTTTTCTATTTTTCATTTCCTTTCTGCCAGTGCAATGTGGTGTTGAAGCCACTACACTCAATTTAAGTTCATACCTAACCACGCACCGCCCTGCCTTCTCAGTTCGGAATTGTTCCATCCGGGGAAGTGGGGACGAAAGCCGATGTTCAGAGCTATCAGTTACGATCAGTTGGACGAAATTAAAGAGAAGTAAGCAAGTGTGAAGATCGGAACAACGAGAGGCAAGAAGGTCCGGCTTCGCCCGTTTCAAATGCAAGTTTGAAAGGTTGAGTGAATGAAAAACTATGTGAATAAGAGCCATCACGATGAGTATTCATGTCGAACGTAAGTATAAAAAGGAACGCGCAAAGTTGTTAACACGTCATTTGTCGCCACCAACGACAAATGGGGGGGGAGATGTGTTCAAATGGATGTGGACTAGAAATAATGGAAAACAGTAGCACAAGAAAAGATGTGTTGCGAGTATCCTAAGTATCTCTCTTATGAAGGCAATGAGGATGAGGTTGTTTCTACTGCCGTACTACAGCTTCATGGTTTTAGGCGTGGTTGTCCTCAATCTGAGCTGATTCAAAGCTTCGAGCAAATAAGCCTCCTTCAATTCGTAACATGTCAGTTGGGGCGATAGGTTCATGTTCATCGCCGACGTTTAGGTTATCGCGGACTTCCGTCTGAGGCAGGTCAGCGGCAGTAACTTCTTTCTGAACAAGCTGTCGGATAGGTACTAGATTCCCCTCACTTTTGGTGAATCGGTAGTCTGCATGTTGAGAGTTGCACTATGACAATTTAACTTTTTTTGCCAAGGTTTCTTACTTCGATAATGGACTGTGATCTTTGAGTGATACCAGTCTATGAGTAGACAGCCACACACACAGTGTGGTACGAAGGGTTTGTCGACGAATGTAACGAAGCGGACGTTGGTAGAGAATCTCGTTCTTAACTGCACACAAAAAGGGGGATTCGATTGTAATGTGCTAAGGAGGGCGTCTCTCCATCGGTCAGCAGGTAACTCGTTCGATTCCAAAATAAGCTGAATGGCACTCTAGTGTTCCGTTGACACGTTTACCTTCGTCGTTGATTTGGGGTATACAAATAGTCGTTCTACTGATTGATTCTTGAATAAAAGACTGTCGTTCATTGAACATAAAGGATTACCTCGATCTGAGTGAATTTATGCATGCACATCGAACATTGGAAACAGCTGACACTGTCTTGCACTGCGCTAAGCACTTCGGAGGGCGCCTTGCAGCCTCAAGGTTCACAAGATTGCTGTCGGTTTGACGGCTTGCGCATCTCGATGACGTATTGGGCTAGACTGGACGGTGTGGTGACCACAGCAACAGAGTTACGCATACCAGGCAGGCCAATAGGTAGAGGTCTGACAAACCACAGTCTCCTGGTCCTCCAGGTTGGGGGGCTGGAAAATGGTTCGCATCTCTTCCAGAAAAAATGTACCAGTTCTGGTACACCACCACTCACCCGCTGCCTTGTGGTACAGGCTTTTGAGCCAAAGGCTTCGGTTGAGAACCCTAATCGTTCTCTTCTCTAGGTGTGGGCGTCCTGGCAGTATCTCAGCCCACACACAACCATGAATGCTCACAACATCAACAATTCCATGCTGTATTGACCGTCTCGCATTATAAACCGGGTCGCCCTATCTGCTGCATACAACAGGGTGGATAGATGAAAACATTCTACTGCTGATCCATCCCCCACTATCCCATCAGACTTATCTCCCAGACTCCTCCCAACTCCCATTTCCGTTAATTGTTTTGCAGGTCTCACAACAGATATAATTAATCATAGTAACACTGTGCCGATAAGTCCCAGCTCTCGACAATCAGTCCCAGACCTTCCCCGTCCCTTGCTTTGGCCTAGATTGCTAGCTACTATAAGTGCGTTGGACGTAGAGAAATGCAATGCTTCACCGAGGCGCTGGGCACTGGTGGTCGGATTCGTCTTCGGAGTTGGAGACATCGCAGCTCACAGAGTTGGTAGCTGGAGGCTGCAGGTGAAGTGGCGGCTAACTTCTCTCAGAGACATGAATGTTTTCTTTGTTTGGTCGAGTCCTCTGTGATATGAGTGCACTTAATGACGAGGAGCAGTGAAAGCCTTAAAGAAGCTGTCTTGCTGATGACGCTGATGAGCTCGGTTGTTTGTTTGCAAGAAGTAAATGTGTTGTCGGTTCCTCTCCTTTTCTTTCATCTTCCCTCTTGATGCACAGGTTTCTTTTCTCCCTCATAATTACGTGGAATTTAGGCATGAGTGAGGATCACTGATATGTTGCTGTCTCTGGTGATGACGACGATGGGGTTGATGGTGCGATGCATGCCATACAAGCTAGCTGCATCGTGCATTCAGTTCAGCGTGTCCTGCATAATTCTGTGTAAGAGAACTAAGTTACGTCGTGCCACCCATGTGCGCTGTATCGCTCCACCTACAACCGAATGGAAATCAGCGTTTGAATATAAATTTACTGTGACATTTTGCCTGTAATGCCGATGCTCCACTGTCTGTGGGAAGGTGAAAATATTGATACGCAAACAGGTCGGAAACCCACTTTTTACCCTCATCTGGTTCGCTGTGTGTTTCAGGTGCACCCGCACCATGAGATTCGTGAACACTGGGTGTGGCAAAAATAAACTTTACACCGCTGTGGTTATCACGTGATGTCCTGACAAGCAGCAGTGTTGAGGCATCTCATCATCATCATGATGATCATCATAGATACCAATACATTAGCGGTTCACACTCATGCTCAACTACCGCACAACCATTAAGAAAAAGCAAACCTTATATAAGAAGAGAGAAGGAAAAAAGAGGGGACAGGAGGGGTCCTAACTAATGAAGATGATTACGTCTATATTCAAACACTCAACATCAAGATGCCTAAACATTGCAAACAAACAACCGAGCTGCAAGTGAGAGTAAGGCGTCATCAGCAAGACAGCTTCTTTAAGGCTTTCGCTGCCCCGCGTCATTAAATGCACTTACTTGACAGACAACTCGGCCAAACAACGACAACATTCACGCCACTAAGCTCGATTAGCCGCCATCTCACATAAAGTCTCCGGCCACCCACTCTGTGGGTCGCGAGGGCCCCAGTCCGGGAGACGAACTCGATCTACAGTGGCCAACCCCTTGGTGAACGACTTCATTTCTCTACGCCAGGTCACTATCTGTCCATCTCGCACCTTACACCAGTCGGTCGCAGTGTCAGCGAACAGTGCTCGGTGTGGAAGCCGACTAACTGGCATCCCTTACACGTGACCTAACCATCTAAGCTTGTGCAAACGTAGAGATTAAACAAAAGAACTCGTTTGACAATCACCACCGAACACCCGCTTTCTAACTTCTTCGTTACTTACACGCTGGTGCCACTCGATACGAGTGACTGAACGCAGGCATCGATGATCAACTACTTGAAGACGGTTCACGTCTTCTACCCTGAGCGGCCAAGTTTCGCTGCCGTAAAATAATACGGCCCTCACCGTTGTCTTATATACACGACCTTTACGCTTCAGAAGAATACCTCTCTGTCGCCAGAGATGCTCCAGATTAGCGAATACCATCCTAGCCTGAGAGATGCGCACTTCCATTTCATTCCCTACACCTTTGCCACCGCCGCTGATGCAGTTTCCCAGGTATACAAACTGGTCAACAACCTCCATGACTACGTTATCTGACATCAAATCTACGTGATCACAGCAATCCTGCAGAAGCACTTTGCATTTTGAGGCTGCAAAGCGCATTCCGAAGTATTTAGCAGAACGCGAAATTGCGTCTTACTTTGCTTGTGCTGCTTGAAATTTGTCAAACAGCAACACATTGTCGTCAGTATAATCAAGATCCGTCAGTCTTTCACCAGGTAGGAGGTCCACGCCGGCATCTGATGAGTGCCGCAGACAGTCCTCCATTATTTCATCTGTGACGAAATTAAACAAACATAGTGAGAGTGGACGGCCTTGACGTACGCCTCTCATGGTGCTGAAACTGTCAGGCAGTTCACCATAAACCCTAATCTGAGCTGACCTGTGGGAATAAAATGCTGATAGTATGCTTATGTACCTAGACGGCATACCTCTACGTTTGAGCTACTCTAAAATGTATGTCGATCCACTGAATCGAACGCACCTTTATAGTCGAGAAACACAACAATTGTTGGCCGGCGGTATACATGACGCTGCTCCAGAATTTGACGAGGAGTACAAATGTGATCTATACATCCCCGCCCAGGGCGAAACCCTGCCGGTTCCTCCCTAATGTTTACCTCCCGAGCTGCAGTTAGTCGGCGAAGTATAATTGATGCTAGAACCCTAGAAATGACTGGGGTCAAACTAGTTTCTCTGTGGTTTTCGCAAGATCCCCTGATATCTTTCTTTAATATAGGAACTATTACCGAGTAACGCCAATTCGGAGGATGGTCTCCATCATCCACACAAGTTGAAACAAATGAGTCAAAACCTCTGTTAACGCCTCTCCCCCTTCTTTGAAAAGTGCCGGCACGAGGTCATCTGGACCAGCTGCCTTATTACGCTTGAGAGCTGCAATGCAATTGTGAACCTCAGTCTCAGTGGGTGGTTCCAACTCTACCGACGTGGGTGCTATATCCCAAAATGTGGCGGCAACATAGTGGAAGCAGGAGGCCAGCTGGATTGACCCTCAGAATGTCTCACCAACCGTTCCTACAATCTGGACTTATTGTAGGTGAGTGTGCCATCTGTCTCGCTGATAGCTTCACTGACAGACAGTCAACTGGGACCAGTGACACGGATAAGCTCAAACAGTTTGCCAGTGTTTCCTGAAGCAAAAGCCGTCTCCATTTCCTTAACTTTTCCTAACAACCAAGCCTCACGATCAGTCCTTAGGCTACGTTTCAGTTTCCTACGGACATCTCTTCTACACTTGTTATATGAACTGCCAAAAGGGATGTTCCGTCTGGCTTCTAACAACTCCAGGGATTTCTCCGAGATCCAATGTTTGTTCATTTCATGTACCCCCATGCCGCATGCTAATGTACCTGCGTCACGAATGGCCTGTGTGATCTCGGTCCAGCAGCAATCAGGATTCTCGGAGTGAGAACTACTAAGGCAGCTTTCTAGGCTGGTTTGATACTTATGCTTTACCGACAGTGTAGTCAGTTTCTCAAAAACCATTCTTTGCTGTCGGTGGGGTTGTTGCTCAGCAAAGTAAGAGGTACACTAAAACGTATCCACGCATAATCGGAATCCAGCTACTTTTCTCCGAAAAGAACGGCAGTGCTGAATGGAACCCCGCCAACTATAACTAACGGCTGTGTGGTCTACCTGAGAACAGGCTTGACTCGAATAAGGCGAGCACTAAGTATAGTAATGATGCGCATGATGCCTAAACTTAGTGCTGGCTAAAAGTAGCTCGTGCTCAACACACAGTTGCAACAATCGCTCATCATTATCTGAGCGATGTGATGCTATCCCAAACATGCTACCTATACGAGACTCGGCCTCACCATGGGGGCCGATCGGGGCATCCATATATGTGGCAAGAATGACTACATCAGAGCCACGTGATGACTGAAGGATAGTGGCCAGGTTTGAGTAAAAGCTATCTTTAATGCCAGCCCCACTACAGTCAGTTGGAGCCTAAGCAGACAACGAAATGATTGCTGTCATTTTTGCATATAGAACTAACCCTAACAGAACCTGCCAGGCGGACAGCACAAAGTCTGCTATCGACAGGAATCCAGTGTATCAATGCGGCCGTCGTGCTGAGAACAATACCTACTCCAGCCTGACCGGTAACGGCGGCTAGGGAGACACCTGAAGTGTGTTACTAGTATCGGTTAGGAAGTGTGGGTGCTGTTAATTCCGTACGCTGACTATTGTCGTGGATTCTAGTCTCCGAGATACAGCAAACATCTATGTGCAACGAGTCTAACGTTTGTGCGAGAGCAGCCTGTCGACCTATCTGTTTTACGGTACGAACGTTGAAGGCACCTATATTAATTTGCGTTCTAGGTCGAAACACAGGATGAGGGAGGTCTGGGACTGATTGTCGAGAGCTGGGACTTATCGGCACAGTGTTACTATGATTAATTATATCTGTTGTGAGACCTGCAAAACAATTAACGGAAATGGGAGTTGGGAGGAGTCTGGGAGATAAGTCTGATGGGATAGTGGGGGATGGATCAGCAGTAGAATGTTTTCATCTATCCACCCTGTTGTATGCAGCAGATAGGGCGACCCGGTTTATAATGCGAGACGGTCAATACAGCATGGAATTGTTGATGTTGTGAGCATTCATGGTTGTGTGTGGGCTGAGATACTGCCAGGACGCCCACACCTAGAGAAGAGAACGATTAGGGTTCTCAACCGAAGCCTTTGGCTCAAAAGCCTGTACCACAAGGCAGCGGGTGAGTGGTGGTGTACCAGAACTGGTACATTTTTTCTGGAAGAGATGCGAACCATTTTCCAGCCCCCCAACCTGGAGGACCAGGAGACTGTGGTTTGTCAGACCTCTACCTATTGGCCTGCCTGGTATGCGTAACTCTGTTGCTGTGGTCACCACACCGTCCAGTCTAGCCCAATACGTCATCGAGATGCGCAAGCCTTCACACCGCGTCAAGGTCCAGTCTCACTATGACGGAAGCACCTTTTCAGCCTCCCATTATGGAATAGAGCGGCTTGAGGAGTTGAGACAAGAATGTTCCGTTACAATCTGGGAAAACTTATGAAAACGGAGGATCTTAACTTCGGATTTCATTGTGTTTAGCTGTTTTACGCTGTTTAGCTGCTTCAATTTTCGACATAGGGGCATCTGTAATGTCATAACTAACCACACAGTTTCTCTTATCCATAAGTGCATTTAAGCTGATCTTCAATGTGCTCAGCCGATCTGTAAACTAGTCGGAACAAGTTTTAACCTCGTGAACCATCACTTTCCATTATGGCCTCGTCATCATTCTGCCGGCGGTCAGTATAACTCCGAATCGAGGTAACCAGTAGACGATTATTTCCCAATAAAAATTCCATCCCCAGCTTATTGTTTTTACACTCACTCTTGGCTAGTGTAGGTCTCATTTCAAAACTGTCTTTGTATCCGAAGTCATAAATGATCAGTCAACGTTTGCTTATAGGCTATGCTGTATCGCCGGAAATCCACTGTCTTCGTGTGCGCATTGCTCCGATCGACACTAACATAGGGTTTGCGTGTCTTACGTAGTATGTGACAAGGTTGTCCGGCCTTCTTTTAAATCAAGTCAATCAGGTCAATAATACGCTTTACATACTCTGAAAGGTGTTTTCGACTTTGTGATAGTAAAGACCCTAGTGTGCACTTTAACGGACATTGCACGACGATGTGGAAGTAGTCCTAAATACCAAACCTGGAGGTCTGGAGTGTGCAGACAATATTGTTCTAATCTCTAGGGGTTCACAGAGATCTAAGGGCACCCTAGTTCGGTATGGCTTCTGTACTCTCTAATTGCAAGATGTTGATAGAAAACTGCAACATCAGTTTTGTTGGGATGTCTGGTGAGATTACAGATGTAACAGGTAAAGATTAGACGGTGTTTGCCAACGCGCGTTATCCGTGTCACCGACGTGCTCTCAGTTCTGCGAGTGATTGTTTGATGCAACCCCTTGAGCAACCCCATGTTACACTTGCGAATCCTGGTTCACACGAAGACTATTCACAGAACGTCTGTCTTCGATCACCTATGACCCAGAAGCACTAAAGACGTGTTGGGGATATCATGACTTAGTTCGTCGGGTTATCTGTTGGGCGGGGAAGCTATCGATCGCTTAACTTAGTGACCTCTTGTTCCACGAATGCCAACTCATTGCTTACCCTACCGCACATTTGCTACCAATGATTTAGGCTTGAAGAGGCAGCGCTTTCGTCGATTTATGATTCGGTTTTGTGACTCCGAACCGGTAGGTTTCCTCATTGGTGTGTTCTCGTTTTCTTGACTTTGGTTTGAAAGACGATGATCCTCTATGTTTAGGCTGTGAATCTTGGCACACACAGACTTGCTTTTTCCAAAAAATTTTGACTCTTCACCGTTTCACACAATCCGTAGAATATCCCAAATTTTGTGTGGTAGCTCATGCTGCTTACTGTATTATGGAATAATGATGGTGCTGTTCAGTATTATTCAACGGCCGCTCGTATGCCATCGTGGTTCCGGCCAAAGTAAAAATCCTCCATTTTTTTTCGTTGACCATAGTGGGCAGCCAACTTTTAGCAGGAGGCACCCTTAACTTTGTCTTCACTTCAGCCTGTAGGATCATGTGCTGACAGTACAAACAGGGGTCATATGAGTTGTTACTTGGGTCCACATATAATAGAACTGGTCAACTGGACGACATGGCAACTAATAACTGGAATCCAATTGATCAATGCAGCGTTATTCTTCGCATTTAGGGCTATACTTGCGTGGACTTGGCCAGTGACAGCGGCCAGATAGTCACCTGGTTTGTGTATCCAGTATACGGTAGAGTGTGAGGGTGTCTTCACTTCACTTCACTAGCTTTAATTTAAATTGGTGAAACATATCAAACGTCAATGTCTGATATCTTTACTGATGGTGCCTGTGGATCCGTTCATTCCAGATTGTGAGGACTGAAAATGCCTTTATTTATTGGTATTTTGGGTCCTAGCTTCAGACTAGTGGATATAGAACCTTGCGCTTTTAGTTCCCCCGGTGGGCAGTAAAAGAAGAGGTTAATCGGAATATGGTTATTGTGGTTCCCTTGTAAGAGAGCTTTAGGGTGGATCTGAGATAGAATTGGAGGGGACGGGAGGAAGGGTTAGCAGTGGCGTATTTCCATCCAGCTGCTCTTCTGAGCGCAGAAGATATGGTTATTCTGTTCACACACTGTGGGACAGGTAGTGCGGTGCAAGATTGTTTGTCTTCACAAAAACACGGTGATTAGATATCGGCCAGACTTAGGCAGGAGAACGACCAGGATTATCGATTGGTGTCTTTGGCTCTGTATTATTCACCACAAGGCAGCAGTTGATTGGCACTCGATTAGAATTAGTGGCATCTTTTGATAAAAAACAAACCTTATTTCAAACCTCATCTTCGGAAGTTTATAGCTCGTCAGTTCTCTGTTCACTGACCTGTCTGACACGAGGAACTTTGTCCGTGTGTTCATCACGCTGTTTATTTTAACCTAATAGGTATTGGCTTTATATAAACCGTCATAGCGTATCAATGTCTAGTTTCTTATCATCATCATAATCATAAGAGCCATTAGCCTTGCCAGAAGGTACTGTGACTCGAGTCGCCGCTGGCCTCAACAGTGACATAGAGTATCCAAAACGAAGACACGTTGCCGAAAAAGTTATGGACTAATAATAATAATAATAAAAGACTTGGTGGGAGAACTAGAAATGGCATGGGTGGGGGTACACTACTGACTGCACTACACTGCACAGTGTAGTGTTTGTAATCGGTGGTTTGAGTGGTCACGAAGACTCCAGTCAGAATGGTGACACCTGCCTACTTTGCTCAGTGGAGCAATCAAGCCCATCACATTTCGTGACCACGTTGTTGCTTGACCACCATGTGGTTTTACCCAACTCTTGGTAGTCTCAGTATATAATGCCCCGTACGATAAACTTCCAGCTGGCATATGGATTACTTGACCCAACTGCGCAGCTTGATCCGTTGACCAATGGATCGTGCACCCCGAACATTTCGGAATATACGCCGGCGAACAGTTGTGTTGCTAACGCGATCAGTATACTCAATATGGGCTGTGTGACAGAGACAGCGTTGGCCAAACACAGCAAGCCTGCTTATATCTTCGTTACATAAATGCTACGTTTCCAAACCATAAAGCAAAACAGAACGCACACAAACAGTACACACCATTACTTTTGGCGACAACCGAACGTCTTTTTGATGCCACAGGTGACGCAGTTTGGCAAAGACAACTCTTGTCTTTGCTGTCCTCGCTGGTTTCTCATCAGCAATATTACAGGCTAACGAGACAGTGCTACCCAAGTATGTGATACTATACACGGTCTCGAGCGGATTACCTGCAATGAAAATGTAGGATTGGAATTACCCCAGTCTTTGAGCAACACTCTGCACTTTGAAGATGTAAAGCGTATTCCATACAAACCAGATCGGTCACTCACCTTGTTCAGCATGGTCTGTACGTCTTTGACATGGGAAGTAAGTAAGGCGACGTTATCGGCGTACTCCATATCGACCAACCTAGTGTCAGGATGAAGCTCAACACCAAGCTCCCTAGACTTCTTAGGCGCATATTCCAGAATGTCGTTCGCGACAAAATTGTCCCTGAAGGTAGAAGTTTAATACCTTTGACAAACACCACTAGAAGTGACGTACCTCCGAGATAGTTGCTCGTAAACCCTCATCCCGTTTGCTGAGTGGGTGTACAACGGTTTCAAGAGACTAACGTATTTCCTTGATGCTCCTTTGTGAAGGCGGCAGTTCCAGAGAACGGTACGAGCAACCGATTCGAAAGCAGCCTTTAGCTGTAAGAGGTCCATGACCGTCGCCTGCCTGTAAAAGTGGCGATGCTCCAATATCCTTCGTAAGGTAAAAATGTGAACAACGCACCCACTACTGGACCGGAATCCTGCCTTTTATTCACGTATCTCACATTCTCTGGGTTTGTTGAGCCGAGGTAAAATGAGGCCAGTGAGTAACTTGTACGCAACAGACTGATACGTTTGTGACCGTCGCATAGGTTTTTGGTCGTCCAGATGAAAACGGAAGTTACCGTTGACAACCACCAACCACAGGGTACCTCTTCAGTCCACATGGTCTGGTTGAAGCCAGCTGAATTGTACTTTGAGGTTTTCAGACCAACTGTCAAGTCGGTGCCATTGCCTGATGGTAGATGAGCCATTTTTTCTGTGTACGGTCTCAGTTGTTGTTACGACCCCCTGCGAGAGGAAGGCAAGAACGGACAGGAAGACTGCGAGCAGTATCACGATCACGAATGAAACGCAACGATATCGCAAACGATACGAATAATCGGAACGCAAGTACTCGGACCCAACTCTCGCAACTTAGAACCCCCAACAAGAAAGGAAAAAGACGGCCTTCAAACGAGCTTTATTTGCTGCTCAGCCCGAAGGCAAAACAGTGGCTCAAAACGGCTGTATTTATAGGTTTTCGGTGGCCTTGGTCCTAGGTCGCTGAACGGGCCAATCAGAAGCAAGCGCGCGAACTCGAATCTTCCAGAATGATGACGGGCATTCGAGTTCTCAAAATCGAAGCACCTATTTCCCTTGGGAAATATAGCGAGTTTTTTTTGGGAAAAAGTGCTTTTCCCAACAGTTGCATCGACTCGGTGGTCAGTACAACCATTCATCAGGGGATATAGCTTTCTGTTATTCCCAGATAAAAATTTCGTTCCATTTCTTTCAGCTGTCCCATCAGGTTATGCTCAAGGGCTTTGTGCAAGCTTTTGGTCAGCCTGCGTTTAAGTTCTCGACGGTTGTAGTCATATTCAGAACCAGGTGGAGTTGTGCCACATTCTTTCGTGAGATGTATCGATGTGACTGAAATCCAGTCCTGTCGCAACCGCACTGGTACTTCAGGATATACCTTACGGCAAGTTTTCGTAACTGCTGCGATTTGTTCCCAGTGTTCCCTAAGATCTCTCACCTGACTTGAACTGGACACTTTGCTCACCAGTGCCTCCTGGTAAGCGTTTCTTACACCATCCTCAGTGGAATAACGGTTAGTTATTTAACATTCATAGGTGCATGATTTCTGGGCGAGTGACAGAACATAATGAACAATCACAACAGTATGATCCTAGCCCAGGTCGTTGCTCGAAAGTGCTTGTCAGTCTCTAGCAATGTGGCGTTACTTGTAACTGACTGCTATACGACCGAGTTGTGTCTACAATTGAAAAGCGTAGAAGTGTCTCCATGTAATACAGGGCTGCCTCCTGTGTTAGAATGCGGTGCTCGAAATATAGAGACTGTGGGATGCGCACAGCTACAGAGGTCTTTCGCCATTACCAGTGCGTTGTGCTCGGACACCAAGCATGCCTCCCAGCCGATTCTCTTCCAGTGAGTGATGACTAAGCTGGAAATTAAAATCACCTGTCAGCTAAGTCTGCTTCTAAAAGTTAACGAGGAAATCATGAGACGCATCCTTCGTAGCCTCCGAACAGCTGTCCGTCGGAGCATACGTCGATATAATGAATATACAACGCCTTTCTGATTTGCGTCGACAGATTTCAACCGACTGTTCATGGAGGTCCAAGGGAGCAAACTTTAGTCTGATCGGAAATTCAGTGCGATTCCCAGTCCGGCTTGACCACCAGATCAAGCTTCGGCGTCACCACAGATCCTAAGAGAGAAGCGCTTAAGTCGACAGTTATTTAGAGGTGAACTCATGTGCATAAAGTTGCTGGAACAGTAGACTCGCATCTTCGATACAGCACACATCAAGCTCCAGATTTGAGAAAGTGCTTTCCAGGGCAGCTTCTTGATTGACTGAAGGCGCCAATATTGACCAGTTATCTTGGCCTTAGAAAACAGTCATCGCCCGAGGCAGAAAGAAGATAGAAAACTTGTGGAGCAAATAGACTGAGAAAGTCGTAGTGGGTGAATAATATCGCTGTCGGGAGAACGGTAACTTCTGATACTTCTCGGCCGTTTATGCTGCGGAAGAGGGTTGAGTTGGGGGACCTCACTTCCAGTCTGTGACTCAACAGTCTGATTTGCAAGACAACAGGATACAGGATTTCCTTGGGAACCTCACTCAGAGCCAATGACTCGAGAGTCTAAATCACTGGTCATTGAGGGGCTTTCTTATCTCGAGGACTCAATGAATAGGACATTAATGTCTGATTCTGAGCACTGCTGTACGCAGCGGATGTACTTGAAGCTATATCATGCTTTTGGGTGATGCCGGATGTTTTTCGACCATATTGGATAGTGTGTCGGCGGTCATGGTTAACCGTTGGGTGATCAGAATGCTCTTTGTTTGAGGATACCTCTTCTAACCGTCTTCTTCGTGATACGGCTGTGTGCCTATGGGGTCGTGCCCCACTACTTAGCACTCGACGCGATCAGTAATGACATACAACCGGTAAGTGTAACTTCTTTTCGTGTCTGCTCTCCACTGATCTGTCTGGCGAGGTTTTACCTGGATGGACGGGAGTCCTAGTTAACATAGCTCTCCAAATCGACGCATCGCGCAAGCGTGACCACCACGTCTAGGTAGCAGAATATGCTAGGCAATTTCTTGCCAATATCGGCTTTCACAGTATCTTCGGTTGTACTGCTTGGTTGCCTCTAGAATGGTCTTTTTGTGTTTGTCCACATACATTGTGAGCTTTCCACAGTCGCAGGTCTTCGGCAACACGAGCACTTCAAGAGTAGCTTCGTCGATACTTTATCTCGTTCTCCAGGTTCATCCCCACTTTTCGGGACTTTCGGTCTATCTGGTTATTTATATTTCGTATGAGTGAATTCTTATCCATGAAGTGTATTGACCTACATGTCCCGGTCACGAGTTAATCTCAAACCTTCCGCTTCTCATTATCTCACTGGCTAACCTCTCCCCTGTCAAAAACTCTTAATGTGGCCCCTCGACGTGGGTATCTAGGCCTGGTGATTCATACTGTGTAAAGTCAGGAGTTGGTAATGAATCGGTTCCGTCAGTGCACGTTTAGTCGTTTGATTCAAGCGCGAGTGAAGTAAGTACGTGACGAATAGCTACGATAAAAAATGCAGCCGCCGCTCTGCTGTCATCTCCACTTCGGTTTCCTGTTTGCAGGATGTCCCTACCTTTACGTAAGTTGATGGACACTTTGAATATCCGAATTCTGTAACAGACAGAGCAATAAACCACACCAGCCGCGCCCTTATCTACAGCGAACGTAGGTATCTGTTACTACTTGGAAATTGGGACGCCACCTGTGGTCTGAATTAATGGTCCCCCTTTACCACTGCGTGCGCTGAAGTCTGAATTGGTATAGCTTTAATGATGGCAGCTAAATTCGCACAGGCGAATCATCCGTAAAATTCTCGCATAACACTCCTCTTGGTAATAGACTGCGTTGTTCATTTAGCAAGCTCACTTCGATTCTGAGCCCGATTGGTTGCCATTTTCACATTGCGCCTCCAGCCCCGATTCTGTGAGTCCCAAGGGTTGCAGCATGGGAGAATAACCGACCCATAGTGACTAACCCATTGGAGCTTAATTTCGTTTTTCTACGTCATGTCACCAAAAAGGAGATCGGTCAACGTGACAAACGACTAGTTGAGCGTCCTTGACAAATCTACGTCTGTGTATACTCACAGATCGAACAAAGGGACTTCCTTGGCATTCTTTATCAAATACGCGCCTTCTGGCATCTTATTTGCTTTCACGTTGGTGCTACTCAATGCTAACCATCTTGCTCCACTTCCGGTCAACACGTCGTATTGGAAACATCTTGTTTGACCGTTTTGTCCATATATGGGTGCCGTGGTGAATACAACTTGTTGCGTTAGCAGGATCGGGGTGGATAACTCGTTCAAAGATGCCTAAATTGATGTGCTTTGCCCTCTAGAAGCCTAATTCATCCTGAAAAATATGTCCACGACACGAAGGCCCTTCATTTTGGGTCGACGCAAAACATTCGAATCACATGGGTGTTGGTTAGGTGATTACGATCTAGGAAGACACATCGGGCAAGGGACGTCATACGCCTCTTGCGAGTATCGTGTTTGTTCGGACCAACAAGCAATTATTTGAACCGCTAAAAGCCCTGTTAGCAGAATAGGACTGTAGCCACCATTGTGTGGTGACTCAGGACCAAGGCGATAGTGACAATGTTCGAAAGAAGATCTTAGGAAGTGCTGTTCACTGTTTGCATCATTTTGTTTTTCATCCGAACAGGTTTTCGCTTGTTACGTCGGCATCAGATGAGCCAACACCTCTGGGTGCTCAGATTCGGAAACGAAGTTCAATTCAGTTTTCCTGGTTGGCCGGGTGGCAATCCGTGGTTGATGGTATCTACTTTAGGATTATCGTTTCACAGTGACTGAAGCCAAAAGAAATGCATGCTGACGTTATTACAGGCTACTTACGTTGAACCACTTGCGGTTTCACTCACATACTTATATATCGCGTGTAACCCTGTAGTAAATGGGAGACGCGTGAATGGTGACGGCTGTAGTCCAGATGGTTAGCCAGTGGCATGGTCTCTGCTTAAAGGACAATCTGAGTGGAAAATATGGAGCAAAAGGAATTCCGGTGAAGGCATAAATGTTGGTGAATTTTACATAGAAGTGAGAATACATATTAACTTTGATTTTGTTAGAGAATTACACGCAATTTTCAGAATGCAGTACGTCAGCAGAACCGAAGAGTAGGAATCACGATGAGTCACCGTGATTCAGGTGTCTAAAAAGGAGAGCGACTTTCTAATTGACAAGGTCGTTTATTGGTGCGTACGAATGGTATTTCACCACGCCGTCTTACATGACTTCATCACACCCTCCGTCTGTTCGTCGTTTGTTCGCTCTCAGCGTTTTGGTGACCTACCAGCCCAAGGCGATCAGTGCATTCGCGGCTGCGCAGCTATCTCTTGTTGAGCTGTCGGACCCCCGTTCGGTTTAGATTCCTCTAAACGACCCCTTTCCACTTTGCGTCCTTCGATCATCTAAAGTCCATGCAAACACGCTAAATATCCAAGTAATATTGTTATTGCAGCTTCTGGCGACCACGATTTCACTTACTTCCCTTCATCTGTCGGTACAGTAACTGATTCGGCATCCCATTCTCAATCATCCGTCGTAACTGTCCTAACAAACGAAGCTGGTTGATTGCTGATAAATGCTGGGGGGTTAGCTGATTCGACTTGACAGTTAATCACGACTTATCACAATTTCTTTCTAGTACAGATTATTCAGCCAGCTCTCTTTAGAAGGAAACCGTGTACTCGAGCTGCGCCTTTGTTGGAGCTCCTCAGTAGTGCGTATGTTTGTCGCGATCGGGATGTGAACTTCCAACAGGTTCTCATTAGCTAGCCGGATTGATGACTGCTTTGTTGACCGCACACTAGACATGACCAAATTTTCGTATCCCAACACCCGGCCACATTCATTTGTTACTAATATTGAGACTGCGCGATCTGTTCTCTCCAACCGGCTGCCGCACAAATGGAACGTCTCCTGAAATCTCAAAAGTCATCAAAGTTGCTGGACAGTGCTTTGATTACAGGCAAGTGGCCCATGAGTTTGCTAGTGTAAATTGAATAATACTCGCAATTTATCGTCGCCTGTTCATTCATTTGGTCTTTTTATTCATTCACCTGCGTGAAATCTACATCACCTTGAGGTGTTAGAGAGCTCATCTCATCATTGGATCCTTCATCCCAGAATTCCCGTTTATCGGCTAAAATCCCGGATTTAGAATTATGGCTCATCAGTCCGCCCTTCACTCTTCATTCGATTGTCAAATTTGCTTCCTCTTTTCCAGGCAGCATGCTGAGCCTTATTAAACTATACCCAGACAGCCGAACTACTTATGTTCCTAGGCGGATTGTGTGAAATACGATGACAGAATGAGTGACCCACGTTCATCAAATGTCGTGCAAACTGCATAACCAACGAACCAGCGCTAACATAGTTATTTATTGAGGTTTTGTGAATAAGCATTTAACCTTTTTACATTGTATGCACGTAAAGCGGCAGAGTGGCTGAATGAGGACAATTTAGTTTGCACACACAAGTGATCCACACGCGAGATTAGTGCTACAAATCGCTGTCCTTATTTTGGAACGAAGGCGGTGATCACTTTATGACGTCTCTAGACGGATTGCTCTGCCAATTTTTCCAACTGCATGCGGTCTTCATACTGTACGTGATCAAGTCCATGAGACAATCGAATGGTCGAAATGTTGCTCATGTTCAGTAAAGTTCACAGACCCACACAGAAGAGTGCATTCACGTAGATAAGAGTGCATCAAGTCTAGTACGCTAGCCGTGCACTTTTTACACTTGGTCCTCGTTAGCTCGGCAATATTTACTGCCTCATCATTGTTGTCTAACAATACGTGCCTGGGGAAGGCGATACAGAACGAAGGTGCAGCAATGAACGAAAATTGAACTCGTTGAATCTGGGAAGATCGTGACCTCAAAAAGCCGCATCGAATCGCAACTATTCAGTGTGGTTTACCGTGGCTGCCTGTTGGTTCTTCCACAGAAGGTTACTAAGGACCGCGTGAACCTTCGTCATACAGAGTGAAATAAGTAGTATTTCCGGGCAATAGGTTGATGGGGCTATGGATGGAATGCTATGGATGGATGCTTAAGCTCAGAGAAGAGTCGATCAGGCCCGAATACCGTACTGGAGAGACTTTTCTTCGTACTGTTTTTCAGTGTGAGTCATCGCAGCAAGCTACCCATCTTTCGAAATCACTGATATTAGAAAACTGGTGTTGCGTTTACCCAGTGATATATGGTGGGCATTTAAGAACATCCTGTCTATCGCACCTGATTCGTATTGTCTAAAACACAAAAGGAGAGCATTATTGTATCACCTATAGGAGACAGTGTACCATTTCTCTCATCAGAGTCTGTGGGCCTCGACACTGCGTTCGAAACTCTCTTGCTTGGCTCATCCCATTATTTTCGTTATGAGTGTCAAACTCCGAATAGTTTTGAAATTTCAACACTGTTTAATGCTTACGCGATCGTCTTTTTGCTATTTCGAGTGTTGTTTAGGTCTGGGCAGCCTGACATTATACAGTTTACATTCGATTTACTCTGTTGCGTTTCACTAAGCGTACTCACCTGTCGCTGTGGCAAACAGTGTAAATACCGAGTAAGGTAGATCGGGTAGCGCTCGGTGCATTAAACATCAGTGGTCATTGTGACGACTACTCGATTGTTATCACGCACTTTAATCATATTCATACGTTCGTGAGTTAGCAAATGATAAGTGGACATTATAAATATGGCATGTGATAGGTCTTTGAAAAATTTCATCACGTGTGTGCATTCTGATATTTCCAGCCACACATATCCCAGGAATATTTGTCTCGCTATTCCCCGTTGGGTCGTTACTGGTTGATTTTTAAAGTTAGCCCTGTTAGTTATTGTTAAGTAGCGCTTGGTTGTGATTTATTCAATTGTTATCAATCCAAACTTTGAGACCACAATACGATCGAAAGGCGACACTAACGGTCGGCGGTTTGGATAGGAAGTTTTCGAAGTCCACCTGTTGACAGTCAACTTCTGGTAGTTCGTGTGATAGTTGTCTTCGACGATTGGGTGCTTTCCCCGCTTCTTGTACATAAATTAAGGAGTACGATTCAAATTGTTGGAACTTTCTGCAGTTGGTTGTGGCTACATTCACAAGAAGACGTTCAAATTATCGTTGCCAACCTCCCATTTCCAAACCGACTTTCCTCGGACGAGTTTTGCAATATGAGCCGCATTTAATTTACCCCTCACGCTCTTTGCACTCTCGGTATTGAGGCAAAGACACAGACAGCGGATCATGCTTCTGTCTGTACGGACCACTAGTAGCTGGTTCTACGCACCGTATTTCGGGAAACTCAAAACAAGAAGTGCGCACTTCACGAAAAGCGCGTTTGGTACGTGTTTTCAAGCGAATTCTCGTAAAAGTCAATTGTAAACATATATAGTACAATGTGCACGCTCGCGCAAACAAGGTTTAAAAAACCTACCCATTTTTATGATGTGTTTCAGTATTGCTCGTTATTTCTCGATACCAATCGTCTTATCACGAACTGCTCACCTCCAACAGTGGGAACTCATTGTGGAAGCATCACGTGGATCTTACTAGCGGCCTGCCAACCCCGCTCCAGTTTGATAGGCAGCGTAACAAGCCTCCGTATCTTCACAGGTATGCTGTACTAGTCACAGCCAGATGCGACGTAGAATTCGTGTTTCTCTGTCCATACATAACGTTCCTAAGGATGTATGTCAATGTGGGGCCAAGGTGCAGCAAGCACCTTGCTTGCAACATTCAGAAAAGCCCAGCTGATTTCTGTTAGTATTTCTACTTGGCCGTCACAACGAGACTAAACCTTGACACGGTGTGACGGCCTGCGTATATCGATGACCCATTGGGTTAAACTAGACAGCGTGACGATCACGCCGGCAGTCACTCGCGCCAAGCAGGCCGTTAGGTAGACGTTTAATGAATTACAGTTTCTTGGTCCTCCCGGTCGGGGATTGTAATAAAACTGATTTCTCTTTCCGCAAAAAGTACGGGTTCCGGGACAGTCTCACGCACCCGCTGGCTCTGGGTACAGGCTTTTGAGCCAAAGGCTTTGGTTGAGAACCCTAATCGTTCACCTGTGTAGGTCTGGGCATCCTGGTAGCTTCTCAGTCCACACATAACCATGAATACTCGCAACACTGTTAATTCTATAGTACATCGGCTGTCTCGCAGCATAAACCAGTTCGCCTTGCCTGCGACAGACGGCAGAATAGATAAGCGAAAACATTCTGCTACGGGTTCATCCCCCACCGTCCCATCCAGTTTCGCTGTTCGGCCCCTCTCAATCATTATTTCTAGTATTTACTCTACACGCCCCACAATAGATATTGTCAATCCCGGTAACACTGCTCCAATACGTTCTATCTCTTACCATCCAGCATCCTGCTCCCATCGTTCCCTGCTTAGGTCTAGAATGTGAATTAGTGAAGGCTCTTCAACCGTTCACAATCTGAAACGGATCGGCCAGCAGACTGCTCTCACACAGAAGTTCGACTCGTTGAATGTCAATGTTTTCTGCTATCAGAGACTAGAATCCAGGGTGGTAGTCAACGTATGGAACTAACAATACTCACTCTCTGCTCGACACCGGTTATACAGTTCGGGTGACTCCACGGCTGCCGTTGTCGCTCCTGCTGGAGTAGGCATAGTCCTGACCACGGAGGTCGCAGCCACAGTGGTAGGCTGGATTGCCATGTACAGTAGACTTTGTACCGTCCGCTTGGCAGCTTCTATTAAGATGAGCCGTAGACCCAAAATCTGCAGAAATCTTCTCATTGTGTGTGCTTATGCTCCAACTGACTGTAGTGACGTCGGCATCAAGGACGGCTTTTATTTGGATCTGGCTACTCTCCTTTTGTCGACACCTTGTTCCGACATAATCGTTCTGGCGGGATATATGAATGCCCGGATCAGCCACCTTGACAAGGCCGGGTATGGTTTAGGTGGCATATTTGTGGCACCATCGCATTGCCCGGATAGTAACTGCTGGCTGTTGCAACTGTACGCTGTGTACAGACTGTCTTTGGGCAGCACTAGTTTTAGACATCGTGCACATCATTGGTTCATCTTTTGTTCCCCTACTCCGAAACAGACAAGGTTATGGATAGTCGACAAATGCTAATTATAGGTGGTGTAGCTACATTCAGAACAGCTTTTCTTAATTGGGCGTTTGCCTGGCTTCAGATCATGCGTTGGTCCGTTGTCGTTTTGTTCTTGATTTTGTTAAGCAACGACCCCGTCGACAGCAGTGGCTGACTTTTGGGCAAATGTCTATACCTGCGGTAAAGTGTAAATGTCAAATCTGTGTAGAAAGTATGGTTGGTAGTTCTTATTCCGAAAACTAATTGCTGGCGTACCAGTGTAGCATGTGGCACAAGGTTTCGTGGAGTAGACAAACAGTGGACTTCAGAGAAATCCCTGGAGTTGTCAGAAGCCAAACGGAACATTCCTCCCGGCGGGTTATTGTTGTGTACGCGTAAGGGCCGCCTGTGCGCTCCACACTCGTGCCAAGGCTCGAAATGTGTTCTGATTGGTCGCGGCTTCAACGACCAACGGCTCACTCGTCCATGCACTTTAAAATGACCCGAATGCTTGTAAATGCGACAATACACTATGCGCTTCTACTGAGTTACTTGTTCTCACTAGCGTTGTTATTGTCTATAAGGCATGTAGCGGATGGGGCTGGGATACAGACACAACAGTTATGTAACAAGTTCAGCTGAGAAATCCATAGGAAGCTGAAGCGTTGCCTAATCGCCGATCGTGTGGCTTAGCTAATGGAGAAATTTAAGGGGATGTGAACCGCTTTTGTTTCAGGGAACATTGGCACACTCTCCAAGGCTCTCCGTGCTACCGCTCCAAGCCGATAGTTTGTTAGTGAAGCTATCAGCGAGGCAGATGGCACACTCATCTATGAGTCTAGAAGATTAGAACGGTGGGCGGAACACTTCGAGGGTCCATTTACTTGGCCTTCTGGTTCTTCTGTGTTACCGTCATAAACTTGCAATGTTGCACCCTGATCGGTAGATTTAAGACTAAGGTCCGCAGTTGCATTTCGGCTCTAAAACGTAGTAGGGGTGCTGGCCTACATGTTCTCGTGCCCGCACCTTTCACAGAAGGTGGAGAGGCGTTAGTAGCCGCTTTTACTCAGTTGTTTCAACTTGTGTAGCCGACAGAGACCATCCCTCCGTGCTGTGGTCACTCGATGCTAGTTCCCATATTCAAGAATAGTGTTCGGGGTTCTTGCGAGGACCATAAGGGAATTAATTCGACGCCAGTAATCTCTAGTGTTTCGGCATTCACTGTGCTTCGTTAACTCTCTGTAGTTCGGGATGTAAACCCTAGAGAAGAACAGGTAGGATTTTGTTCTAGATGAGGCCGCACTGGTCAAATTCTTATCATCCACTAAATTCCTTAGCAATTGCCAATTTTTTCGACCCTGAAGGTGCGTCTGATTTTCCAGATCGTTTGAAGGCACGGTGTATTGACCAAGTGTGTGAATATGCTGTCAGTGCTTTGTTCGCATACTTCAGCTCATGTTAGGGTTTATGATTAACTTTGTGACAGTTTCATCCGCATGAGCGTCGTACAGCAAGGCTGTCAACATTTACCATTTTCAAAAATTTCGCTATAGACGAACTAATGGAAGACTACCTGTAGCACTTATACAATGCATACCTTCATCCTCTATCTGGTGAAGGACTGACTGATCTTGATTGTGTTGACGACACGATGTTGTTCGACAATCTACAAACAAAAGAGGTTGGCTGGAAAGTCTATCTGAATGCGAACGCTGCGATCAAATGTGAGTGATGGTCAACTTGAAAATCTACAAACAGTTCAGACAGTGCTAGGTGATATTTAACACTCTGTCGAACGCCTAACGTGTGTAGTGATCTTGCAACACTACTGTGATTACCGATCAGTCTGCATGAATGCAACAGTGGTTTTAGCGTTTATTTTGATTTTTCTGATGCATATGTGTGTGGACGATGCCGACTCTTCCCCCACTGCAGACCACGATGATGGGCGGCTTTTGGTGAAGAGCGAAGAATGTCGCCACTTTACGCTACGCCCTTACCATGACTTTTCAATCTGCGTATACAGACTTTAACAAAAGCTTGCAACATTTGGGCGGACGAGCAACTCCACCTAAACTACCGCAGTTATAACTGATCTACAATGGCTTGATCTGTGTGGCGTGGCAAAACAACATTAAATGAGTCAGCATTGTTATGAATTATTGTGGTTTCTATTAAAAATTAATAAGCTTAATATGGTTTGTGTAACTATAGACAGTGTTTGGTTTTCGGATATCCAAATACTTGGGTGCAATTTTCACTATTTAACTGTGGGTTTGGCAGCCTCTCTATATTCTTTCCTGCGCACTTTTGTGGAGGTTGCCTTAAATTCAGCCGTTCTCACTTCAAACCTTCATCCTTAAATCCTAGTTGTGTTCGCTGGGTTTTTTGATGGCAAAAGGACTGCTGTTTGGATAAATTGGGAGCCATCAGATTTGTACTTGGTCTTTTTCTCGTAATAAACCATTGAATCCGAAGCGATCTTTGGTGTTAGGTGTAGTAGGTTTCCAAAAACGATATTCGAGTAATGGGGTTCAATTTTCTCTCAACAAAGAATTTAGAACAACGAGTTTCCTACTTCTTGACTTACATGTCGGGTGGATTGCAAATGCGTTGGTTGTCTTGCCGGATTGGCACCAGAATAGGTTGGTTGTTGTGGCGTTCAAGGAATTAGATTTACTTTCATCAGTTCCGATAGCGGTTGTCCGGTTTGGTTTACTTTCACTTTTACGGACATATGTGGATTTGTGACGTTTCCCTGTGATTACTTTGGATGTGGCATGTCATCTTTGTGGTTATCTTCCACGCAGGCCCTTGTGAATGCGTCTTTATAACCGGTTCCTACCAAACACAAATAATTGATACGAATACCACCAACATTTTGTGTCGAAATGACAGTGTGTATACGAGAGAGGGTTGTAGGCAACATATGCTGAAATACATTTGCTGCGCTACACGGTACGAATTATCAGTCGAATATATCTCACGGGTCATAGGGAGTCTCCTGGACCTCCTTTATTTTCAGGTGCAATGTCTACTTCAAATTTGTTGGTAAGTCGCTTTTAGATTTTTACTAGTCTGGTGGAGATTCTGGTTCCCTCAGTATTGTTGTGCTGTATCCATGTAACTCTCAGTTAATATTTCCGTCACTTCTGCTATCTCAACCAATACGAATCGTGATGTGGCACAGTTATAACAACCCAGGTGAGCTCTATTCATGCTGACTCTGTATGACCTCATATATGTGGTTACATACCAAAGTTGGATGGTCATTACGTATTTCAGTCGGATACAGTAGATTTTCAACCGGGTTGAATAGTTTTGTCAGGATTTAGCAGACCAAAAAATATAACCGAACTTGCTCCAAACTTCGGATATTCGAAAACTGGACATTGTCCGTATTTTCATAAATAACATATCTTCTGATGAGTAGTCGGGGATTTGGTTTATTTTCAAGTTGACCATCACTCACATTTGATCGCAGTGTTCGCATTCAGATAGACT
>QNGE01000011.1:61566-356366 GCA_008508345.1 Paragonimus westermani | reverse complement strand
ACTGTGTCTCCTCTCGAGACGATCGGGCAACCTGATCATTGCTCACAAGCGAGAGTGGTTGAGCGTTCAGATTTGATAATTCGGTCGTGCCTAATGTGAGGTCAATGGCGCAGTGGTTAACACGGTTGCCTCATGATTGGAATGTCCGGAGTTCAAATCCCGGCCGTGCAAGGATATGCACTACTGACGAGCTCTAATGAGAGCGAAACTCGAGTCTAGTGCTTCTTTTCGAAAGAGGATGGCTGGAAAGTCTATCTGAATGCGAACACTGCGATCAAATGTGAGTGATGGTCAACTTGAAAAAAAAAACATATCTTCTGTTAAAATGTTTCACTACTCATTATGAAGGTGGCCTCTTTTAGTGTCGCGTTAGCAAATCCTAGCGTATATGTCGAAAGCAACCGCGGCAATTTACTCTGGATTACTATTGTGTACTCATGGCACTAAGCGTTTGTTGCCTGGACCGCCTCCAGTTGCACTTGCACCGGTACGGTTAGATGTTGAGCAGTGCATATTTGTGTGTGGCTTCTCGTGAATCTCCGGCTGGTTGTACACACATGTTCACCGACTGTGGTGAACGAACACATCTCTCACGTGCCTGCATATTGTGGTCTCATTCATGTGATTCAACTGGCCCCCGGACCGCAGCATTTTGAGTGTCACTGTCCATTACAACCACGATCGATAACTACTGGTCTGTCGTTTCGGCTGTACGAACCTCTGGGGCTGACCAAGTACGAGTAGCCTTTATGGCAGTTTGGTGAGCTGCATATTGCAGTGCTGATCCGGAGAGTCCACAAGGAAACAACATAAATACATCTTAGCAGAAACCACTGCATCAATAATGTTTCTCAGAGTTTTGTTCGTTCCCCCAAATAAATTCAGTCCGAAGAAGTGACTTCCTGTTCTAAAACATAGTCCAATAAAAATAATTTTCCGTTAATAGCTCTTTTTATAGATATCCCTTGTTGGGGCTTCATCCTATTTCGTCCAATGTCAAAACGTTTGGGTTAATCAGGGCCGACCCTTGTTAAAAGGGTTTACCGTATAATCCACAGCGTACATACCTTTTGTTCAGTAATTCATCGGATCGATGTTACTAGGCGAAATTTCGTTGGCGTTGTGTTATGTCATCCTTGGAAGTGTCCGTATTAGAGGTTGATGCTTTCACGTCACATATCCTGTAGGCAAACTCTGAAATTCTCTTCAAACACTATTGGGTCACAACTTTTTCCAATTCCAGCAGTTTGTCATGACATCAGTACAATGACCTTTCTCCTCTTCCCCACATCTTAGACATTAAAGAGGTTCTATCATGTCTGCACTCACTGTTCCGCTGATTGAAGCATTTTTATTGTAATTGCAGTTCGATCTATCCCAATTATCAGAAAGGAGCACTGGGCGTAGTACTTGCAAACAGTCAGAGATTTGGTTGGTATACACTGAATATTATTCATGTTCTATCGTAACTTTCTTTTCCAGTTTAACTCTTCAGGACTCCCTTCGATCCGAGTTTCATTCTTCAGTATTGTGTTCTTGTCACGATCGGGATTTGAATTCCGGTCCACATTTCGAAGAAATGACCGTTGACCACAGTGCCACTGAGCCCACATTAGGCACGGCTACATTATCATATCTGAACACCCTGACGGAGTTTGTTACAACGTAGTTTTTAACTGTTATTGACTTCGCACCCCCTTGCTTGAAATGAATTTGAAACAGTGTTCTGTTCTTATGAATTTGCATGGCGTCAAAGTTGTTCTGCTCTCGTTCTTCCTGTCCACATGCACAAAATGATGACCGAAAGAGCCAATGGTTGGGTACGTACTAGCAAAGCAGTAACGTTTGTGTAGTCAACTGTCACAACTCGGTTTTGGGAGCGCGTGTGACATATCTGACTATTTTATACTTTTCATTGGGAAAGATGAGAGGTGGTCAAATAGTTGAGGGGTGAACCGGTGCTGGGCGGATCTGCAAGTGATTGGGATCCCACACTTGACTAACAAGTGAATAAAACAATACAGTCAGTCAGTACATGTTGCATTCCTCCTAGCAAACTAAAATTGAGGGTTGTATGAACACAGAAGGAAACTGTGGGGAAAAATAAAAATTCAACACTGAAGACGTGAAGAACCAAAATAACAATGGTCGGCCCCTATACAGTAGATTATCAAGGTAGTGCTGGGTTCATCATCGCCTGCTTATGGGCACAAAGGTGTTCTCTGAAGATGTGTGGTCAGTGCTTCGGAAAAAGCTAAAGCGTGTTTGTTCAGCGTCTGGCAGAAAACGTGGAATGTCTTCGTTGGATGTACTGTATAGCCACTTGACCTTTTCTGCTACCTTGGCGTGGTGGTCAGGCTTGCGTGCTGTTTTGATCCGGAGGGCTGTGCTGACTGTGACTTCGGTCCTTTCGGGTTCAACCTTGTCAGATTGGCCGATGGGGAGCAGCCAGACAAAAAGCAGATGCGTGCGTTTGTTGTGCGTGGAGACTGTGTGTTGTGGCTTCGTTGTGGCTATGTTTGGAAAGTGCCTGTTTCTGCCTGGACTGACTGTGTGTCTGGTTGCTGGGATCGTGTGTACAGTGGTGTTTGATGCTGTCGCGTCTGCGTGTATGTGTGTGTGTGAGACAGCTGCTGCCTTGCGGTTCAGGCTTTTTAGCCAAAGGCTTTGGATGAGGGCCCTAATCGCTCTCCTGCACAGGTCTGGGCGTCCTGGCAGTATCCGAAGCCCATACTCACAATGATAACGATACAAACTAAATCAAATAGTATACTGCATCGGCCGTCGCGCAGGATAAACCGGGTCGCCCTATCTGCTGCACATGGCAGGGTGGATAGGCGAAAACATGCTACTGCCAAACACTCACCCTCATACGTCCCCCCAATCACGAGCCCCCGAGCAGATAATGCTCAACTAGGTTTCAGTGCCCAGAAGACCAACTGGAGACAGGCCCGTGGACGCAACACGCTTACGGTTGGGACGTGGAACGTGCGCACTCTGCTGGATCGATGCAGCGCCACAGAACGGCCGGAACGACGCACCGCCCTGATCGCGATGGAACTGCGGCGGTATGGAATCGACGTAGCAGCCTTGAGTGAGACAAGGCTTGCAGACCAAGGTAAGTTGCGGGAAGCAGGCGCCGGGTACACTTTTTACTGGATAGGCTACCCGACAGACGGTGTTCGGGAGCATGGTGTCTGTTTTGCAGTCGCTGATCGCATCAATGGTTTGATGATAGGCGAACCGCACGGCATCAGCCCCCGAATGCTGTCGATGCGCCTGCGACTCGGTCGAGGTAAGTGTGCTACATTTGTTAGTGTTTATGGTCCAACTATGTGTCACACTGATGATACAAAGGACCAGTTCTATGATCAGCTGTCCGCCACAATCCGGTCTGCGCCAGTGAATGACCGACTGTTTGTTTTGGGTGACTTGAACGCTAGAGTTGGGCGCGACTCTGTAGCTTGGCCGGGAGTCCTCGGACCCTACGGCATTGGTTCAGTCAACGCGAACGGTGATCGTCTGCTGCACCTGTGTGCTACTCACGAGCTGGCTATCACGAACACCCGATTCCAGCTGGATGCGAGCGACATCACGACGTGGACTCATCCACGAAGCGGTCACCACCACCTACTTGACTACGTGATTGTGCGGCAGCGCGACATTGGTGAAGTGCGCATCACGCGAGTGATGCGCGGGGCTGAATGTAGCACAGATCATAGGCTGGTCAGGACCAAATTGTTTATCCATGTACGCAAGTCCGTTTATTGTAGATCTTTTGGACAACGGCAGAAGCTGGATATCAGAAGGTTGGAGAACTTCGAGACGAAGGCTGCCTTTCAACGTGCAGTCGTCGCTCGCCTGCACAATGCTCCTGTACCCACTACCCCCGAGGGTATGTGGCAACAACTGAAGAAACAGATTATGGTAGCAGCCACCGAGACGATCGGTGTGGAGCGCAAGAAACGCCCGGATTGGTTCGATGACAACAACGTGGCTATCTCCAACTTGGTACGAGAGAAGAATGCCGCGTTCGCCACATGCACAATGGACCCTGGCAATGGAGCGAAGAAGACTAGGTTCCGGAATATCCGCCGTCAACTGGCTGAGCGTGTTCGCGGAATTAAGGACAACTGGTGGAGGAAACAGGGCGAGCGCATGCAGGGCTTCGCAGATCGTCGGCAACACAAGGAGTTTTACGATTCGCTTAAGGCGATCTTCGGTCCGTCTATCCAGTCTACTAAAGCACTGGTAGACGTGGACACCGGTTGTTCTTGCAGCCAGCCGGAAGACATCATGGGAATATGGCGCAAACACTTCGGCAGCCTGTTAAACCGCCCTACTACAATTGATTGGGCGACTGTTAACAGTCTGCCGCAACAGGACGTCAAATCTTCGCTTGCTCTCGCCCCCGACTTGCTGGAGTTGCAGAGGGCGATTGGTCAACTGCGCAACGGGAAGGCTGCAGGCGAGGATGGGCTGCCAGGTGAGATCCTGAAGAATGGCGGTCCGGCGTTGGAACGCGCTCTGCTCCAGCTGGTTCACTCCATCTGGGAGCACGAGGTGATGCCGCAAGACTTCAAGGATGCCCTCATCGTACCCTTGTTCAAAGGGAAGGGTAGCAAGCAATGCACCGACAGCTACCGAGGTATCAGCCTCTTGAGCTGTGCAGGCAAGGTGCTTGCCAGAATCCTCCTGAACCGACTGAATGCGTCCGTTCTGGAGATGAATGTTCCCGAGGAGCAGTGTGGATTTCGGTCGAGTCGGAGTACAATCGACCTGGTGTTTGCTGCTCGACAGCTTCAGGAGAAGTGCCGAGAACGGAATCAGCCCTTGTATGCCCTGTTCGTGGACTTCACCAAAGCGTTCGATTCCGTGAACCGCGAGGCGCTGTGGACGGTGCTTGGTAAGTTTGGATGTCCAGGTAAGTTCGTTAATATGGTTAGATTGTTGCATGCGGGCATGAAGGCGAAGGTGCAATCGTGTGGATCGACCTCTGATGATTTCGACATCGTCACTGGCGTGAAGCAGGGTTGTGTTCTAGCCCCAGCCCTATTTAGTTTATATTTGACTGCGATGGTAACAGTTGCTTTTCAGAACTCTGGAGAGGATGGTGTCGAGGTGGAGTACCGGACGGACGGGCGTCTGTTGAATATCCGACGATTTGGCGCCTCAACCCGGCTGCAGACCTCAAGGATGCGGATGCTTCTGTTCGCCGATGACAGCGCCTTGCTAGCGCACAGCGAAGAAGAGCTGCAACGTCTAGCTACAGCATTCGCTTCGGCAGCATCGAAGTTCGGGTTGGACATCAACACAGGTAAGACGTATTCGTTTTTTCAGCCTTCTCCTGGTGGAGGTGCTGCTTGTGTACCTCCACCCGAAATTCGCATCGCTGGAGACACTGTGAATGGCTGCGGGGATTTTTGCTACTTGGGTAGCAACTTGTCGACAGATCTGTCCGTGGACCGCGAGTTGAGAGCGCGTGTGGCAAAGGCTAGCGCTGCTTTCGGACGTCTTGAAAGGCGTGTCTGGAAGAATCACAGCCTGAAGATGGCCACGAAGTTGTGTGTCTACCGCTCAATGGTGCTGTCTATCCTGCTGTACGGCAGTGAGACGTGGACACTGTATCAGCGGAACGTGAGCTATTTGAGCCGTTTCCATGTTCAGTGTCTGAGGCGCATCTTGGGTATTCGGTGGTCGGACATGATTCCGAACACTGAGGTAATGCGGCGAGCGGACATGGACGGGATGGAAGCCATGTTGATGCTGAACCAGCTCCGTTGGCTCGGTCACGTCCGTCGGATGGGCGATGACCGTATCCCGAAGCAGTTACTGTACGGACAAGTGAAGTCAGGTAAGCGAAATCCCGGTGGCCAGAAGCGGAGGTACCAGGATGTTGTGCAGGTAAGTCTTTCACGTTGTAACATTGATTTTAGATGTTGGGAAGATTTGGCGTTGAACCGGACGGCCTGGAGGAATACGGTTCGGGCGGGCGTCCGAGCGTTCAACGAGCAACTATTGCGTGGTCGCGAGCGGAAGCGTGCGGTACGCAAAGGAACCATCGGTGCCATAGGTCGCGGTGACCTGACTATATGGCGTTGCGATGTGTGCGGCCACGAATGCGCTGGCCGTTTTGGGCTAGTAGGTCACCAACGTACTCATAGTACGCCGTCGGCGAAGAGACGACGAGTACGTTAGGCTCAAGTAGGTCATATCAGTATATTTATTCTACTTCTGTTAATGACTGCATCAGCGAACATCGTGGTCATTGACAATTAATCCGCTGTTCTTTTCAGAAACTTGAGTGTCTGTGGTCTTCTATCCATTCTTGTCTTCGGCTTTGTTGGTGCATTGTATGATGAATTGTCTGCCTGGCTTTTCATAGTTCGGTGAGAAAGTTGCTTCTCATCCCTGTCTTCTCTGGGATGCACTTCTTTACTGCAACGCTTCTTGTATTACGCTTCACAAATCTTTCTTCTTGGTTTAGATCTCGTCATTGCAGCGCCTCTCTGTTTAGTTTCCGAGAGATAAGAGTTTCCTTTCCTTATTAGCCAATCAAGTGGCTAACCAGCATTGGCCGGCTGGACAGAAAGGCCCCACTGGCACACCTCCCGGTCTTATTCCTTCGGGTTTACACTGGATATGTGGTGTGTTGGTGGAACTGTGATTGGTGCAGCGCAAGCCAATTGCAGTGATGGCTAAGCGCAGGCGTCCTTTGGCTTCGGTCACTGTGACAGGCTAATCCGAATCGGATGCCGCCAGCCGTGTATAGCCATTTGGGAATAACTGTTTTGTTGTCGCACTTTAGCTGTCGCATCTTTCGTATTCAAAAGCCATTTCGGGAAATGTTCCTAGGTCGTAGTTTTTAGTGCTCTTACTATCACGGCCTACGAGTTACGATCCGCGTGCACAGAGATTTTCATAAATGAGGTTTAATCTGGTAAGCGTTAGCACCGGATCTTTTCTCAGAGGTGAACGCAAACGCGTCGTTGAGTATAGCCTGGGGCGACTAAGTGCTGACGTCAGTTTTTGTTATATCAAGTGTGGTACATTATCATCACCCCTGAAGATCGGTTTTCTGTACATCAGTTTGCACGATAGCGTCGTGACTTCTGATCTAGTGTCGATTGGTTTTAAGTGTTTACCAGTGAAACATAAGAGATAGCCATTTTTAGCACACTGTTACTGGATATGTATAGCGAGAGTATTCTGTTCCAACCACGGTGTTTACAATTGCGCTTCATGAGAGCATACCAAATTGTCAGACGATATTTTCAGTTAGTTTCTGGGTTAAGCTTTAAAGTAATTCCGCCGAAGAACACCGACCGAACTGCACCTTCTGGTTAAAGCAATTCAGATAGATTGTCACAATGGTTTGCACTATAGATGAGCACTTCTTTTCGAATTCCCAGTGGTCATTTTGAGAAGGCGGGCGTTAACAGTGGTTCTGTCTCCATGTGAATTTGAGTGACTCCAGAACTGCAATAAAAATACATGCCCATGCAACATTTTGTTCGTTTCCGTCATTTACGTACATGAACTAATAACAGACTAGACAAACTGACGAAAACGAACAACGTTTCGGCTGATCACGACAATTTTGGCTTTATCCAAAAACGAGACCTAATCATAATTTTTTTGAAGAGGACTATTTCGTTTATGGACTTGTGTGATATTTGTGACCTTATTTTCAACTCTGTTCTGCGTTACCACCGAGAAATTGTGTATAAGAATGTAGGAAGTTGAAAGCATCCAGGTTTCATGATTTTATAATCACAACTCCAAAAACAATAGTCATGCTTTGAGTAATCGTATTTATGAAATACCTGTATCAAAATAGTTTGCAGGATTTTGTGAATAAAGATAGAGAAATGGTATACATCTCAAAAGTGTATCACAAACCAGACTGGTTAGCAAACAAATAATGTGCTATTGAAAGATTATTCCACTTCCTGTTTACTATTTTGAGTGTTTATATCCTTGATTTTTGTGAACATCCTGTAAGACCAATAGTGAACAGAATGTCAAGAGAATACCTGCAATATGTGAATTGGATGATGAACTATTACATATTTTCCATCGTGGACCAGATAGGTGCATGAGTCGTAGAATAAACACCCAATCGACGTAGTAAGTTCCTTAAAACGCAAACCATGCACAAACTGCTGGATTTAGTGTGAATATTGGACTCCTTTTATATATTCCTGGATAACAATCATTGCGATTTACCGGGAGAGTTTTTCCTCTCCTCATTCATGAACTGGACCAATAACAAGGAAGTGAAATAAACTGCAAGGAAAGTTGTCAAAAAGGCAGTAAATAAGACAAGGCTGACTAGCTTGACGCCTGTTCACGAATTTTATCGGCATGACAGAAAATGATCTGTCGCAACCGCACGGCTCTTCCGGAACCTATCTCTGAGTGAAGCGTAATGGTGACAGAATGCCTGCTCATGGCTGTAAGCAGCCCTTGAGTTCTACATGGTTACACGGTATTCTCAGGAGATTTATGGCAATAATAAGTCTCAGGCTCCGCTGTCTGAAAACGACAATTTTGATTGTCTAATTTGATAACCTTTAGCCGAAAGTTCAATGAAATCGTAAAAACGAGTTACAGGTCCACAGAAGCTGAGATACAAATTTCAGCGTGAACGTCTTTGAGCTTAGGTTAGTGAATATGTTCATTCAAACTAAACACTAAAAAATCTCGCTGCTAGTTGGGTTCTGCAGTTTGATTGGAATTAAATCCCATTGTGTTGCTGGAAGTTATTCGGTGTTTGCTCTCTGTATAGTTGCTATTCGGACATATTTCCGGTCATTTATGATGCAACTTGCGTATTCTGTTAGTTTGTCATGAGCGCGAATCTCATGCACGTCTCTGGTCACGTTTTTCAACGCACATATGACGGGTACCTCGGCAGTTGCTCCACCCATCGGCTGCAATAAGCTGGTCCTCTGGGGCTAGAAAGATGTTATTCGGAAGGTTACCAAAATTCCTTACAGGTTACAGCTTCAGTGTACACGAGTGCGATACAGTTTGTGTGGTACAGTTCTTTATACGCACATCAGGGCAAAAAGTTATGGCGTTTGCCTACGCTTGATACTGTTGTTTTACTGTTCCGTCGCCATATCTACAGTTGGCACTAACTGAATACTACGTCCCAACGCACTTGTTTGCGATTGTGCGTTAAAGATTTCCTGGGGAGCATATACACTCACAAAAGCTGCTGCACGTCACATTTGGTGTGTTAAACACAACGTTGTATCTATCAGACAGGTCGCAACTACCGTCAAAGGACGCTGTCGGGGCTAGGGTTTACGAAACTAGCTGTAGACATTGCTGAAGCGGGTTGCTGTCTGCCCTCTCATTATCTGGGGTGTCACCTTTATTGCGAACCATACTGTAGATCTACTTTCTACAGGCGTTTTACGTGTACTACAGTTGGGTGCAGCCTACTCCACCGTCACTCGCTGCATAACAGTGTCTTTTTAGTATTGCAAATCGACTCCACACGATTTTTGCGTCTTGACACACTTCTGCGTTACCGGGTTAGTGTCATTGTCCATATTGGTTTAACTGAGACCAGCTCAGCTGTTGACACGCACAGCAGAAGTGGGCAGACTAGGTGCCCACATGTGCTCACCCTGGCGCGTTAATCTTTACGTGCTGCTGTCGTTTGTGCAACCGTCTGGCCAGCCTATTCAGACTGCACCTGTGCATCATTGCTTCAACTAAAATCGCACCATGCTTATGGACTACCCACTTTTAGTGGACTATTTTTTGCCCGGAGTCGACATTCACGAGGTTGATTTGCTTGTTTTGTACTGATTTGTTTGCCGTGAGCGTGGTGCCTCTCGAGAAGAGGATGATGGTGTAAAGGTCTGATTCAGTGGGTTTTATGACGCCTAAATCGATGAACGAAAACCAATGTTTGTTGAGAGTGTGGATTCGGAGCGTGTTGACAAAGAATATGAAATCAAACCCAGAGGTGCTCCAATTCTTGTTTACGTGTATTAAGCGTGGAGTTTGCTTTGACTACAGTCATATTCTGAAGAACACAAGTGGCGATACTATCATAGTAATTCTACACTATCAAAACGATGGATTCTCGGATTGTTCAACGTTTTGTACACCGATGGTAATAACGTGTGTTTCAGACACCACGCGATTATGAATTTCGTTACATTGTTGCCTATTTATTGCACACTAATATATGCACATGGGCGATCGATATATTCATCAACTTGTGAACAGTTTTTGATCGCCAACTTCATTCTGATGATAGTACCTTCGGTTAAAAGTCCATCATGTGCTGTTCGCTATAGTTTTTACTACGTTCATTATGCCCACTTGATGCATTACACTGTCGTTATACACCAACTGTTATTGTACTGTGTAAAGTGTATCGGTCAGTTCGTCACTTAGTGTGCTCAATGGTTTGTTCGAGATGGCGAGTTTGTGCAGTCGTTGTACTTCAGTTAATCATTGTAGAATGTTAGTTGCCTCCGACGAGTGCCGCAACTAGTGGCTTATTTTTGTGGTTTGTGCACGTATGAATGTAGGTACATGTGAATTGTGTTCAAATTCTTTCATTAACTGCAACCAACAATATCAGTTTTGATGGTCAACTAACGACTTATTTACTTGTTCGTATGTACCCCGTAAGGCTGAGATTGTACAACCCAAAGGCCGACGCTAACACGCACACAAATTTGGGCGAGCGTTCGCTGTGAACACTCACTGTAAAGTGTAACAACCATAGCTCAAATCCAACTACGAGCAAAACGCGAACGGCAAGGAGGATGCAAGTTGATGTTATGAAGTCTGCGTAAGAAGCTCACCACCATACGTAAGCCTTGAGTAGCTCGCTACAGGGTCGAATTGAACTAGAGTCACCTCTGGAAATTACGACATTCAGGCCGGAGGGGAAACACCAGATGTGTCTGTCAAAAACTTGATCAACCTCTAACGCGTCTCTCGTATTTGAGGTTTCACAGTATCACCGGGCGCATGCGCTGCTGATGAAAGCTAGTAAACTTTCCGTTCAGGTTGCCGGGAACAACTTTACCCATTAAGGTGAACCAAATCAGTGGTGTACCCAACTCGTGTGGGCACGCCGGTGCGGAAGATTGTAAACAGATTCTTAAGGGGTACTCCACAAGTGGCAGCTACAACCATGATGTGCCCAGGCGTTACTACCAGTTGCTTGAAGGCTGATACCTGCAGTAGAGTTAGGTTCAAGAAATTGCGTATTACTATCGTCACTGTTGAGGTGAGCGGCGGCCCGAGCCACCGTACCTTTTGGTCAGGCTCATGGCTGTTTTGATGATGATGTATTACTATCGAGATCTGCTTAACTGACAAACGACCGCCCTCGGTGATCAAGAAATCAACGAAGCCCAGATGCTTCCAGAATGTCTGCTGTCTACCCAGGGGGTATACAGCCGTCAAAATACATAGATACTCCCGGATGTACTTGACTCGTTTGCCTCTTGTGTGGACCACGAGTTGATAACGTCACTTCGCTGTACTGTTGCTAATACATAATTACACGACTTTTCCAGGAATCGATGAACTGCACTCAACCGAATCGGTGTCTGCCGTTAGCCAGCTATTGGCGACAAGTATCATCGTGTGTCTTAGTACCATTATTATCGCTGGAGGCTGCAGTTTACATTTACTTCATCGACTCGGAAGAACAGTTTGCGCCCGATTTTCTTAAGGTTTTACGTCTTGTTAAGCAAATATGGGATTGTGTTCAGCCACAAAGCGCTGCGAGTTATTTTGCGTTCTGCTGAGTGACTTACTTACTTAACTACGTGGCTGACTAACAAGGTCCACTGAAAGAAATCGGTAACTTACTTAACCGTAGGAGATCAGTAATCAACATCTGTAACTTACTCTATATGTGCACGACTAAGTCACTACGCACTGTGGACAGGGAAGGAATCACTCATGCTTTTGATTTGGTACCTTACGAGAAAGCTCTTTCAGCTGCGCACCATTCATGAATTCTCTTCTGACGCAGAGTAACATTGGGTTCTAAGTGGCGCAGTTATCAGCCGCTTTCTATAAAAATCACTCCTTTCCATTTGCAAACAACTCTCATCTTATATTACGTTATGACCTTGGTAATTATTTTGTTTTGAGGCGAGGTGAGCCTAACATTTTTCATGAATCCAAAACGGGCGTAACGTGCGGAACAATTATAAAAAGATAAATGTCGATAAGGACCAAGTTTCTTTTCGGCATTCCATCGCGGCTTTTATACCTGAAACATTCCGTTATTGACAAAAGTGATTAACTGTCAGTATCGTTAATATTCAAGACGTGGTGTTTAGTGAAATGGTATCAGATTCGTGACAATATCCCCTTTAATTTCCCTCGTTAATGGGCCGTTTTTGTCACTAATTTGGTTCCCTCATTTATTCCTTTGTGTAGTTATTGTAACTCGCATTTGTTCGGTGGTTCTCTCTGGTGATTGTGAAGTTTTTTCTGCCAAAAAATCGCGCGATTTACAAACTCTATCTCACCTGCCAATTAGTTTTGTTCCATAAATGGAACCAATATACTGATATGTGATCCGAGTTCCTGGAGGTGGCTAGTAATTCTTATTTGCCGGTTCATTAATTCGTGAACGTTGAAGAGTGGAAGATTGTGGTTGTTACGAATTGTACGCTACTTATGTTTTGTCGTGGTTTCCATGTTGAAATAGACATGATAACTGATTCTGACGTGAAAATTCGAAAATTCGTGTTTTCGACTTGTTGGTGCCCATTCTCGGTTCATATCTGGAAACTGAACTAATTTTATCATCGGGCTTGAAAACCGAGCGTGTTGGTCACTGATCTGCTGATCTCACGTGACATACGATCGAATTCTTGCATCTGAGCTTACTGTCCGGGTTCTGTGAATTTCAGTCGATGAACGCAGTCAGTCTTGTTGAACTGACCGCTTTCGTTTACACTGTTGAACATTGCTTTTGGTTACGATTGAGTATTCTGAAATTTCGTGTCACAAAATGCGATTATCTACCTTTGATCGTAGCTTTCATCCTCAACATTTACATTTTTACTGCTTCGGTGGACTTGGTTCTACGGACATTATGTTGCTGTTGCCACTATTTAAGAACACGATCTTTCAGATCACTGGGTATCTTGGCGAACTGACTGAGACTTCCCAGCAGCCAGTGTCTTATATCAGCATCAAACTAAAGAACCTACTAGCTCACAAGCCATCCGGGCCAGAATTGATATCCTCGATCATCTCAGAAAGGTTGTTGTCGAATAATTAGAACTGCTGGTAGACCCTTTCAATCATTTCTTCTCAATTGGCCGTCTAGTGAGGACTGGACTCGGTTCCACATCACACTTGTTTTCCAAGGTAGGCAAAAATAAGACCGAGTAACTTATCGGCCAGTTGCTCTCAGTGGCCACTGAAGTAACAGAGAGCTTACAGAGTGACTCTTTCCAGACTAAGGTAGCAGTCGTTTTGTTCGCTACTAAGGCCCACCTCGGACTTCCTAAATTAAGTTCATGCTTTATAAGTCTATCGGTTATTCGTGATTTGTTTACGCAAATTACTGATGCAAGATTGACCAGTTTTGTGATCTACCTTGATTATTCCGAAACATTCGACAGTGTTTATTACTTCATCTTGCCACAGAAACTCTGCGATTACCCTTAGATGTGCGCTTATCCAGATGACTAGAAGGGTATTTAACCAAATATATGTTCAACATCAAGGTGAATGCAAAGCGGTCCGATTGGTTCCTGTCAATAGCAGCACTACTCTTGTTGCCTACTTGTTTGATCTGGAACTGCTCAACAAATTACTGGTGCCTCTGTATATCTACGACAAGTAACTCTGGTGTGTTGTAGAGTGTCCCGTAAATGTGAAAACCTTCCAGTATGAGGTCATTGGAAAACATCTACTGAAACGGATTCATACACAACCATCATCATAATCATACTGACTACTGTTTAACGATAACTAACCACTCATCGGTATGTGACTGAGGCCTGGAGACCATAGAGACTGACACATCAGTTTTGTTCGCAAATTGTAAAGCTATAGCTAAGAAAGCATGACATTCCACCTCTTGAGAGAAGTTAGTGAAACCTTCCACTTTGAAGTTTTTCTCATTCGTTTCGTCTGCATTATCCACCCACACCTGGAAACCAACAGACGTGCTTGTCGTCCTGACATCAAAATTTGTGTCACTTATTGAAACTGTTCACAGACCAGCCACTATAGAGGAAGTTTGGGAAAATCCGCTATCCAAAGATACCAGCGAAATTAGATCAGTCGTCGGTACACTACAAACACCTTAGACGTCGCGACTCTCATCTGTAGAATACTCCACACTCTCTGTCATCAATCGGCAATTCTCTTTCCACTAAACACAGATGAATGTCGTACACATTCCGGTCAGCCAGGTCCGACGCCAGGTGAGCGCACTGTGCCTCCTCGCACCTATAGCCGACACGGCTGTTCTTCTTTGGCGCATATTCTCAGCCATATTTTACTCATCGCTCTTGTTTTCCTGGGTACATTCCTACTGTTCGCCTAAGTAGATGGATGTGTTTGCAACGTGGCTGGCTTTATTCAAACAAACTCTGCCTATCATGATATCACAAGTTTGTGATATTATACTCAAAGTTTTGCGCATACGAGCTCTTCAGGGTATTGATACTGCTTTATTGAATGAACCGTTCTAAGCCCAACCTCATACTAAATTCGTTCATTTGTTGCTTGAACGCTGCTTCTACCCAATGTAGGCAAGAATGCTCAGCACTCTTTTGGACTGTATTAGTCAACTTGCATGTTTGTTTGTTTACGGAAATTAGTCTGCAACTGGGGTGGCACCAGTCTCCGAATAGATCACTTATCATACAAAAAACACTACATCTGTCTACATTTCAATGTTGGCTAGTTCTTTCTCTTCCCGATGGTCACCCCTATTGATAGTGAACGAGCGTGATCAGACAGCCACCTCACAAAATAATTCCCGTCCCAGTTTTAAGCTTTTCATTATATCTTTCGGACATCAAATCATCATCGTCTTAAACTTTAATTTCACTTTTGAAGCTTCAGTTTTAATCCACGAGTCTCATTTTCAAGCTTTACTGTCGTGACCTTTTAGACATTCATCCTTTTTCCGCCTTCCGCTCCAAACCACATGATCCGACTTACAGGATATCAATATACCAGCCATTATACTTCCTAACTGAGCACTGCTACTGTTGGTGTACATAATATAGAATACATTGTGATTTCGTTGTTCCACGTGCTGTGTTATTGTTACTACGTTGTACCTAGCTCCGGGTTTTGAGATGAGTACAATTCCGATTACTGGTACGTATTTCTAACTACTACATCTGACGTCGCGATCAGTAAACTTCTTATGATAGATTTTTGTAATTTGGAACATCCGAACATTCATTCGGATTCATGGAATATCCAGGGTTACTTGGAACGCACTAAAATTGGGTGTATTACCCAAACAGATATGAAAGAGGAGGAGAAAACACCACATTTCTTCACAGTCATTGGCAGAGATATAAACGTTTTGATTAAAATCCTGAATTTTCATGATCCTTCTATTTCAGTTTCCTACACTTCTTGTCATAGTCAGTCACTTCTTATCATAGTCAGCCTGTCAACTTCGAAGCTGTGGGAAGAGCGAACTTCTACATTTTAGTGAAAAAAAAGAAAATCAGGATATTGGTACATTTCTTCTTTGATTTCAAACTCAAGCTGGAAGGTGTAATTTCGATGATCAACTTCAGATTGAGCTGATTGTACGAAGCGGCGGAAACATACGGTTGTCACATAGATTGAACACCTCCGATAATTGATCGCAGCTGTCGCATTCCCATAGACTTTGCAGTCGGCCCCTTTCAAAAAGAAGTTTTAGTCTCGAGTTTCGCTTTCATTAGAGTCCAGCAGTGTGAGAATGCTACAGCTGCAATCCATTGTGGGTGATGTTACATCTGTGTGAACACCAAAAATCCTCTACTGCTCACCAGTAATCAAAATACCGCTCGACAAATTAATGGTTTCTGTGATTTCAACTTGCAGAGAAGTCCTAGTCGAAGGGCCATCGATTTGAGTTAGCAGGACAGTTACTGTCTTCTCTCGGGACGATCGGGCAACCTAATCAGTCCTCACAAGAAAAAAATATTGAGCACTCACTTTCTATTGTTTTGAAGCCTATTGATGCTTCTACTAAAAGTATTACTGGATATTCTTTGCCTGGTCCTGGTGACTGTGAACTTTCACTCGTAAATGCGCAATCCATCCGTTATACATGACCACTTCTTGTTGTTAATTCTGGTTCATCTATCATTGGTCCCGAGTGTATAAAGATTTTAAAAATTTCTTTTGTATTGTCCATGGAATCTTTGAGACAGAAAATTCTGTTTCACAATCGTTTCTAGATCTTAATTCAGTTGTTGAAGAATTATCTGTAACTCAGCCGGCACAGACAAGGACTCCTGAGTCTGTGGAGATGAACCAGTGTCATGACTACAACAACCCGGACTTTCATTTGAACCGTGACGGATGTATTGATTGTAATAAGTAACCCAGCATTGTGCTGTTCAACTTCATAAATAATTGTGCCGTACATAATCCCGATTACGTTACGATTCCGTTGGTTCACTTGTTGTGTTATTGCCACTGCACAGAAAGCTGATCTACGCTTGGGCGAAATACATCTGCGTTTTGTGTAACTTATTTCTACTTACTACATGTACTAAAACTATACCGTATTGATGAAAATTTTGTTCGGAAACCGGAGTCGGTGTATCATTTCATTGTAGCGCTACATCTCCAAATGATTACTTTATTGTGCTGTCAGTGTTATTTGATTCTAATAATGAGTGGTACTCGAACCGTGCGACATGAATTTGATGCATTTGCCACAGAAAACTGCCCCAGTAACCCCAACAAAAAATACCATTGGTTTATTTTTCAGTTTAATTGTGATAACATTCATTTTGGAAGTGCATGTTTGACCAAAACGCTACGAGCGTAACGTGGTTGGGTGAAATTGACATGGGTGGTATGACAACTACGGATCAAACCGCAGTTTGATTGTACGAAAGACTGGTACATTAAGATCAGGAATGAAAACACGCCATCAACAAGGGTTTGATGGTGACAAGGTCAGCACAGTAAGATAAGTCGTTTATTCATTCGTTTGCACATGCTGTCCGATTTTCACGTTGTATTTATCAAGAAAATACGTATTTCCAGACAACCTCAGTCAGGACAACAAGTGTGAAGCACTTATCCACGCCGATGTCGATAGCGCAACAATGCCTTCAGTATGCACGAAGTGGTCAAATAAGACATGTTGATGGGAAGTGAGACGACACGGCTCAGCAATGAGGCCGCAAAACTGAGGTGTGCCAAGGGACGCTTATTGTTTTCACAGCACAACTACAGTACGTCAAGCCAGAGTTGACAAATGGCGCGATAAACCTAAAAACAGCATGAAATTCTTCAGATTACACGGGAAAATTGTTAGCAATTGATCAGTCTTCTAATAATCTAAGGATCCGCATCGTTCGTGAGTGAATTTTTTTTATTGTCCCCCATTTAGTGGAAAAGTTGTCGTAATAGCACGATTCATTACGAAAGTATCGTGTTTTCACTTTGCCCATTTCCCAATCGGGTATTACCTTTCAAGCGATAAGAGTGTTAGTAACATGCATAAACAGCTAGGTGCTGTTGATCGTGCGCCGTGGTGGGCAAAACCCTGAAACGATAGAGGCGAGCGACCTGATCAGGAGTGCGCATGCACCCACGTTGCCAGGTTGTCTGACTGTGATTCCAGCGATGTGTTTTGCTCATCCTACCGGATTGGGGAGGCCTGTTCGTCGGGTGAGCCGTTCGATTCGGACTCTGAATTTTGTGTCCAAATCCACACTTTTGGGAGAACATGTACGCTATAACCAAGAAAGGAAGAGGCAAAGAAGAGCTGGGAGTTCTTACTAACTGCTCTACGATTTATCTGCGCTGTTTTCACGTGGACAAAGCGAATTGCAATATATGGTACATCTGATCGATACGTCAATCGTGTCTGTGTCTATATTGCGCACGAACTTATCGTGACAGACGAGCCAGTGTCAATACTTCGGCTTGCGTTTTGGCTGCCGATATATCACTGTAAATCTCTCATCCAAAGGTGAATTGGGGGCATATCCTTCTGCTTTTTAATCAGACGTTTCTTGCGAATGTTCTGGAACTCCAATGTGGGGCCCGTTTTCACGTTTGACAATGCACTTTTACCCAAATGAGCGCGGAAAAGCTTTTTAAATGGACAGTATTTGTATAAAGGTTGCCTATAATCAGGAAGTAATAGCGTCAGTGACTATACGTGCATAACACAAGTCGTAGTACATCAGATATAAGTAAACAAGGAAACTAGATAACAAAATCTTTGGACTTACAAAAAGCTAGATAGGACAGTGGATATAATTTTGACTGCTATGAAACAGCAATTAAGACAGTGGAAACTTGCGGAGTATGGCGGGGTGGTGGGTTGACGTGACAGCACTCCTTGACTTGTAATTTGTTTGTCGAATGGACCTATACCAGTCTTGAGGTTGAAAGTCCTCTCCGTAGGACATTGTACCTTGAAACTCGTGTAACATGGTTGGGGCACGATGTATTGTGTCCGTTCTCGTTTCGTTTCAGTGCGTGAGCATGTGTAAGGGAACCTGACGGTTCTTGGTTTGGCAGTGTCGGTGACCGATGACCCTCCCAAACCGTGAGCGGGATAATCTGTGTTTGTGCGTACGCGTGTACGTCTGTACGTGCGAGAAAGAGGATGGTACCGGTACTAGATATGTTAAACAAGCTGGACCCACCGACTATGTCGGTCGTACATTGAACGTACATGGACTTTTATTTAGGTCACGCTACCGTCCAAAGTGTAGGATGAAAAGTCATGAAATGTCGTGGTATTAGAAACGATGTATCATGGACAGGATGAGATTGACAGTTAGATTCTCGAACATGTTTCAGGTCAGGAGGATATCTACATCATGCAGTCGTCGTCTCGTCTTCTCAATCGGCTTATCATCTGTCAAGCCGCTTGATCTAACCTGTATTTACTTCCTTAACCTGTGCATACACACGCACACATTAACGTGCTCAAAAACTCTTTCACACAAACATATTCGCGCGCATTGTCACCATCTACGAACCTCACCAACTGGAATGTCAAAACTGGATGTGATTTGATGTGATGACAGCACAGACACGCAGGATACGTTCGGGCCCAGAACGGAACAGAAAACAAAGACGACTGTAAAAGACAGGATACGATCTCCACGAACGTTACTGCAGTAAGCTTTTACACCCATCCCAACAACAAAGAACTAAAGCAGTGATTTACCCTTTCATCTGCTATCTTTGAGATACCGTTATCTGTTGTTGGGTATCCAAACTATCTGTTAAAGGTCCCACCAAAAGCAACACAAAAATCAGTCCATTTCGTTTTTCAAACCCCTTCTGAATTTGGTGGTGTAAGTACTTAGTAAATGAAGGCTGTTGTTCAAGGTCCTACTGGCTCTACTACCGGGCTGCCTTGCTGGGATATGATGCAGCAGTTGTCGTCTTCCAGATATCACTTTTGAGTTGGGCTTCTTTTGATCGACATTCCTTCAACAGCATAAGTGTGGCTTTTCAATGTACTAATATGTGAAAATGTTCGTGTGTTTGAAAGATCTGTTGCGTTTGTAAAGAGGACAACAGTCCGACCAAACGGAGACATGGACAAGGAGACAGGGACCTACGGCACAGCGCCTCAACATGCACGCCTTGTAGGTCAACACAACAGAATTATTAGGATTTCTGGTTTGGCCGGTTGGTAAGTTTGTTAGAACACGCTTCTTGTTGCGTTGAGTGTCTTTCACAGCTATTACTTTCGAGCTTCGCAAAGTGAATGAAGGACAATCATTATTGTAGATTAAGACCGGCGATGGGGTCGCCATAAAACAATAACCTGGAATCTTAGGAGGTGCATGGTTCAGTATATGTATGGTGGGACAGAGTTTCAAGTGCTGGACAAACATCACAATACCAATATCAAAACGCATGGATCAATCACTCTTACTGGTCACAAGCCCTCGTTAAAAAGACTGCTTCTAATGGTTCGCGTTGTTGCGCGAGAACGTGAATCCTAACCCACACTTGTCATCACTTCCAATTTGCAGAAAACCTTACCCTCAGTTATAATGATGAGCGCATCCGCATACTGTGGATAGAACTTTCACCCGGTGTGCACGATTATTCTCTTAAGAAAATAACAGTCCAGCCTAGCGAGTGGATTCGGGCAGTTTGCGCACTAGCTGGTCACAAACGACAGCATGTCACGGCTGTGTCCGTCGGTTGTGATGATAGGACTACAGCCAATCAAGGATGTTCTGCTAACCTTGCCGCTATTGGTCCGATAACTGTCAAACAGCTGAGCCCTTCACAACCCAAACAAGAAGAGAAAGTGTTGTGGTTGACATCTGTCTGTTTCATCTTCCCTAACCAACTGTTTTGTTTGTTACCATATATAAAAGTTCTTTTAATCCGAAATACAATGAAATCGTAACTGCACCCATAGCTTTCGGTCCGGTACTTCTACTGCGTCGAGGACGAGGAGCCTGGCATTGCATTCGAGCTAGTTCATCACCTGCTATTAGCCCCATAAGTGTGGTAACTACAAAACATCAAGCCAAAGAGGGCAGAGTATTTCGTGATTGCCGATGTCAGAATGGATTCTGCTACTTCATCTCACGTTCGTTTGTGCGCAAGTGCTTTGGCAATTATTAAAACGGCTTCCAATTCGAGCTGACCCTCATGAACTTCCACCAAAGCTTGGTGATTCTGACTCGCATTTCAGCTACCGGTGTTCTGCCATGTGGTTGTCACTCAAAGTTGGCTTGGATGACTTTCAACAGTTTTTCTACCAGATGCTTGGTGGAATTTCATCAGAGACAAATTGGAGTGGAATCCGTCCTCTTATCTGACAAAACACTTGTACACAAACGATCGCGAAAGGGTTCCTTTCGTGAGTAACGCTGTACTCAAAACCTACTGTCCTACAGTTTATCTTTCAGTAAGTCTGAAAATGCTTTCAGCAAGTTCAAGCGGATGAATTCTATGGGGTGAGTTTTGCACCTGGTCTCAGGTTAGTAGTTTGTCGAAACTAGTTCTGAAGAAAAGTCCCGTGAACGTTCTCACAGACATAACTATTAAACAGCATATTTGGGACACTGTTGTCTTTCTGTGGAGTCTCATTGAGGCAGGACGGAATTTTCAAGCGTCCCCGTTACATCGGCACTCCTTTAGTTTTGTAGGGGCGGCTCCACGGTTTGTTAACATACGAGCTTGCTTAATTTTTTATATAAAATATTCACCATACTCATTTACCTGCTTTTTAAATCGGGCCGCCGATAAATTCTCGATTTAATAGCGCATCCCTTGAAATGTAGATAGAAGACCAAATAGCGAACACACAGTGTAAGCTTTGAACACTTAACTAAAAGTTAAGTAGCAAGACATAGATGATGACGCGTCGGACTTAAAAAGCGGGATATGAAAGTAACTGACCTGTAGCAACATGTACATGGTTCAACTTTCGGGTCACGTGGCCTAAATAGAATAGAAATTCACTCCCAGTTTTCTCCAACGTATCGGGACAGTTTTCGGTATTAAATCTCATCTTTCTTCATTCTCAGTATGGTCATTCGGATGGGCTGAAATAGCCTGTCGGAAGATTATACATATGTGACTATTAAAAGACGACCGTGAGCTAGGACAGGTTTTATGTAGCAAACCAATGGCCTAGGTTACATCCGCTGCCTTACGCTTGGTTACTGGGGCTGGTCACATGATACAGTCACACAGAGCACGTGAATTTGACTGCATCTTGCGAGAATTTACGTTACGCTATTGAGTCATGACTACAAATTTGAGGCTGTTTTTGCCAAAATATACGTCAAGAAGAACTTTCACTATCAATAGGGGTCTGCTCTTGTTCACAATACAAGCATTTACACCTAGGCGCCACTTTATTTGGGCATTTCTTTTAATCCACTAAAAGTCGAGTATGTACTGTTTTCTGACCATTTCATGGTTGAATTCCCCCTAACTTTTTTCATTCCTCACTGGTGCGTAGGTCATTTTTCTCGAGTGCGTTCCCAGCATGGTGTTTTAGTGCACAGTGCACCAAGTCGCTTATTCCAGATATAAGGTAATCAGATGTGGTGTATGAAAAGGCCGTTGACAACGGAGATAGAATATTTACTGGGCGGAATGTACAAGTAAATTTCGTATAGCGTTACAAACGGCACTGACGCTAGGGAGGTTAGAGATCGATCGTGGACGAACGAGTTAACTGGATATGTGTGGTTTTCGGGTTCACGCTACACAGCCACAGCATATGAACAGATAACTGGACATCATATATCATACAAACGTTCAGTGGTAATCACCTAGTTGGGCAGTGTATTCCAATAGTGGATGATCTCAACCAGTTCTGAATTTCTACTTGCAACTCTGGCTCCCAAGGGCGATAGTTTAAGCGTTCGTTGGATTTTTTAGTGAATTTCGTTTTTAATTCATTCGGCTTAGTAGAAAATTCTGTTTTGATGCTGCGTTCTTTTCTGTCCGTCATCATACAACTTACCGTTTTCCCTTGACAGACCTATGCAGCTTCTGAAGGTTACACAGCCAAGCTCCAACTGAGGATCCATCACGAGACCTCTGTTCTGATGTTATTTCCTAAACCGAAGTATGCATAATGCTGATACCCATTCGATGGTGCTCTCATACTACACTTTCTCTCTACGATGCGTCCGCATCAGAATCCATCACTACAGATTACCTATTGTGGTTTATGAGTGGACATGGAAAAGACTATAGAAGAAACAATATTTGACATGAAAAATGAGACTCAATAGTCGGTTACACAACACGGCTAAGGTAGACCTTGAGGCCCGTGCCCCAAATAGAGACACTGAACACATGTTAACCTACGGAACCCTGTTGATGGTCAAACGCCGCAGAACTGCGGCTAATAAAGTATTAAGCAGGAGAGCCATCAAGTTTGTTCACAGTCGTTCAGAGCTTGACCAAGTACAGCGACTCATTAAGCAGTATGTGTAACATCTCTGTCTCTCTCAGCGGACACAAGTCACAGGTGGATATCTGTCAACGGACTTCAACACGCGTCGCGACCGTTGGAGCCCTGTTTGCATATCTTATGTTGCATATTGTGTTGAATCATACTTTTCTTGATCTATCTGTGTATCATTATTCTCTGCCAGCACGTTCAACAAAACAGCCTCCGTGCCGCCGTGACAGACATAGTCTGAGTATTGGCTCGAAATTCAGTCTTCAGTCAACTGCCTTCGTATCGGTCATAAAAGTAGCAGGCCTTCAACTTGTTCTGTAAGGACAGCCTAGTACAAACTGAATTCGACTCACTCGGCTGTATTTCCCTTTTGCCTCGGGACTGTGTACACTTCTTGTTTTGTTTCGATGTAAGTGTTATGATTAGGAGACAGTGTTTCATCTTGTTTGTAAAATTCCGCCAAAAGTCCGTCTCACACGGAACTTCACTGTCGACTTGGTTGGAGTTGTTCCGTACACGAATGAAAACTGATCTAGTTTAGTTTGTGTTGTTCCAGCGTGTGTCTTAAGAAGGCTCTGTTCGACAGTCTCAACAACACACCGAGCTAAATCGTTTGAAACAAGATCGTCTGAGGCAGACCTTACGTGTCTTACGTCACTGTTGCGCAGAAGTTGTTAAAACCCTTCACGCGTAATCGTAGGTCTTCTGTCAGTACAACTTATCTCGTGTATTACAGATTTCGCAACCAACTATCTAATTTTGCTCACCGTAGTCTGAGAATCTACGTGTGTGATTGGAAGGCATTGTTCCACTTGGAGTGCACATCAGTTATAAGTATAAACATCGGACCAGTATTCCGATCAAAGTATTTCCCATGTCACTGTAGCCACAGTCTCTATCCGGTGAATGCCTTTGATGTACTGGTCCTGGAGAATTACTACGTTGACATTTTTTACACGCTTCACATGACTTCAGAGGTCGTTCGAAATCCGAATCAGTATTTCATCATCAGCAAGAACCTGTCAACGGTCTTCATTCTTGTTACTCTAGGATGGACATCGTGCAAGTTTTCAAGCACTTGTTCTCCTACCTTGTGTAACGGATTTATGCAAGAGCCCCATAAACGACAACCATCACCATGTTAATTTTAGTTCGTAGTTTCAGACCATAAATGGTTTCATGACAGCAGTATGTTCTGCGGTCCATTTAACTGTTGGGAAGCGTTTGTTTTCGACAGTACAGGGTCTTACCCCGTCAACCACCTTATTTGCTCGCTGCGAATAGGCTTACTGTTCAAATGCTGTATGAGTTTGACCGATCCAGGCAATTCGCTTCTTTTTCTTCTAGCCGTTGCTGTTGTTGTTTATATCACGCTGATTAAGACAGAGCGACTGTGGTATTGCTAGCTCCGGTGATATTACGTACTTAGAAACAGTACCCACTTCTGTTTTCTCAGTGAGGACATATATTCAATCTCTTTCTTTTCATAGTATTGCTAAGAGATGTTTGTAGTCTACATGGATTTTAAAAGTTGATGCCGGATATATTGATGAAAATGTTTGACCCGAAGCATTGCAGCTAACTTTTCCTTACCTAACTGAGAATATTTTCCTCAAAATGGTCGCGAAGTTAAACAAGGCAAAAAGAAGTGGTGTGAGACAGTTTTCCATTTGGCCACAGGGTGCTTCCCCAACCTCCTATGAAAACGCATCGCACTGCAATATTAGTGGCTTGTGCTTATTGCAATGGACATGCAGTAAAAGAGAACTCAATTTTTCTTCCGTGTTAGTGAATGTCTGACGTTGCACCAAATGTTAGCCCAAGTGTGTTTGTTTAACCATGAATACAAGGGAGAGAGCATGTGACAAGAAACGATGTTCATGTGACACCATTCCAAAAAGTCAACGGAGCTCAGTTTCGTTGTTAGCTTGCAGTGCATCACGTGTGGGTTGCAGCTTGCTACCTAACATATGCAGGCCATTTCTTCCAGACAGGGAGCCGAGGTCTCCTGGTGAATGTGAATTGTCCGATTTTCTGAAGATGGTCAAATGCCATACTCACACTGACATGAATGTCATCTAGGAACGCATAAGACAGCAACATTTTTATCAGGTTGTCTTTGATTCATAAATGTTACCAAAGTGTACTGAAAAGGCCAGCGTGCATAGGAATTGTCGGCAGGCATAAGATGAATCTGTATCTACTCTCGAGACGATCGGGCAACCTGATCATTGCTCACAAGCGAGAGTGGTTGAGCGTTCAGATTTGATAATTCGGTCGTGCCTAATGTGAGGTCAATGGCGCAGTGGTTAACACGGTTGCCTCATGATTGGAATGTCCGGAGTTCAAATCCCGGTCGTGGCAAGGATATGCACTACTGACGAGCTCTAATGAGAGCGAAACTCGAGTCTAGTGCTTCTTTTCGAAAGAGGCTGGCTGGAAAATCTATCTGAATGCGAACGCTGCGATCAAATGTGGTGGTCAACTTGAAAATAAACCAAATCCCCGACTACTCATCAGTAATCTAAGATGAATCATGAAGTTCCACTCACGAGCAAGCGTGGGTAAGACCAGTTTACGCAAACATCTCGCCACCGGTGGGAGTAGCACACAAGTTTTCTATGCGGAGCAAGTGGTATTTGTTCAGTATACGAACTGCGTATGCTCGTTGCGTCGAGTCGTGCACTCTCAAAGTTCTGCATGCGTACTCGTCCAGTGAAATTACCATGACGAAAAAACTTGGCTTTTCCACCTCTTAACCGATGATCTGCTTTTTGTTTTGAATATTTAATCCGGCGCGCTCGAAGAAACTTTTGAAATCATCGTCGTATTATTCAAACGGATTCGGCTATGGTCAGACATATGGTCGGCCGGTATTGAGAAAAAAAGGAGAACATTGCTTCAGTCTATTCGGTCAATACACATGCGGAAGTGTAGCAAGCTGTGAGTTGTAGCCACATTCTTATCATGTCAGGTTTCTGAAACCTATCGAATGATTACTGTCTCTGTAAGACTTTCTTGTTACACTACATATATATGTATCCGGAACTGAATCTGATCACCATGTTGCAACACTTCTTTGTCAGATCAAAAAGTCACCACTAAACACTCAGCTCAGAGAACGCCACAGGATCCTCAGACCTCACAGGAGTTTCACTCTCTTTCTTGTTTTTTGTCCAGCATCAGTCGACTTATTCAGTAAAACCCCATGAAACATAGATCTTTCTCAACTCCATCATAGTTGGTTCCTATGATTTTCACTTCCCGTGCTGTCGGAACTCTCGACAGCTAAGAGGCAAACCTCGATTTCATTATCCTCATTTCGGTCATAAATGTGGATGGTATCCAATAAAAATGACGCTTTCAGCTGGTTTATTGTCGTCAGCCTCAGAAAGACGAGTTTCTCATTGACATCAGGAATCTTTCAGAACCACCTTAGTTTTTTTCCAAAGACCACTATGTTAGTCAAACGAAAAAGCTTTCCATGACAAGAATTTTATTCACCTACTCTGATGGCCGTGACATCTGCAGGCAACACGAAGTAACAAAACGTCGGCTACATCTGATCAATCTTCCATCACACCGTCTACATTGAATTGTTGTTCGCAACCCGACTCGAATTTCATATATCTCCGTTGCTTCTTCACTTCAAGTCCCATAATGTGGACAGAAGTACTTGATTTACTGTCATTTACTCCTCTAGGTTGGCTCAGGCAATAGTTTTGCCCTGTTCATTATAATGTGACTAGTTTTACAGTGGGATTGGTATACCGCACAACGGAGTCAGCCGGTAGTTTGTAACTGAAATTCGTTCGGAATTCACCACTCGCGCGCCTCTCTGTGGCTATCCCCATTTGCTTGTTTGCTGTGAAGGTGTTGGAAGTATTCTAAGTGTTTGAAATTTTTCCGGATTCTGCAGTCTGCTTCGTGGAACAGTACGGTCTTTGATACGGCAGTAGCGGTATTCCTGCTATTTTTTTGCATACGTCTGTTCTTTGCATCTGCAAACGTCATTTTTTTGTCTGATGAGTGATTATTTCTGCAAGTCAATGTTGCAGCGGTTATAACCAACACCACTTTTGATTGTCACAGTTCACTGGAAAGTTATTTTACATTTTTTTAACCTGTGTTCGTTTCATTCAGGCTACTTTGGTTTCAGAGTTGAAAGTCATGACTTATCCCGGGCTTTGTTAACTTGACTTGTTCTGTCTGTACACTCTGTTTTCCAGGGCCGTTGATAATACACACATTAGCGCACGGGATCTTTTTATTCATTGTTGTACGTGTTTCGATAGTAAGAATCGAAATGAATGTTATCCTTTTGGATTGGTCCAACTGGTTTTGAAGGATCTATTGATCCCGATGACATTCTTATCATTTACCACAGAAGTTTGCATAGAGTCGCATACGTTAGCATTTGGGGAACAAACTCATAATCCATTGCTTGTTCTAAATACACGCGAACTGATTCTCACAGCTTCCGAATCCTAGAAATTCACGACAGAGTATGCTGAAATAGATAGTTTATACAAATACAACGGCATTTGAAAGTGACTAGCCGCTCACACACTGGTAATTACAACATGTAATGACTGACGTTTTGCTTCACATGGCGCCTAGTAGTGATCGGCAGTCTGAAACTTTCGACATGCCCTCGATTTCGCTCAGGCAGACTTACAAATTCACCCCTTCTGTATCAGGCGACCAACTTAAAAAACGGCATTACAAAAGGAGAATTAAAATATTAATGTCATTCCAAATTCCTACCTTTTGTGGCGCTAGTTAACACACTGAGACATTAAGGGTATGTGGGTCCATATGATTGTTCATATTCATCTTAGTACATACTGGGGTGATCAAGTATCTACTTCTTAATAATTCGTTCTAAAGCACCGTCTGGACAGCTAATTAGCACTTCTTCAAAGATAATGTGGTGGATGTCAGCAAACCTGTTCTTCATTACTGTTCTTTTGTGACATCATTAATGAGAAAATGTGAAATTGCGTCGAAACTAGCTGTGGGTTTGAGTTAACTCAACTATTTTACTTCTGTATCACAGATAATTCGTACAGCTGACAATTCGAATTGGACAACAAGTCTAATCAAGCATCAGTTCAAGTAACATGGAAGATGAGATGTACATTCTAGCTGTGCGAACTAACACAGATAGTCCATCGTTTGTCAATTGTTCCGCTGTGTGCGAATTTATGTTAACCTTGCAAAAACCGTTGACAGAATATTAACGTAAGTATATTCAACAGGAAAAGGTGATCCATGGAATTTTCCAGAATTTTGATACAGATCTTCCCGATAAGCAGCATGTCAGGATGGAAATGTCGGAAGATGAACCAACACTCGTCATTACTGCCATCATCCTCAGAGTCATCTTCACCTCCATCGTCATCTTCGTCATCATAAACGGTAGAATATTGTTGGTTTGACCTTCTTCACGATTGCTACATTGCTAAGCGCCTAATGCTTCTTTCCAGGACTATCTAGATTCACAGGAATGTGCTTGAACACAGTGTTTGGACCTTATTCCGAGTAGGGTTCGGTTCACGAGCTTCCCTCTGTCAGTTTATGAGGCAAGGTGAATATACTGCTTCCGTAATGACGTCTCACATGAGTCTGTTACACTGTCAATCCCCTTGAAAATGACTGGGAAATCTGTTGCTGCACTAAATAAGGTGATTGAAACCACACCCTCTCTGCATGCTAGCCCCACCCCCTGTCTAGGACGAACACAAATAATCTAGAAGCTAGTACGCAATGTATTGAGTCCTGTGAATCTCATCTCAAACCGCATGGTTATTCCAACATAGTTAATATTGACCCTTGTCACATTGTCTATGACAGACCCTTCGATATTTGACTGAGCCCACCTCTATAAATGGATGGTGGGCCAGCGATGTGGACCGGCTAATAAACCACAGCTTACTGAAAATCTTTTTTTCACTGCCACCAATAAACAGCCAAACAGAAGTTGCCTCAGATACAGAAGTCTTAATCATATAAGCTCAACTGACTTGGAGGAACCACTACCATTTCTTTTCAACCACGTATCCCCAATCGCCAGTCAATTAATTGTCAGAGGGTTACTTCTAAAATGGACTCAGGACTAACTCAGCTTTGTCTACAGTGGTTTCCGAAATAGTGCGTTTTGCTATACACATACTTCATAAAGAACTTGGATAAACCAGGACTCTTAGACAATGTGGGAAATGAGTTTGTTAAAAGTCCTGCGTTTGAGTCAAAGTTACCAGCTGCTCATGACCGTATAGCACCAAAACAAGCGATAAAACATCGCTTACCGCTGTGACCATGTGGTTTTAGATAGAGTTCGTTATTTAACTGTTGCTTGGTCACTTCAAAAATGTGCTTCTTTGGAATACGCTCAACTTGAAGTTACAGGCCTAGTCATCGGACTAATTTCTGCTCATCAGCGGCGTTCCAAAAGCGGTCAATTTCAGTCCTCCGGATTCCCTCTTATTCAGCTTCTGAGCACCTAGCGCTTCCAGTTCGTCAATACCGCATTGTGCTGGCAGTAGAAAGACACGGTGAGCCACACAGTTTCGGCAAAAAGTGGGTGCAGTTCTAACCGTCACATTCGGTTAGCCTATAGATATTCATTCATTTGTGTTGACCGTCCAACACAGTCGTGTACATCAGTCATCAAAGTTGTGCTGATTATCGTTTTGACGATCACAGTCCTGAGATTTCAAAATAGGGGTCCAGATAGAATCTGTTGTAGTGCACGACGTTTTGTGTTCGTAAACAGTGCCATCATACCAGAACATTCAATTTACACCGAATGTTTCGAGCGAAAACTGTGGTTGACTTGACCAAAACATCCACCGGATAATTTCTTTCTTCGGTTTACGTCCTCAAATAAAATTTATCTCAAAGGTGACACCCTGATCTGAAAATTTTATAGTGAATTCTAAAAACACCTAACGATGGATTGCTAAGAGATACACAGCACCCAAGGTTAGCTAATACTCGGATAGACTGAACACAATAAGTCGACTAGCGATGAATTACAAGTTGATAAAGATAATTTCACATTAGCTGTAACTTTCACACACCTGGTTATCCTCTTGTATAAGTCCTCTAATAGTCAGGAGCGATCAGCACAAAGTTTGCTCGTTCAAATTTAAACTCCAAACTCCTCGGTTAAATTTACCCGCAACATTCTCCCGCACAACGTCTACACACTCTGGGACAGAGACATAATAAAACTGGATTGGAGCGGTTTTCGGACTAAGAAGTTCAGGTACTCAGAACTCACGCACAAGCTGCTGTAGATGAGGTCGTGGTTGATCGGCACCAACTAATCAAAAAACGGCAGTCAGCTGTTGAATCGAATTTGTTTGTGCGAGGTGGCGGTTAAAACAAGTTGTTTCAACGAGTGCCTGTTTTGAACTACCGAATTGTTAAGACAAGTTCGTGGAACGTAATAACGAATGGGTGAAGCAGAACTCAAAACGGCATCCGTGACCAACCTTGAGGACACAGTAGGCTCGGTTCAAATGTTTTAAATTCGGCTTGGTTAGATCACACAGCATGGAGTCAACCATGGCCTTGCCGTATGCAGTCCCACGGCCATCGCACGCACATGGTTCACTGTGTTTCTGTTTGCTTTAGTAAACCGCTTTGCATGTTAGACTCCAACTAAAGCACAGATTTTCCACAATCTGTTCATGTCGTGATCACTAAGTCTGCCATACTAATCACTGGTGTCGGTCCGTCTATCTGATAGTTCAATGATGGTATCACTATGGTGTTTAAATATTTGTTGAATCTTTGATGGTAACACGCTTCATGCCAGAATTGTTCACGATCAAGCACCTTTTCTAATGCTTGGTAAAGCTATCATTAGACACCTAAACTCTCCAACTAAACTCTACTTTCTATCAACATGGTGTCAGAACTAAGTAAAAAGTTTATCCTTTCCTCCAGCTCACATCTCTGAATTCTCGTGACCCCTAAACTTAAATAAAAACCCTCATTCTTTCTGTGTGTGGAAAGTATGTGGAAAGGAACTAATCAGCTTTGTTTTGTGGCGTGCACAAACGAATGCGTAAAAGACAGTCGGCCTGAAGGTCACATGTATGGTCATTTTTCCTTAGTTAATCTTCGCCCACTGACTCATACGTAAGTCAAGAAGACAGATTGTGTGTGAACTTTTCGTTATGGACAGATAAGTTGCCAGCATTTACGTTACGTGATTATGGGAGTCGTTTAAAATACAGCGTCGTATTGGGGAGATACATCCTATCAGTTTGTTCAAAAACTAGGTCAAGGGGACGATTTTCGGGTGATGTTTCCTTCGACTCACCATGTGTTTCTTCTTCTCTTAGTTAAATTTACTTTCTGCCATTCACTATACTGGCACTGATGGAATGTCATAAAAGTACGGACTTTCGGTTGGATTTGTTTTATCCGGTGATACTTTCCATTGATCCAGCTATCCGCAATTTCGCTCGGTCGGAGTTTTTCACCTTGATATATCTTTTTGCTACCATTAAGTGAATAACAGACTTCCTTCCTTTGTTACATATTGATCCTGATTGGAGTTATATTCACGCGCTACCTACAACACAGATGAAAGTCTAGCCAAAGTTCCGCAGACAATTCTGCAACAAAATATGCGTTAAGCCAGGGTTCACCTATGTGACGTTAATAACCTTTGCAACATCGTAACTCTCTTGAGAGTTATTCATTTACTGCGAGCTGGGCAAAAGATTTGTGAAGCTGGTAGACGGTACAATGAAACACATAGTATGACTGTAAAACCAGATACGAGCTACTGTTAGTGATGGAAATCTTTTTATGTAATTTAGGTTGCTGTACAACGTCGGGTAAAGATCTCAAGCATTACTTTTGCCTCAAGCACATCACAGCCCGCCTCGTTCTTGTTTCAGCCCAAGCAGAGATAGTCTGAACTCACTTCATGTCTAGACTTGTTCTGCCCCTTGCGTTACGAATGATGGGGTTCAATATAAATTACAGACTGGTCGTATAATTTTAATCAACATCAAAATAGATACGAACATACGTGTCGATAATACGACTCCACCAGTGACAAAATTCATTTTCACTCCCTCAAAAGTGACCGATATTCCCATTTTGTTCATCAGATTACCTGTTTGTTTAATGTTTGCCTATGCGGGTTTTCTTATTGATCGGCTAAATGTGACCTTTAGAATCGACACAAATCTACTGGCACGGCCATTTTTTCTCGATTTCATCGATTTGTAATGACTGGATTCTGTTTAAATGTCACGTATGTTGACTTAAGGTTCTACATTGAAATTAAGCTAACCGTGACATTCTTACAGGAACCTCAAAATTATGAAGTTATGCATTCTTTAAGCATGATACTGTTTATCGCAAACCAAGTAGGATGACTGCATTAGGTTTGATCACACGTTGACAAGGCAGCAAAATAATTTCAAATGTTATGGTCAGATTATTGCTTCAACTTTCTGAGAAATCAAAACATACATAGCTGAAGTTAGAGTCTGCTTTCCTGAATAGAAAGTTCTTGGATCCTCTCTTTTTATTGCGCGCACTTACGTTTGACTAGAAGACCAAAAAGAGATGCTACGGAGCAACACCGCACATGGAAAGAACAAGTCAAAAGAACAAGTCAAAATTTGGCCACACATGCTCCGAATTTATAGGGCAAAACGGTTACTGTACATGGCCGACAAGACACAGAGCAAACCAAACTAGAAGATCACAGGTGGTAGTCAGACGCAAGGTGAATCAAATGAAACGGCCATATAAGATAGTCAGGGTGTTGGAACAGATCACGTTACAGGAGGCGTTGGAAAACAACCGAGAAGATACACAGTCCAGGTGGCGTACACACGATCGACCGCACGGCTGCAATTTGATTGGCTGAATGTAACCATAACATCACCCACGACCATAACATTCGAAATAGGCCGATCGATCGACATGGCGTGTTGCCTCTTGGCTGCTTCATTGGGAACTGCACCTCCTTGCAGAAGCACGTATCGTTACTGTCCATCTGCACACCGATCAGGGAGTCCAGTCTATCGATGTAGTCCTGATGTAGTACTGAATCTAACTCGGTTGGACTAAGATTGCCTGAAACGGTGTTATCTTTTGTTCGATCTTTTGTTGATGCTTAGTCCAGTATCTTCCATCACATAACCAAACTGGTAAAACATTCTGTGCATCCCGAGGATAGAGCCTTTAATGATGAGCGTCGCACCAGGAGAACTGTATTGAAAACTAACGTTATGTTGTTCAAAACGTGCTATCGTAAGTTACGGGTGCTTCAGTGTGTGCTTATTAAAAATTCGGAGATCGTAAGGCAACGCAAGGATCTCAACTGGAATGAAGTTAACTTGCTTAAAACTTTGCCAGTTTGGAGTAGTTACTTTCGTAAATTGGTTAACACTGTGTTTTTATTTTCGGCTGAATTCCGGTGATGGAAAAGTTGGCTTTGTGAACATGGGGAACGAGTATGATTCGCATACCAACGAATCAAGTGTGAAATATCACCATTCACCCTCAACAAGGTATTCTTTTGAGCCACAATTCCGTCTCTAATGTTAGACTTTTCCTAATAGAGCGGATTATCTCACAGAATTATTTCCAGTACAGGAATTTTAGTACGCCGAAAGTCAAACGATTAAGCTTAAGGCGTTTTTGACATCATATTTTACGTTCTACTCTGCCGTTAAAAGCTTGCAGGTCGTGTGATGAAAAAGGATACCGCAAGCGAATGAATGGTGTTGGGTTTCCGATTTTACTTTTGATTATGAAAAGAGAACTAACGTTCGACCGTACGATTTAAGGATGTTGATCCATTTGCTTTCAGATAATTGCAGTAGATCAATATGTTCAAAATACTGGACAACGGAAGTGTTGTTATGGTTCACTATCCTATCTTTTTCAATAATATTAATACCGTTATCTCTTCATAATTTACCTATATCGGCTTGAGGGTGAACTAGCGACGGCATATACTTGGCATTGTGGTTTACCTCTATATGTTCTTCTATCTCTGTCCGTAGAAAATGGAGTTACGATCACAGGTAACGTACTTCCCATGATGATGAACTGCTTAATACCGATTTCCAGGGAGAGTGATAAAAAGCATTGGAGGGTGACCATGTAAGTTTTTCGCCTGTCTATTGTTCTATAAAGTCATCATACCTTTGTTCCTTCAAGCATGATTAACGAAAGAATTCCTGAATAAAGCAAGGAACCGATTAGTAAAAATACAACTGAAGCGCTATGTTTCTGCGATGAAATTAAATGTATACATTGTAAACTATTTGAGCGCATTTGTGCGGAAGCTACTGACTATCCGCGGGGCCTCTGCCATCTATTCTCCGCAAGAAAGGGATCAGCAAAGTGCGAAACTTTTGATGCGTTAACAGTTTATAGGGGCACAATTTTAGCGTAAACCATGCCTAATGAAACCTTGGATAATGCACTGCTTAACTTGTATGAGCATATCCTCTGTGAGCCACACATTTTATGGACTATCCAATATACGAAGGACGCATCGATATTAAGCATCACTTGCTTAGACAAAAACCGCCGAAATGTCATGCTGAATAAACCTACAGGAACAATCGTATACGCTGACTGTAAAGCGAAGGCTTACAGTACAAGGAAGTTATTTTAGTTGGCCCATGCATGAACATTACTGTCACAGTTTACGTGTTGATGCTCGCACGATTTGAAGTAATCGAGCCTAGACTGGAGGCCTCGACCAACATAACACAACTCAACTGGTTGGCATCCTGAGATTCAAGTTGATGGATTGGGGTGCCAGGAATGGCGGCTTGCTTTTGAACGATCAATACAGGTGCTTCCTCACTTGAGACAATCTCACTGAGGTTTTCAAATAAAAAAAAACAATTGTTGATAAACAGACTGGGCATTAAACAACGTTGGGAGCAAGTTGTACTACTCAACGTTTCAACCATCTCGGGTGGCCATCCTCAGGAGTGTTGTCAACACACTTGAATGAAACACGACTTCATGCAAACTTCCAAACCCATATATTCCCGATAGTTTCAGTTAGATTGGTTTACTCATATTGCTTAAGATTATGTTTCATCTCAAAGTATGTCTTCATCTGAACTAACTGTCCAACGCTGCCGTCCTTATCTTATGACAGACAACGTTATATTTGAAATGACATGATAAGCCGTGGACGGGCTACAACGATTTGTTGATAGTCTCATCCAGGTGTCCCGACGTAAATTTAGTCAATTCTTGTCTCTCACAGAAGATGTAATTACTGAGGCTAAAGGATGTAGGGCTTCCTTTGCCTTACATCGTACGCGCAATACCTCTCAGGTGTGGGGTTAAATACCAGTCTGTAATAGCAGTTTCGAAATAAACGAGTCCAGAATCAGATTTGGCGGACATATATAGAACGCAAACCCAAGTCTACCAGTGAGTGTCCTTCATTATAGTCCTACTAAAATAAAGATATGCTCTACTTCTCATTGTTACTGTCAGTTAGCTGCTGTGAGCGGCCTTCTCTATAAGCTCTGGTAACGTTTCCTTAATGTTCATACTTCACCAAAATTCCATTATTTGCTATCTTACCACCAAAAAAATTTGAAAGCTCAGAATACCAACTAACTGCTATTTTCTTTCTGAGCGGCACAATGCATTTTCACAGGTAAATGATAGGTCTCAGCAACCGCCAGTTTCCAACTTTCGTAATGCATGTTAACTTTATTCGCTATATAATTGTGCTACTCTTTCTTATGCAGTAGTTAAATAAGCCGTCGATTTTGTGCGGGCTTTATTTATCGCATCCATAACCTCCACCTATTTCAGCTAATCTTGCGATTATATTAACTGAGTATGCATAGCACAAAAGTGTAATGTAACGCAGACGGTTTGAAAATTTTATGATGACTTTGAGAAGGAAAGATGACCTGTTCAAAGAATGGTTTTAAAAAATTCCTCAGAAGCAACCGTTTAGGTCCCGATAAATAGAAGATACATCGACGATTCAATGGGAATCACTGACAGTCAAGATCAGATTGCAAGTGTTTCGGCTATGTTCGTCTCACCCCCGCAAACATTCGTATTCTTGCATCAATAAAGTGAACGTATGTGTTGGTTGTCGCCAGTATTAGTGCACTTTGGTTGAACTTTGTGTAGCGGAGGTCACCGCAAACATATGTGGACAAATCTGTGTGAAAATTTCTAGGGCATTTAACCACTACATCACAAACGGTCTCAACGTCAGATATCATTTGCGTGGTGCTAACGTGCATCAGAATGAACAGTGTGAAGTTCTTCGACTCCCTGATGATTGTCTGTCAAGGCTGTTCGTATGTGTCAAAATAGTTTCAACTGTTGAAGTACACCGGATTGAAGACAATCGAATGTATTGCATCCAACGATAATTGTTAACTTCTTCTATTTAATCGTTTTGCGGATATTTAGATGAACGGCATAGTTTAACAACAGGTAATAAGGTTGTGTCAAACAACATGTTTGTTAGTGCGTAAGTATGTCGCTAGGTATGCAAATGGATAGATAAAACAAATTGATACGAAGATGTGTAATATACTTCTTTTGAAAAGTTGCAAGTGTGCTATGTGTCAGTGCGTGCAAAACCAGGTTAGAAAGGTTGAGAGATAATCTGATACATCCCTCTAAAATGAGTCAACGGCGAACGGCCTTCTTCATGTTGCAAGCAAAGCTCGATTTAACAATGTACAGAAAACTTACCGGGGAAAGGGATATTGAGAATTGTGCCTGTGAAATGTTGGGTGCATGCTTTCGTCTATTCATAGGTGTTTGCGTGTGTGTGTGCATTGAGTATCATGAGTCGGATTTGCGAATCAGCATCAGATTCAAGTTCTCGGATAGTCACGCCTGCACCAATATCTACGTCCGTAAGTGGGTTCTTAGCGTTCAATCACAGTGTTTACAAACCCTATCCAGCTTCTTTCAGAAGCTCTGTACATTCTCAGTATCACAGCCTCCACGTATTTCTTATGAAGACAACCGTTCTCGTAGGCTGAAGTTCTTGGCACACCTGTGAACGAAAATGACAGGAAAGAAAATGATAAGAATTGAGGCTCCGTATCACACTGGATCCCATGATGAATAGTACCGTTGTTGATTTACAGTCGATAAAACTCTGGTAGGTAAAAGTCGACTGGGTGGTAAACTGGGAAACGAGATTTGGGTATCAGACTTTGTGTTAGCCGTTTTCACATGAAAAATTTGGAGCTGCATACTTTTTAAGCGTCCACGAGAATAAATGCCAGAAAAGGCTGAGAAGCCATTCAGTAATCCGATTCACATTGCACAGAAAGTCGAGCTAAAAGCACAACTTTGGACGATCAAGGCTAAGCGTGTGAAAATGATTTATTGATAAACAGATTGAAAATAGCACAACGCTAGGAGCAAGTTGTGATACTTTATGTTTCGACCACCTCAGGTGGATTTCTACAGGAGTGTTGTAATAGAAATCACCTTAAAAAAGGATCAGGGGTCTCATGGGATTTGCCGTGGTTAGGTCAATTTGTGCCGCATCTGATCCGATTGGTCTAATCCTTTGCCCACTAAGTGGACGTGAGATACACATCCGTATCTGATGCTGTTTACCCATCCACGCCACACTGCAGACAGGGGTTTGCTATCATTGCGATTAACACAAGCGTGCTGTGAGTAAGTCAGACCTTTGTGAATCACTCGAGCTTGATCATAAACCTACGTTGTGATTCTCTGACAGTGCGTGTAGTGCGATGGCCGAATTCTTCTCTAGCTTCTGAAGTTTATAGACGTATTTTAGAGGAAAAATCGTGTACCTGTTGTATTCGGCAACACGTAATTTCAGTTATCTGCTTGTCTCTCTAATGTAGTTGGCATTGCAATCACCGTATCTGATTTCGTAAACGCAGTCTGTCTGGTCACCCATACAATCTGGATTCTTAGGATGTGTCATCAGCCATCCTAAGGCATTGTTCAACCAAAATACAGTCCGGATAACGTACTCAGAAAGAATGGAGCTAATTTTTTCGAATTTTTCTCCGCGTTACGGTATTTGCACAATTGACTTGAATGCTCTGGTCGTTTTGGTCTCCTCTTCAGTGGACATGCGCTTAATTGCGTTTTCAATAATTGCGTTTGGGTAGTGATTAGCGGTTAGCATTTCTTTAGTGAGAGAAATCTATGTTGTTTCGGGGAGTTCAGCGGTGCAGATCTTATTAGCTCTATTGATCAGTGATTTGATGACTGCTCTCTTCATACCGATTGGATGCCATGAGTTTGTCAGTTTATCAGTAACATGTTAAACACGACGCTGAAATTGCGTCACTTCATTAGTACCAATTTTTGGTGCGAACATCGTACAAAATAATGATCTATTCCTTTTGATATTGGTCAAGTTGTAAAAATATCCTTGAAAAGATGAGAATTAAGGTAAAAGTTTGCCAAAAATTTATCACACGCTGAAATCTAATGGGAACGTACAAAGCCAACAGGGTGTTAATGGAGACATTCTAGAAGATGCGTGTGGGGGGTCCACAGAGCCTAGTGTTGAGCTTCTTTCTGGCGCTGGTTTGACTGATACGGAGTATGCATATGACACTGTCTCATTTGACTTCTCTGCTGAAGACCTACAGACCATGCTGAACAAGGTGAATGACCATGTTGGTTTGTGTGGAATATGCTTTGCATCCTCAAAGTATAAAGTGTTGATCCAAGACTGGGACATTTCCACTCTTACATTCTTTATTTCAGGCAACCCGCTCGAGATTGTGTGTAGTCTCACATTCTTCGTTAGGACTATCTCGTTAGCCTGTAGTATTACTGATGAGATATCAGTGAAGATAGGGAAGGCATGAGTGGCCTCTGTCAACCTGTGTCGTACGTGGCGTTGAAAAGACGTTCGATTGCCGCTGAAAAGAAGGGAATATAATGCTTGTGTACGTTCTGTTCCGCTCTTTGGTTCGAAAACTCGCCTGTTCTTGATGAAGATATCAACAGACTTGGTGTGCTTGACCATCGTTATATTCATCAATTGACCCACATCAAGTAGTATGATCGTGTGTGACATTCGGCTGTTCGCCGAGGCGTATTCTTGACTATCCGCAATATACCGTCCACTGGCCAATTAACTACGCTGTACAGCTTGCGACGGGTCACCTACTGTACGTTTATCATATCGGGCATTACGTAATTAAGTCGCCAACGGTTGAGTGAAAGCATATGATAGTTAAGCAACAACTTGTTGACGAAATATGAGCGTCCTAAATGCTCCATGTGTTATGGTGGGTAGATATCACCTACCTGACTGAGTTCATTATGACCGTTCAAATCGCTGACTGGAGGCGCTATCGTATATGACGGCGTGCATCAGTCAATGTTGTGTCTGCCTTCATACCATTCCCGGTTCTTGCACTAAGTTTTCTTTCTGCAGTTTTCAATATTTTAATGGGTTTCCTATTCCGGGATATTCCACATCAATGTTGCGTTGAGCGGCGGTTTATGCCACAGTACCTTCTGGTCAAGTTTGAAGCAGTTGTTATAATAATGATGGTGGCAGATTGCACTGTGCCACTATACACAATATAACGAGCTGGGTATAGTTTAAGATTCAGCAACCGGTAGGCCGGGTATACTGGAGACGAAGAGGTAGTTCCTTGAGGTACATATATGCACAAGTTAGTCGACCAGTAGCACGTGGCAAAGGACAGCAGGATTCGGAATATATATTTCCGACTGTGAAGATAATGCTACCAAACTGAAGAAAGCATGTCATAGTGATATTCAAAGTGACAAATCGGAGGATATTCAAAGAATGATTATTTGAGGATGCAGAAAATTTTGTAAAGCTGCTTATGTTGACAATCTTCAGTACGAAATCATAGTTACATCTATTTGGACTAAGAGAAACCCAAAATGACTTTGACGACCCTGAAATGTTGGAAGGAATTTCGACAAAACAGACGCTTGGTTTCGAAAACTACTTTGGGTAGACAGATGTGCAAAAGTTTGGTATCAGGACTTAGTATCGGGTCCATATAAAATGAGAACAAGAATTAAAACAGAATTATAAACTGTAGAAAACACTAAAGTTAAGGATGAGTGATTACGTGGCAGTTCACTGAAAAAATCGAATACTGTTGTTAGATCGGTCATGGCTAGAGAAAGGCTGAGATGCTGGTTATCAATAAGACATGACATCTCTCTGCTGACGCTGCCGTACACATAAGATTAGCTTGAGGATCACAACCAGAAACGAGTAGCAAGCGAACGGCATGAAGTAGACAGGTAAGTCAGCCACTTCTCATGTGAGACACCGTAGATCCCAGTTTGTGGTAGTGCATCAAGTGGAATCTTGTAAACTGTGTTAATGTTAACACGCGTTTATACAATTTTTGCCCCTCACCACCTAAATTTCATTGTCTTCTAATTGGAACAAAATTAGCGATGGCTAAGTTTGATGTTGGGGAAAAGGCTTCTTCAATAGTACTTGGCTGTTTTCATAACTACAACAGGCCCAACTGACATTCCGTTAAAGTGATATTTTTCACTACCGTGATGTAATGAACACAATCGTACTATACTACTCATACTGCTACTATTCAGTGGTGAAGCGGCAGCACGGGTTTTGAAATCGAAATAACCGCGGGAAAAATACAAGAATGAGTATTAGAGTGCAGTATCGCATGAAATGGTTCTTGCTACACAAGCCAGCAGAGCAGCCGTAGAAATCGTGACGTTTTGAGACCAGTGGCGTACGTAGGTAAATGTTTTTGTTTGTAGTCATGTTGAAGGGCATAACCAATGCATTGTTTTTTCCAAACAAACAACCCTTGCGCCATCTGCGTTCTTGGCTCACAGCAGTAAGGTTGACAACATCTCACTTGTTATTTTCCGTAGATCAGCAACAAGAGTTTCAACGTAATGAACAGGACACTTGTTTAACCAACCTTATCAAATAGCTGTGGTGGAGACTTTTGTAAATCCCATGTTCCCCACGTTCAGATTGTTTGTACTGACCGCCGAAAATCTCTAAGGTTGTTCACTGGTGGACACAATAGCTGTGTTACTGAGAAAAGAGATAATTTGGTTAAAAGTTGGTTCAAAGTAATATCTATAACTTAGTTGTTACTAAATCATTGCTACAGATAAGTTCATGGAAAGAAAGGGTATAATGCGTATGACGTAAACTATTTTAAAAGAATGTGTCGGTGGGCGACCAAGTGGCATATAAGGCTCGTGATATTAATCCAGCGTTGAATGGGCAGTCCTCTCCTCCGGAATTCTCTCAAACAGTTGCGAAGTGGTCACCAACATAGCGTGTGAAGACAGTTCGTAACTACTAACTACGTTCTAATTTTTGTGTAAAGTGAATTTTATGTAAAGTTTGTGTGAAGTCAACTGAATCGAATGAATAATTGACCTGAACTTAACATGTTGATAATGAAAAAATTGATTGAAATCAGTGACAGAACGTAACATTCTGTACAGGATCGCTTACTTGTAAATGCAGTCCACGAGGCTAACTGAAATTCCAAGTGGGGCACACTGATGGAGAAGTTAGAGGCAAATTCATTCATGTGCCTCATTCTCGGCTCTGCGTCTGACCACTGGCTTGGCACACGACAATTTCCGTGGTCGAATTTGCTGAGTTCGCTCAGGAGACCGATACCATCAAACGTTGCGAACGATGAGTTTCTTGAAGGATGATTGTATAGACACTTCAACCACTTCTGAGAGATCTCACAAGTTGGCGTTCTACGATCTTCATTCCGATATCTTCCAATCCCATAAGCCGTCTGTATAAGTCCATCATTTACACTGGACCATGTACAGGAATTCTAAACCATCCCTTGTGAGAATGTAGGCTCATAGTTGCGGCCGATCACAAAAGCACATTGTCCCTGTGTGTTGACTAATGGTGCGCATTTATGGCCAGCTGTACAAAAGTTATTAATGCTATCCGTGTCGATGATGCGAATTGTGGTTGGCAAGACCGAAGCCGCGAGGACATTTTTGATTAGATTCTGTCGCCAAGAAATGTTGTAATATCAGTAAGAAGGTTACCATTCGGCCATGTTTGAACAATATTTCAGTCCACTTAAATAATGCAGTGCCTAAGCCTATACTTGTTGTAACAAGGTTGTTTCACTTGTTATCAAACGGAGCGTAGACTGACTGACGCCCAACCAATTATCGTTAATACGAAAAGTTATGGATACTGCTAACCAGTAAAAACTACCACACACGTTTTGCGTGAAATTATGCATCAATTACTAATATGCGTAACTAGGGTGGCGCCGTGTGTGATAACGATCGACGTGATTTGAGTAATATCTGCATTTCCTCATGTTGGAAGACGTTTAACGACATCTTTCGGAACCACTCTGCTCTAGCTTAACTGATGTTGAAGTTAGCCTTCAGGATATGTGATCTTTGCGATCGAGCTCTCAACCGCTGTCCACTTTGTTGGAACTTCAACATGTTAACGGCTGTGATGTTCACCTCACATCAGTTGGAGACTGTCAGACGATTATTGCATAGTTCCTTGAAATGACTGAGCAACCTGTGCTTTATTCAGAGGTAAGTGTAACTGAGCAGTAGTATGTGCGCTTCTGTCGGGCGCGGTACAGGGTGAGTGACATAGAGACAGCACGGTCGAATAAACGTGCTGAAGCATAGGTGTTGCTAGTGTTTGGCATGGTCACTACTGGTGACTTGAAACACAAGGAAAACCTAGATTTGAAACCTCTTCTTGGAAGATACTGATCAACAAACATAACTGGATTTGAAGGCTAGAGTCAAATTTGGGTGGATTTGGAATTGTCCACGTAGTACTCTAGATGTTTGCCTAACTTGATTCCTGGAGGTGAATTTTGGTATTCACAGATACTATCCAGCGTAAATAGGATTTTATCAGCCAATGGACAGCAAGGCTGGACCCGTGGGAATTTTCCCGGAGCGTGTATTTTAATCTGCATTGACAGACAGCAAAATATTTATTGTCTTCACACTACCGCTAGTGAAATATCTACTTTCAAACTGATAGTCATCACTAGATGCCAAAGACTTTTTCAGGCCTGCTATCAAACACACGTAACGAAGCTTCTCACTTCACAGGCAATGCTATTCTTATGAAATTGACGCCACCATTTGCGTGATTATGTGATCTTCCAACAACACGACTTTCATACATCACTTGACATTGAGCACTGGATCGGATGAAGTAGGTCTGGTGGAGTAGTCATAGCCAAATTGTCTACTAGCGTTCGCAAGCTGGTTTGCATCAGGCTGGTTGATTACCGGCAGATTCTGGAGAGGAAGAATCTTCCCAATCGTCATCCTTATAAAAGTCCCCATTCTCAACATAAAATGGTGTTTGGTATTATAGCTTATCTGAAAACCTAATGTGTGTGATTGGGGATCTGTAGTGTCACGATGCATCCACTCTTATGGTTCAGTTTTGCTTTCAACTGTTGTTAGCCTCAATATATGCAATACCGGACTAGACAAGCTCGACTAGTCGTTCGCCATCAGATTCAACCTTACCATGCTCCTTCAGCACCCTACTCAAAATTCTGGAGGGAATGCGCATACAGTCCACCGTACTGTCGAGATGCACCTGGTGTGTGATGTTTGGACAAATCACAATTGTAGCAACATGTAAATAAGTAAAACCTAACCATTACTTTTGCGCTATCACTGTTCTCTGAGCTGTGATCGATAGATGCCAATCAGTCACTTTAAACCTTCTGCATTGCCAGTGACAGTTGGAACCACATCCGAAGAAAGGCAATTCAGTCGGTAAGTTTTTGAAGCGCTCCATACTAAAATATCTCAACTTGGAAACAAGACACCTACCTTTTTAAAGAAGTTATTTTACTGTGGCTGGTCAAAGCAACTGCTGCGGATTTGTAGATTAAGAAGTTGAACAAACTAGTTCTACCAAGGATGACGCCACTTCCATGGACAGTTTATGCGAGAAACATAGTGGTATCGTTCGCTTTTCTGCATATTTATTCCATCTTTCGGATCTCCATTATTAAAAGCGTTTGGTAAAAGCGACTGATTTAGCCGACTTCTTATCACCAGTTCAAAACCGGCAAGCCATATTTGCGCGATTACAAACCGTGCTGGGAACAGTATATCATTTTTTCGTGGCTCTCGGTCAGACACGACAAAATCATTCATCAGAAGCAAACTACAACTTGATCTTACTTAAAAAATTATCACAAGAAGTCAAACACAAATTTCTCTCTCAGTCGTTCTGATCGGTTGCATACACTTGTACACTGTCATTGTCCCACTTGACAAGATGGATCCGCGTGTCGCGGAAAGTAGGTTGGAGAGTTGAATGTGTCCCAAGATATTTTGACCATACTAGCAAAGATCTCGAATGGGGACTTTTATAAGGATGACGATTGGGAAGATTCTTCCTCTCCAGAATCTGCCGGTAATCAACCAGCCTGATGCAAACCAGCTTGCGAACGCTAGTAGACAATTTGGCTATGACTACTCCACCAGACCTACTTCATCCGATCCAGTGCTCAATGTCAAGTGATGTATGAAAGTCGTGTTGTTGGAAGATCACATAATCACGCAAATGGTGGCGTCAATTTCATAAGAATAGCATTGCCTGTGAAGTGAGAAGCTTCGTTACGTGTGTTTGATAGCAGGCCTGAAAAAGTCTTTGGCATCTAGTGATGACTATCAGTTTGAAAGTAGATATTTCACTAGCGGCAGAGTGAAGACAATGAATGTCACAACAGTTAATTTGAAGCAAGACCGAAAGTATCGCAGCCTGCGCAAGTGTCTCCACGAGGCAGTTTTGTGAATGAACTGAACTGCGATAGACGATGATTAGTAGCTCGTAGCTGAGTTGTCCATGGTTTTCAGATGCACACCAAACTAGACTGACAGACATTCTGATGAAAAACAATGTGTAGCGAACAAGCTCGTTTTCAGTGATTCATCATCAGGCTAAATACATCACATTTATATCACACATTTCACGGGAGAATCGTTAGGGGAGTAAACGGGGGGACATGTGATTAATGAGGTCAATCAATTCAATGTCACACTGCAATCAAGTACCCACTTGAACAATGGGTCTTGATTGACCTCATTAATCACATGTCCCCCCGTTTACTTCCCCAAAGATTCTCCCGTGAAATGTGTGATATAAATGTGATGTATTTAGCCTGATGACGAATCACTGGAAACGAGCTTGTTCGCTACACACTGTTTTTCATGACTACGCTGAGAATTTTTACGAAATACTCTGGTGTTCTCACTGATCGCCACTATAAGCCGGGTGATCAAATCCATATTGGCCTATCGGTTCCGGTCGTTTGAGAAGAAGGAACGATGACCAAGTAATTCCCTGTACTTCAGGCTGATGAAAAAAGCTAAGGTCAGCAGTTTTTTTGTCAGTCATCGAGCGACGTTAATACTGAATGAAATCAGACAAAACAATCTAGGGAAGCTGAGCCTACTCGTCCTGATGACAATTTTGAAATGTAACCTCTGTTTGTTTCTAGGCCGCAAGCTTATTTGTCGCATAATATTGTATAACAGGGTACCTTCCTTTATGAGTAGTATAGTGCGTACATTAGGGAACTAAGGGGCAGGTCTCAATGCCAAGAAGATGAGGGACCAGAGAAGAACGTTGTAAGGGTGTGCGCACTTTGGGGTACAAATAACCAAGGTGAGTGATAAAGTACTTCTGTCTAATATGTGTGGATACACGTCAGCAATACAAATGAGTGTATGTCTTTGTCGTCCTGTGTTTTTACATAACACGCATAGGATTTCATATAGTCAAAAACGTCGCAGGTCAAGCGTCATCTTTGGTGACAGCAGTACAATACCCGTATCGATGTGAGGCGTCGGAAAATTGGTAACAGACCGGATCGACCCGCTGGAAAGCACTCTATGAAAGGAAGCACACGGATTCCTATAATATTCATGAACACAAGGGACTTAGGAGGACTGACGGTTTTCAGTTATCATTGTTTTTACACTTCGATCACGGTCCGCCTCGAATTCACCGTTTGCTAAAACGGGTGCAGGCCTTGAGTCCAGACAAGGACAAAACAGGTTACGGAGTGTCGGTTTGAGAGTGAGCACCAACAAACATTCCAAATGACGTTTCGAGCACTTGAGAAACAAAATAGCGACAAAGAACACGATCTGGAAAACTGAACGTTTCAAGTTAATTTCAATGATTTTTGAAATTTTACGGTAGCTCATGAAGTCTGCCTTTATGTTCCTCATCTCAACAGTTATCGTCGGACATATAACAGTGTTAACAAAACATAGGAAGATCATGGTTCCATTTATCGTTATAGCAGAAAGTATGCTCGTTCTGACATCAATCGGATGTGAACAGATTCAACGTATTATAGAATGATACCAATAGATAGATTTATAGTTGTAATTTAGTAAACCAAGGGAACACATTAAAGGTGATTGACCTCATTTTTTAGGTACTGGGATGTTCACTGGGTTTGGCTTTTAGGTTACAAACATTCCAACACCAAACGAGGTGACATCATGAAGGCGTAATTGTTTCTGCGTATAGGTTTGAGCGTGGGGTAGGAGCACGTTGAAACACTTCTGCAGTGACGATATCACCTCGCTCGATGATGAAGCGTCTGCAACCTGAATGCTAAGCTGGGCGAACATCCCAATACCTAAATTCTCGACCCGAGTTGCATGAAAAACACCACCACTGTTTCCAACTATCACATGGTTGATCTCATCATTATAAAATTCTTTATCTGTCTTGCTAACTTCATCTCAAACAACATTATTAGATAAATTTTCGTCATGGTTCCTCAATTTCCAACAGGTGAACAGTATCGCACTTTGATTCTTGATAAACGAAACAGGTTTGCATAACACACTGATGCAGACGAGTTGACGCGAACTTTGGATCAATGAACACCTTAGAAGATTGAGAAAACATGCATCCGTGTTGTAACTAGACGGAACCTTCCATGAGATGGACTAATATCAACGCCGTCCAGTGGAAAAAGGACTGACTGATGGTTTTAATCGCCTACATTTCAGAAGGTGAGATATCAATTTTCTTGGTGACTGAAAAGGAAGAGTTTTCAAACCGTTCTAGAAGAAAGATATGAAAGTTCAGCTGATTGAAGTTTTACTGAGCAATATCAAATCTGCAATTTTCGGAAACTCAGCTAGATTGGGTCGCTGCCAGACATGTGCACCGTTTAATGAAATACCTGTTTCGAAAATGCGTGATGGTTATTCCACGGAAAACATTATCAAACTCGATGGAGACATTATTCAAGCTGTCAGCTCGAAATACAAGAAGGAATATTTTGACCAGTTTTCAGAAATGCCTGACAATAAATCCGCTGAATAAAATGTCGAACCGTTTCCGAAGTTGATACAGTACGCTCAGTTCTTATTCTTTCGACCGTCGCGGCTGACTCAACACTTCGTCTGGTATTATGTGAGATTTCCTGTCCTGTCCTGATATTTTCATTGGGGTACTCCACGGATCTATTTAAGAACATGAAACCAGTGATACCTAGTTATTATGTCAGCCGACAGGTCTAACAATTGTGCTGTAATGTATATCTGGTTGTAAAACATGGTATGATCCTGACCATCATTACTTGTGAATTCCGCAGCCAGATGCCGTACGCAAAAATGATTTCAGAAGAAAAAGGATTACCGGTCAGCACGCACTAGTAAAGCCGTTTTAAACATCTGAGCCGTTGGTTTTAAAATTCAACTCATGAGAATAAAATGAGAGTGAAATCACCAAGCACAAATCCATCAAGCGAAAATCCAATTGATCTCATAGGGGAATGCAGGATGAAAAACAGAAATGTCGATCAAATCGTATACATTTACAATTACACAAGATGAACCGCTAAAAAAAGAAAAAACGCCACCAGCAAGAAAAAACAGGCGGAAAATAAACGCAGCAACAAAAAAAGAATAAGCTTGAGAGAGCGAGCGTTGAACATATTCAGCGAACATATAACATCGAGAAAAATTCAGAGAACAGGAAGTAATATAGGCGATCAAAGACGACGACAAAAAATGAAAAGAAAGAAAAAATGCAACGAGAAGCAGTGAAGAAAGGAAAGGCGGGAAAACATGAAAAAAGAAGACAGAAGAGCAAAAGGAAAATGAAGAAAAAAACCCGAAAGGACGAGGAGAAACAACGCATAAAATGGAAGAAAAACAAGCAAGAAAAATTCAACAAAACCGAAGAAACAATCAAGGGAGATTATGAGACAGAAATAACGAAGACTGGAATAGTGGAGATTTGCGTAACAAGATTATGGGAACAGCGCAATCGTTTTGCGAAACACAGGATGAAGTCAACAAGTAAGGATTGACACAACCCGCTAGAAGCATCCACGCAATTCCGGTGAACGTTGTGGACGATAAACGATTGCGCCACAAGGGCGCCACGGGGAACGCTCGGAACGGTCCACTCGATGCGCCAAACCAACCATGACGACAAGTAACGCGACCCGCCCGAGAGCCACTCAGTGTGACATAGGTGTGCAGATAAAGTGAACTGTGAATTCCACGTAGTCTATAGTAGAGCACTGTGAACAGTAGCTCGCGGCTGAACTATCCTGGCCACACAGATGCACGCCAAACTAATTTGACGCTCTGGTCGTTTGACTACTTGCCAGTTCGACCGAGGTTGGCACCGACCTATAGACCTGTCGGTTCCGGTCGAACAACAAGCAATACAACGACATGTCCCAGATACAAATTACTGAAACCTATCAACCTCTGTAAATGTTCCTATTCGCTATCGTGATGCGGTATCACATTGTTTGACAATAAAGCAAAGAAACAGAATGAATTCCAATTGTGACTCCACGGGACAACCTGAACTGTAACGAACCAGTGGCCGGAATGGTGTTTGAGGTCAATTGAGTGCCGAACATTACAACCGAAATGCGGTTCAACACGGTGGAAGAATGGAACAGAAATCGTGGTGGATATGTGAATTTGAGGGTGCAGATTAGACAATTTAGCGAATAGGATAATATGGTTGACGCGTCAGAACAACAATAGCTGAAAGTCGGAATTTATGAGGCAATCCATATATTGAATGTGGATATTTGGGCGATGAACAGATGAATGAACGTCAATTCCACGTCAATATAACAGACACTGTTCGTCAATTAAGAGGACATCGTCTATGTCCGATGCATATTACAAGTTGTGAGTATGGGTTGGAATGCGGAGCGGTTTGGATGGAGATATGCGGAAATTGCGAAATATGGAGAAACTATGCAGAACGGATCTCTACTGGATTCTGAAGAATCACAGAGTCTAACAAATCGAGATATTCGGTTTGAGGGAGCAGACCAAATTTCAGTAAAGCAATGTCATTCTAACAAACAACCATAGTAGATTATAACATAATCGACAAGCATACAAGTTCACAGTTACACATATCAGGGGCCCAGTGAATATCAATCAGTTGTAGATATCGATTGCAGAATCTGTGGGCACGGCCGTCGTGAACACGTGCGAGCCGTTGGAATTGGTGTATTATCAGCACAAACCGAGTTCGCTCGAGAATTCTCGGACCCCGTGATCTCCACAATTTGCATCACTGATACAGAAATCGAATGCATTTCTTAAGGATCCATTCGCTGCTCACACGTACATACAAACTACCGCCTTCGTCCATAGCTCCTCACACCAGACCACTACCGTTTGGTTGACAACTGAGTCCGTCTGCTCCAATTCCGTCACCACTCACATCAAATTTGACGAAGCCTTCGGACTTCAACTGAGCTATCTCCGATTCCGGTCATCTATCGATTGGTTAGGCGGTTCGCCAGTTATTAGACAAGGCGTGCAACAATTCGGCATTCCTTCTCAAAGTCAGCCTGATGTCAGCTACGCAGCGGATAATGCATCAACTTACCTCCAAAATCCAATCAGCTTACCCCATTAAGCGATCAACCAACATATCCCGAACTGATTAACTAATTGACCATGGAGTGTCGGCTGAGACTTCCTGGTCGTTCGTGTGGCCAATGTTGGTTTACTTGAAGAATCCCAGTCGGAATCATCATTTGGCAATTCTGGTTCGCGAAACAACAGGAAACAACGGAATTGTCAACGAGAAACCAGCCGAATGCGACGACAAAAGTGTGTGACATGATATTTGGGTGAGCGCACGCGTTTTGCACAGCCCCAAGATGATTTCAACAGCAGGTGTGTCCGAACCTGTCTTGGACTCTCGCATCAGTATCACCGCCAACTCGTAGTCTGCCCGATTCGGCTGTTACCGGTAGAAGCATCCACGTAATTCCGGTGAACGTTGTGGGCGACGCTGATCACCACGTCAGTGACGGTGAATTGTACAGGTGTGAACTGCAGTAGCGAGTGTTTGCATGGCGACTGTATCGAAAACAGCGCGCCCCTGGGTGGGCTCGAACCACCAACCTTTCGGTTAACAGCCGAACGCGCTAACCGATTGCGCCACAAGGGCGCCACGGGGAACGCTCGGAACGGTCCACTCGATGCGCCAAACCAACCATGACGACAAGTAACGCGACCCGCCCGAGAGCCACTCAGTGTGACATAGGTGTGCAGATAAAGTGAACTGTGAATTCCACGTAGTCTATAGTAGAGCACTGTGAACAGTAGCTCGCGGCTGAACTATCCTGGCCACACAGATGCACGCCAAACTAATTTGACGCTCTGGTCGTTTGACTACTTGCCAGTTCGACCGAGGTTGGCACCGACCTATAGACCTGTCGGTTCCGGTCGAACAACAAGCAATACAACGACATGTCCCAGATACAAATTACTGAAACCTATCAACCTCTGTAAATGTTCCTATTCGCTATCGTGATGCGGTATCACATTGTTTGACAATAAAGCAAAGAAACAGAATGAATTCCAATTGTGACTCCACGGGACAACCTGAACTGTAACGAACCAGTGGCCGGAATGGTGTTTGAGGTCAATTGAGTGCCGAACATTACAACCGAAATGCGGTTCAACACGGTGGAAGAATGGAACAGAAATCGTGGTGGATATGTGAATTTGAGGGTGCAGATTAGACAATTTAGCGAATAGGATAATATGGTTGACGCGTCAGAACAACAATAGCTGAAAGTCGGAATTTATGAGGCAATCCATATATTGAATGTGGATATTTGGGCGATGAACAGATGAATGAACGTCAATTCCACGTCAATATAACAGACACTGTTCGTCAATTAAGAGGACATCGTCTATGTCCGATGCATATTACAAGTTGTGAGTATGGGTTGGAATGCGGAGCGGTTTGGATGGAGATATGCGGAAATTGCGAAATATGGAGAAACTATGCAGAACGGATCTCTACTGGATTCTGAAGAATCACAGAGTCTAACAAATCGAGATATTCGGTTTGAGGGAGCAGACCAAATTTCAGTAAAGCAATGTCATTCTAACAAACAACCATAGTAGATTATAACATAATCGACAAGCATACAAGTTCACAGTTACACATATCAGGGGCCCAGTGAATATCAATCAGTTGTAGATATCGATTGCAGAATCTGTGGGCACGGCCGTCGTGAACACGTGCGAGCCGTTGGAATTGGTGTATTATCAGCACAAACCGAGTTCGCTCGAGAATTCTCGGACCCCGTGATCTCCACAATTTGCATCACTGATACAGAAATCGAATGCATTTCTTAAGGATCCATTCGCTGCTCACACGTACATACAAACTACCGCCTTCGTCCATAGCTCCTCACACCAGACCACTACCGTTTGGTTGACAACTGAGTCCGTCTGCTCCAATTCCGTCACCACTCACATCAAATTTGACGAAGCCTTCGGACTTCAACTGAGCTATCTCCGATTCCGGTCATCTATCGATTGGTTAGGCGGTTCGCCAGTTATTAGACAAGGCGTGCAACAATTCGGCATTCCTTCTCAAAGTCAGCCTGATGTCAGCTACGCAGCGGATAATGCATCAACTTACCTCCAAAATCCAATCAGCTTACCCCATTAAGCGATCAACCAACATATCCCGAACTGATTAACTAATTGACCATGGAGTGTCGGCTGAGACTTCCTGGTCGTTCGTGTGGCCAATGTTGGTTTACTTGAAGAATCCCAGTCGGAATCATCATTTGGCAATTCTGGTTCGCGAAACAACAGGAAACAACGGAATTGTCAACGAGAAACCAGCCGAATGCGACGACAAAAGTGTGTGACATGATATTTGGGTGAGCGCACGCGTTTTGCACAGCCCCAAGATGATTTCAACAGCAGGTGTGTCCGAACCTGTCTTGGACTCTCGCATCAGTATCACCGCCAACTCGTAGTCTGCCCGATTCGGCTGTTACCGGTAGAAGCATCCACGTAATTCCGGTGAACGTTGTGGGCGACGCTGATCACCACGTCAGTGACGGTGAATTGTACAGGTGTGAACTGCAGTAGCGAGTGTTTGCATGGCGACTGTATCGAAAACAGCGCGCCCCTGGGTGGGCTCGAACCACCAACCTTTCGGTTAACAGCCGAACGCGCTAACCGATTGCGCCACAAGGGCGCCACGGGGAACGCTCGGAACGGTCCACTCGATGCGCCAAACCAACCATGACGACAAGTAACGCGACCCGCCCGAGAGCCACTCAGTGTGACATAGGTGTGCAGATAAAGTGAACTGTGAATTCCACGTAGTCTATAGTAGAGCACTGTGAACAGTAGCTCGCGGCTGAACTATCCTGGCCACACAGATGCACGCCAAACTAATTTGACGCTCTGGTCGTTTGACTACTTGCCAGTTCGACCGAGGTTGGCACCGACCTATAGACCTGTCGGTTCCGGTCGAACAACAAGCAATACAACGACATGTCCCAGATACAAATTACTGAAACCTATCAACCTCTGTAAATGTTCCTATTCGCTATCGTGATGCGGTATCACATTGTTTGACAATAAAGCAAAGAAACAGAATGAATTCCAATTGTGACTCCACGGGACAACCTGAACTGTAACGAACCAGTGGCCGGAATGGTGTTTGAGGTCAAATGAGTGCCGAACATTACAACCGAAATGCGGTTCAACACGGTGGAAGAATGGAACAGAAATCGTGGTGGATATGTGAATTTGAGGGTGCAGATTAGACAATTTAGCGAATAGGATAATATGGTTGACGCGTCAGAACAACAATAGCTGAAAGTCGGAATTTATGAGGCAATCCATATATTGAATGTGGATATTTGGGCGATGAACAGATGAATGAACGTCAATTCCACGTCAATATAACAGACACTGTTCGTCAATTAAGAGGACATCGTCTATGTCCGATGCATATTACAAGTTGTGAGTATGGGTTGGAATGCGGAGCGGTTTGGATGGAGATATGCGGAAATTGCGAAATATGGAGAAACTATGCAGAACGGATCTCTACTGGATTCTGAAGAATCACAGAGTCTAACAAATCGAGATATTCGGTTTGAGGGAGCAGACCAAATTTCAGTAAAGCAATGTCATTCTAACAAACAACCATAGTAGATTATAACATAATCGACAAGCATACAAGTTCACAGTTACACATATCAGGGGCCCAGTGAATATCAATCAGTTGTAGATATCGATTGCAGAATCTGTGGGCACGGCCGTCGTGAACACGTGCGAGCCGTTGGAATTGGTGTATTATCAGCACAAACCGAGTTCGCTCGAGAATTCTCGGACCCCGTGATCTCCACAATTTGCATCACTGATACAGAAATCGAATGCATTTCTTAAGGATCCATTCGCTGCTCACACGTACATACAAACTACCGCCTTCGTCCATAGCTCCTCACACCAGACCACTACCGTTTGGTTGACAACTGAGTCCGTCTGCTCCAATTCCGTCACCACTCACATCAAATTTGACGAAGCCTTCGGACTTCAACTGAGCTATCTCCGATTCCGGACATCTATCGATTGGTTAGGCGGTTCGCCAGTTATTAGACAAGGCGTGCAACAATTCGGCATTCCTTCTCAAAGTCAGCCTGATGTCAGCTACGCAGCGGATAATGCATCAACTTACCTCCAAAATCCAATCAGCTTACCCCATTAAGCGATCAACCAACATATCCCGAACTGATTAACTAATTGACCATGGAGTGTCGGCTGAGACTTCCTGGTCGTTCGTGTGGCCAATGTTGGTTTACTTGAAGAATCCCAGTCGGAATCATCATTTGGCAATTCTGGTTCGCGAAACAACAGGAAACAACGGAATTGTCAACGAGAAACCAGCCGAATGCGACGACAAAAGTGTGTGACATGATATTTGGGTGAGCGCACGCGTTTTGCACAGCCCCAAGATGATTTCAACAGCAGGTGTGTCCGAACCTGTCTTGGACTCTCGCATCAGTATCACCGCCAACTCGTAGTCTGCCCGATTCGGCTGTTACCGGTAGAAGCATCCACGTAATTCCGGTGAACGTTGTGGGCGACGCTGATCACCACGTCAGTGACGGTGAATTGTACAGGTGTGAACTGCAGTAGCGAGTGTTTGCATGGCGACTGTATCGAAAACAGCGCGCCCCTGGGTGGGCTCGAACCACCAACCTTTCGGTTAACAGCCGAACGCGCTAACCGATTGCGCCACAAGGGCGCCACGGGGAACGCTCGGAACGGTCCACTCGATGCGCCAAACCAACCATGACGACAAGTAACGCGACCCGCCCGAGAGCCACTCAGTGTGACATAGGTGTGCAGATAAAGTGAACTGTGAATCCCACATCGTCGCCCACACTGTGCCTGACTTATACCTCTTGGATCCCACACCCGAGTAAATTCAATTCAATTGTTTTTCGTGTTTTTATGTAACCAAAATCCGTACCAATTCTTGCTTTTATTTCTGGCGTCTCTTTTGTTGCATGGCAAGATTGGTGGCCATGCCCTCAGTGAGTTGATAAACTTCGTACTTAGGAGTATTACGTCTGACATTATGGTCTTTTGGACACCGAGCTCGAAAAAAGCAATAAGGAAACAATTCAGCCATATCCCTTTTTTTCAAACAGGAACGGGTGGACGGTATGCCAGGGCGCAGCGTCAAAGTGGGTATGAGCCAAAAGTGCATGTCAACTAAGCTGTCTTATCACAGCTAGACTGAATACATTCTGCTTCCAGTCTGACTGACGGCTGTTGGTTTATGTCAGACCAAACGAGAACAAGTGCGTGTCTAACAGCATGTGTGGTAAGACGAGAGTGGGTGGCATGAACGTTTACAATGGAACTAAATGCCTCAGACAAGGAAACCCGCAAGCTTTACATAAATAATGCTAGTATTTTCATCACAACCTAGGGAACCGTGACAGTAAATCTTGTTTAGTAGCTTCAAACCACTGAAACAGGAGAGCACGGACACGATAGACACAAAAGTCATCAGTGGCAAGAACAAAAACAGCTCAGAAGAGCAGGGGTCATTTTGCCGTTGATATACTTTGACAAGAATTCTGCCTACAATACCAGGAAACAGTAGTCTACTTCAATTTGAACAGCACGTGCATAATACGAAATGGGTTGTTACACAGAGGGTTTCAGCGGAACAAAGACAACGTCACAGCAACAAACGTTAGAGGTCGACAAGCTTACATAATTATTTGCAATGACTCACAGTAACTGCTGATAACAGAGTCCAACGAACTAGATTCTATATAGGATGAAGTGAGTTTTCCATTGAACGGCCGAGAAATTTCCGTGAATCTGGTTACTCTTCTATGATCAACAACGATGTTGCCACACATAGTCCACCATAACAACGAACACGTGGGAGCAGAAGGGAAGTTATGTGAGAATAATGCACTGTATTAGTCTATAAAACTGATAATTCGTCTATGTGTACATCAAAAGTAACAGGCGTAAAAATAAGGCATAGTGATAGACCAAAAGACCGACAAACTCTGCGCAGTCTCAAAAGCTTAATTTTCGAAAGTGAACAGTGAATGTCCGATGGATAGCAAGGAGTGGGGGTGTAAACATTGCAAGCCGCAAATCTATTTGCATTCTGCAGTCTCAACCTAATTACAGTTGTAAGATCACCTTTTAGACACTATAATCCGTTTTCGTAAGATCCGCCGAGAATACACAGCTTAGACGAAGCGAAAAAAGTTTATATACGTCCAACTCTGTATTTGACTGTGTAAATACGGCATGGTGCGCGGTAAGAAAAATAAGTTAGGAACCGGGAAGATTTTAAAGTTTGATCCAAACGGATTGTTCAAAACCAAGACAGTCGTCATCTACTATCGTAACCTCACCCACTAGTTCATGTGGAACAAACTACAAGTCGTTTTTTACATAGAAATGCTAACCGTTTCTTTGTGAAGTTGAATTAATTTAAATTCCGTTACATTCCTTTTTTAGGTAATACACTTTATTGTATAATCACGGAACTTTAGTTAGTTATTCCATTTTCTCTGAACATCCCTTTTGTTCCTGTTATTCAACTGTACCTGGAAAACTCTCGTAAAAACTCTGAGAAACAACGCTTCAATTAGCAGACGGTTTCTGACATTTTGTCTGCAGCTGGCTAGCGCAATTATGCGAAATTTGGTGAGGCTTAGAAAATAGTCGGTTAACCAACAAGCGAGAGACAAGGTGATTGGATGAACGATTAAGTAGACATTAATATGGTTGAGAACAAAAAAGGAAAACATCTTCGACAGTCAAAACTAGTCGTGTCAAATCCCTGGGATAGGAACAAAGTAAATCACGATTTAAAAGGCCATTGTTTAACTAAGGAAGCTTCTTGGTTTAAGCTACTTTCGAGTAGGTAAACCTATCATAACAAGAGGAATTGCGCGCGAAAGTTTGAGGCCAAACTAGGAGTGAAAGAAAAGGGGAAATATGAAACGCTTGCATGTGGCTAAATTAGTGATTAATTTTAAAGAAATGGTAATAGAAGCAAACAGAGTTACGCCTCAGTAATCTTACAAAGTTTAATCAACGCTGACCACACGAGTGTGGATACAAAACAAAGCTAAATATCGGGTTTCTTTCAGGTAAGATCATCGAAACCTCTTCTTAAGTCACCTCAGCGCCGTATGCACTTGATGAGTGAATGCAGTGGTCATCATACCAATTCATGTAGCCCCAATCGATGAAACAAGAGTGAGGTGTGATGTGATAACTAATAAATTATCACACTTGTTTCTAAAATGCTAAACGTTGAGTTAAAACATTTATCGGAAGTTTTCGTGTTTGCGATCGACTTATATTTTCGTAATCTGCGATATAAAGTGGCTTAAACGAAAACACGCTTTTGGAAGACGAATAGTATATAGGACGGCTTCTTACACAGATGAAATCGCGAGTGTACCGATGACTAGACAGCTTACCATACATGGTCAAAAGGACCGGTTTACATTGTGTGCGGAAAAAAATCCCTCATCTGTGTGTCAGAGGCACGTAGTCTTCACAAACACACAGTGCTCAGTAGTGTTAATTCACGTGGTATATGTCCTTTTTCGTACCGTTGTGCAATGGGACACATTGGCCAGACGGTAATGTGCCTGACAGAGATAAGGAGTTAACCTAAACCTGCATGTTTAACAGCAGTGCACTAACTGAGCATCATAAACACAATGTTGCCATTGGGTCAGTGTGAATGTTTGATTTGCGTCTATATACCCGTTTGCAAAAGTTTTCAACGGAGACGTGATATGTTGCATGCTGGGGGCTATAGAGGGTGACAAAATTCGGCTGTGCTTAGGAGTCCTTTGTTTAAATGGTGAAGCTGTTGAGGGAGTTTTGGGGTTAGTGTGCAACGTACTGGATCTTGAGTAATTCTACGCTTGCTCAAGTGTAAACATTAAATCAGCCGTCAGGCTATACGGACAGACCATTTGGTATGACTGATGAGTCAATGTACCATACAGGTTTTTACTAGAATTGAAACCAAGGCTACAGTTGAACCATTCGTTAAAATTAATCCCTTACAAAGCAGCCACCTCATCATTGTAGGCCGGAGTTACTGACTTGCAGCAAAAAGATAGTCACTTGCTGACTCGAAAAAGACGAAGAGTGAAGGAAAGTGAAGCACTACTTGCAGTCATGATCTGCAATCATTATTACCGCCTAATATGGTCAGTTCACTTAGCCCTGACTGAAAAAATGTCTCTTGTGAGCAGCGGACTTTTGTTTTGTGTCTATTGCGCTGAGACATATCTGTGTCATCCGAAGATTTTTTTGATTAATGAGGAAAATAGAAATAACGCTACTGAATTCGGAATGCACAATTTACGATCCTTAACAAGCATTGCTCTAACAGTTGTTTATTCTGTGGAGTGATTTTATTACCAATCTTATGCTCACATAACATGTTTTCAGTGACCATTACGTAATTTTTTCAAAATGTAAATTTTTCATGACTTGATCACTCAAGCAGTTGCATTGCATTAGAAGGCTATTTCAAGTTTGGTCTATATCCGTTTGGTTTGCTCACAAGACAGCAGCTGATCGGAACACAGCACATATTATTGGCTCCAAATCTCTGAAGCCTTCTAGTAGTCTCTTATATTTACGTGAATATATTAGCTGGCTTAACCCCTAATCCATACCGGTCAGTCCACTGTCTTGTGGCGGATGAGAACAAGACGAAAGGATTAAATGCATGCTGACAGGAGACTTGACTACGTATCAAACTGGAATGTTGAATTGGCAACAACGGATCTGCTGTTTTCAGTATGCCTGGCTTATTCCTGACTTGCGCTTCAGTTTGGCGGCGCTGTTGCAAATCGCACTAGTGACCACGTCTTTCTATTTTTAACTATAAGTCCCTTCTAACGAGAGATGTTCAAAAACAAGCTAAACTACTTTCTGGTGAGTTCTGTTCCATTCTGGTGACAAATACTTTTACCTAAATTGAACGACCACGTGAGACAGTAAGCGTTAGTTGACGCCACTGATAAGTTTCCGCAATCCCAGCTGAAAAGTTTCACCGAATTGTTATCTAACAGCCTGGGAAACATCACGCATGTAGTCAGATGAACTTCTTCGATGCCCAGGAGGCAGAGCAAAGTTGATCCGAATTTCTTGATGACTGCTCATCATGTTGGTGTAATTGAATTTACCGGCAAAATTTGTTTTACCTGCTACACATCATGTAAACTGTTTTTGGACAAATGTTTAGCAAATGTGTTTTTAAAAAAATTTCAACATCAATCAAGTTAAGTAGATATCACTGATACTATAACATTCTTCGTTCTTCTAGTTTGGAAAGAGCCATGGTGACACTAACGAATAATACACTTCTTCCCACTGTTGTCTTTCACCTGTTAGTTCACACTACCACATAGTGTAGACGTTAAAAATGCGAAAACAATTTCATCGGAAACTAGCAACGTTTTCGGTCTATCCGTATGAAATGGGAAATTGTTAAAAGATCAACCACTTAATCTTTTAGAAAATAGTCTCGTGAGTCTTCCTTGTCTAGGACGCATAAGTTTAACCCAAAACAGGAAACAGCGGAGGAAGTTAACTGACATTGAATGCGATTTGTTATTTGCGATCACCTGAGAGTGTGTGTGTGTTGTAATAAGCCCATTCAGAGGAATACTAATTGTCTTCGACGTCCATCGATCAGTAATGCGTACATATGACAGTTATTCACAACGTACTCAACAATCCTCTCAGCTGGACGTTTACCCACAGATAAATTTATCATAATCCCGGTTTTTAACCCCAAGGTGTTCACAGAGAACAAGTAAATTAGAATGAAAAGCCACTTAAATAAACTGACTTGTCAATCACTTCAAGGCGAACATATATCACTAACTCATCAATAACTGGTGTTGGGTTGAAGCGTCATATATATGAAAGTAACCACAGTCTCAAGCTGTGGGTCAAAGAGCACAAATACAGAAAGTATCCGACGCAGAAGGCATTCCTCAAATGTCCACAACTTTCTGTTGATCTTGTAGTCGACTGTCATTGCAAATAAAAGACATCACGTTATCTACCATAGAGCAGAACCGTTTGTTCTCCAACTGGGCAGAATTTAAAACTGTTTTTGCTGAGCCACGTAGATCTTAGTGTAAAACGAGAACACTATAGAAATGGGTTGCCTTACTTAGAACAACTGTTAACAGTGTGTTACTTTTCTGCTGGAAGATTGCACCTATCGTCTTTGCGTTGAATAACGTCAGAATTAATTGGCTAAGTCTATGATGTGTGTTGAATGTGAAGAGCCTTTGAAATTTTCAAAGGTCGCCCAAAATAAGGTTTCATCATGCTCCGGTTGACGAAGCACCTGCCATTTTAAAGCTTCAAAAATCAATGTGACGTGATTAATGGCGGATAATGACGCGCTTCGTGGGTGTCACCTATTCTCGCAAGGAAGTCTACAAAAATTTGCACAATTCTGACCTCCTCTCCCGTAAGGGTGTTTCGATTGATACAATGGTAGCTGGTTCCTGAAGCTGGTTCAGTTCGTGATCCAAAGCTGAAATTGCAACATAAAAAACAAGACTGTTGTAACGATGAAATGTCATATTTGGCATCACACATTTTCTCTAACAATGGATTTTTTACAAGCCCATCAATTGTAAATGTACTACCGGTGGAACCTCTGTGAGTATGAAAGGATTTTTCCGTGTGCACTAGTGGACATGTTGTTGATCAAATTGTTTAATGACCAACCCACATCTATTTAGTTCAGTTCGAGGAGATCTATCTTGTAAAGACAATTGGGTAGCACCTGTTTTTTGCCTACGTTATATGATTGCTCAATCTATTGTCCAGCTAAAGCTCAGGTGCGATCGGTGACATCTTTGGAAGTAAGTTCCATTTTTTTTCCGTTTCTCTTTATCAATCAGCTTTAAAGAGGTAGATTTTTAAACACAGTGTGCAACTGATATAGGAAAATACGCTATTGTATGATCTTTTACGAAGACTTTGAGCAACGCGTAACGACAACCCCTTGATCCCAAATAATCAAAACCAGATGTGATCACAATACCACGGTGCTATTGAACAAATTGTCCGAGTGAAAAACTAGACAATCCTAACAGTTTCGATCGACGGATCGTTTCCGGCAAATGAATACAGTTCTCCACCGAACAAGTTAAAGACTAACTATTAATCACAGTATAAGGCATTCACACCCGAAGGTGCTCTTCCGAGCGTTAAACAGGTTCAAAACAATAAGGCGAACCGAGCTCCGGAAAAGGGTCACGCACGCACCAATCAAGCAAAGTACAATGGCCGGCAACTGGCTATCCACACAACTATCAAACTGACGTGGTAAAACAGAAACATCTAGGTCAATGTCCAATCAACTGTCAGAAACAGGGTAGGTTGAGTGTACAGTGTTATCGCCTTGTATTTCTTCGTCTTTACGAGCGCTCCTTGTCATACGTGATGCAGTTAAATAGTCTGAGGACTGGTATGTATACGGAAAAATTCACTCAAAATTGTGCATAACTCATGCATTCAGATTGTTTTCCCAGACAAACCCTTTTGAGAGGTGGCACCAGACTTGAGACTCGTTCTTGTTAGAGCTTAACAGCACGATGAACATTTGCCAAGATGCAAATTGAAATCAAACCTTGACTCTAACGGTAACCCAGTGGGAGGCGCTCGAAGGACAACCATGTGGAGCGACATGCTGAATTAAACACCACACGGGTTAACGAAGACTGTGCGTTCTTTTTATACTAGTTAATTGAAACATTCACTGCATGCGGTTCACTGGCAAGTACTGTGTGTGTTGCAATGTTAAGTTGGAGATGTCACCAGAAGACTTAGACTGACGTACGATTACTGAATGTCTCAAGGTTGGACACGGCTGGTGCTGTCGTAGCATGCAGCCAACTCTAGTCTGGTGGTTTTTCCAGTGAGGAGCAGCTATGCATGAAAACTACGTTCAGTTGTGAGTGATGCACAAATTTCAACGATCACAGTTTTTCTTCACCCCTCAACACTGGCGTACGTACTTCAGATACGGTGTAACTAGTGCATCCGTACGCATATTAAAATGTCACTGCAATGTGTTCCATAAATTCAGATACATTTTCACTTCGTAGGTAACTAAAAATGTTTGAAGATTTAACCGAATAACTTGTCGTACATGAGGTTGCATCTTTTCAAACCATTTGTTGATATTTCCGGAACAATAGCCAATCGTCGTCCAGTTTCAGAATGCGTGATGCACAACTACAGTATAAAAAGCATCACTTTGCAAACTGCATTAAATAGAGCGGCTGAAGTCGTGCGCGAACCAGACCGAGTCTTCACGCTCGTGTTGAATGTTCTGCTCCTTTTTGCCCTGGGATTTTGCAAAAGATGTTCTTCCAGTTTCATTTGCGTTAATCAAACTGCTTGCGTCATTGATATGGACATGACTAAAAACTTGTCTCGCATGTGAAAAATCCGTCTCACTAGAGAGTGCAAGGGGACAACGAGCTTTTTTGGTGGGCCGTGACTATCAAATCACGCGTTTAAAACCGATTACCCTGCATTCGTGTGCACGATCCAGTGTGAACGACGGACTTGCGTGAGTGAGAAATGAGAGGCGAAGTTATCGAGATGAAGACACTAGAACGCCGACTCAAGAGATTCATGTGTGGAGGCTGAAGTGAATGGAAGATCAGTCACTGGGGAAATCACTGATGCTGACGTTAGACAAGTCAGGTCAACTTAAAGAAGTTCACCAGACAAAAGACAGGAACTGTCTTGTGTTATGTCAACGGTCTGGAGAACGACCAAAAGTGTTGCAGATTAACAAACTTTCCTCCGATTTCCCCATCAAACTGGACAAAATGTTCTTGTCTAATTATTCGTTCGGTAGGTGCTGTTTACGAATAAGCGCGGCTACTCTTTTGGATTGTGTTCTAAAGTAAGAGACTACGAACAGAATTGTACAAGAGAGTTTATGTCGTAGTTTTTATTAAATTTAATCAATTTTTACCTTCTAAATTCTTCCATCATTTTGATGACTTCAACCTTTGGTATTAAGATCGGTACGTGCAGTTTTCTCGGTCTCTTCAAGCTGACTTGAAATTACCAAGGGAAAGCCCAACTCAGTGCAACCCTTCGTGGTAAGTTGTCCCTTAGAGGATTTGATAAACATGAAAGATACACAGTGATATTCGGATGTCAGATGTAGCTGAATCCATTTTTATCCTAATTAAATCTCACTTATATGCCGCGTACACAATGGATCAACGAATTAATCATACGGACAGCAGCACATCAACAGATAGCATTGTTGTACGATCGCCTTTTAGCATTGAAGATTCGTCGTAATTAAGAATCGAATTAGAGGGCTTCTGAATTTAAGCACATAAAATTAAGCTATCTGCATCTTACAGGCAAACGACAGCGTTGTAAAAATACCTATGGCAGCTCCTTTGGCTGAACCATCGAATTGATAGCCTGCTTGTGAAAGCACATCAACTGTACAGTGATAGAGAACAAGCAACTACAATTCGTTAGCTGTCAACACCTCTAAAATCGCCAGCTGAAGCATTGAGTTGCAAAATTTCTGACCAGACGATGACAGGTTTTCTTATCTCATTGTTCGATTGACGGTTTTTTGGTATCTATAGCAAGTGACCTAATTATACATAACCGTAAGCAGTTACTGAGTGAGCATTTTCTGTTTTGGGGGAACATAGCAATTCTTATTTCACGTCTAACTATCCATTTCAGTCCATCTGATTTTGGCGACTGGGCTCCTTAGTAGATGATCGGGTATGCAAACTCGCTTTATTTCCACCAGGTTTGGCAGGTGTACGGTTATACTGTTTTTATGATCATCTATCAAAGGAGGCCAGAACGGTATATCACTGATATCCGCTATAGCCTTGAAGATACCGACCTCTGTTCAACCTCCTGTAAAAAGACTGTATAAATGAACCAAATGTTTTTAGTACACGACTTGAACCCACACTGACCCGTAAACTCAGTGCTTCTAACATGAGAACAGTCAGTTACCAAGAGATGCATTTTGGGTCCACATTTGCACCTGATCATGCTGCTCGACTAAACAGAACACTAACGAAAATATCACTTCTCATCCATGATGCACATAACAATACTCGAAAAAAAGTCCGTTTCGTTTTGAACTTCTGGTCACTGTTTACTAAGATTGTACTAGCCATTATTACCAAACTTCATACATGAGAATGATTGCAGACAATTGTTCTGTTCCAGTGTCTTCTTTTCAGTTGAAGACCTGCGAGATTCAATGGGTATTGCAAACACTATGAGCATTTCACCAATTTTTTTTGCGATAAGCTGATCCTTTCCAAAGTACGTTGTTTCTATCACCAAGTCGATTAAAATTTTAAAAATATGAGAAAGACCAGATTTCGAAAAATCTGAGCTCAGACTGGATTCGAACCAACCAGAGAAACAGTATGGCTAACACTTCGGTTGCCCAAACAGTTGTGTAACGAAACCTCACGGACTGATTACAGATTTCACATCCGAACTGAGCTATCCACCCAACCTGATGTTCTATACGAAGTCCACGAAGTGGCAGATGGGAATGACTGCCCATCAGCAGTTCTGAAACAGTTCACATTGGAATCCATCAAGGTCAATGTTGGGCAGTATAGCTGGGCAGCAGTTAGTTAGTTTGACAGGTTTGGCAACTGGTGACCACCGACGAAATACAGGGACTCACGCTAGTGACAGAAAGTGCGCACCCAAACGTGACGAACAATATACTATGGGATTTACAACTTCATTGTTGTATGTAGCGTTATATTTCTTACCAGCGTAACTTATGATCAGAAACGACTAAGAGACTGAAGGCAAATCCAAAAACGCTGACAGTAAGTAGTTCAGATGTGGCATTTTCGGTAGCTGTTTCAGAATCTCAAGGAATGATGACAGAGTAATCAACAGAACATACAGTTCATTGGAAGCACAAAGCAACTGTCTTGATATATTTTGCTGTTTGGATTGAAATTTTCAACGATTTCCTTAATTAAAAGTAAGTGCACCTCAAGTTGGGTACAATAGTATCTCAGAAGCGAAACTGTTGATCGGGTTACAGCTAAAACTAGTCTCCATTCAGACCATTTTCCTTCCAAAAGACCAGCCCATTTACCTTCTATTCAGCGTCGGGTGTTTGCGACGGCATCTACGTGTTTTGGCGGTTTGAGCTATCCCCTATGAACATGTTAGGTATGTGTGATAACACGTAAGTGCTGGATTTGTCCGCCTGCCAAATTAGTTGGGGAGTGTTAACGGATATGCCCGCTCGTTGCATTGGAACCAGCGTTGCCGAACTGTGAATAGTGACTGAAAAGCAAGTAACATCTAGCTGGAAAGTAAGCAGAAAGAACTAGATACAACTTTTTAATTCTGTTTTCTCTCCTCAAATTTGTTCACTTGTGGAAATAAAAATGGTTGTTTCCTGTTCCTAGTAATTTGCGTCCCATGAGTGATCATGTCACATCAGCATTGACTCGCAATCTGCAGGTGATGTCATTCCGTTCCTGTGCCCAATTTATACGGCATCCGTACATATCCCTATCAAGGACGTTTTGCAACAAAAGGGAAGGCAGTGCTGTTTTAGACATCAGAATCCGCTGCTTTACTGAACGTTTCGTCCAAACCATCAAATGCTGAAATTTCCGCGGGTTGTATCGTAAAACCGGTAAACACATTCCTCTCTGTTTTACCTACTAAGAAAGATCAATACTGGAAGCTCCTAAAAGTTGTCCTTCTCCTCTGAAATGGATGTAAGCGTTTATTAAGGCTCACATGTTGCTTCGATTGGCCGCAGGACGTAGTCTGCCCGTGGTAGTGTAGTTTTCATTCCAGGGAGAACACCATCCATTTCTAACGCTGAGCATACGTTATCAGACCACACGTTTGTTGGTCCGCGATTCAGTCCTTGTGTGTGCGCCTCCTCACCAAACTAAATTTTTACTCAAGCGTTTCTAATGGTCTGTAGTTTTCGAAATTCGTGCACATCACCAAGTATTTGTTGCGTTGATATCGAAGTTGTTTTAAATTATCAGTTGACTTTATTGCTCTATTCCATTTAAAGTTGTGCAAAAATTTAATGTAAAATTCTTCTGGCGTCAACATACTTCGCGAGTCCGTCGCTGTTAAATTGATAGTTAACCCTTCCCAACTCAACCTAAATCAGCAGCAGTTGTTCGGAGGCAACATTATCTGTCTCAACTTTTACAAAAATCCACACCTCACATATATGAGTTAACCATATATTTGACTTAGGAAATTTTCTTCTGGACGCTCGTGTTTTTCTACCATGTGATCCTCTAATTTTTGACTGTCGATCAGTCTATTCCAACATACAAGAACGAATCTGCCTTTATGCGGAGTATATTTATGCACAAATACCACAGTCAGACTGCTACGAAGGGAAATTGGAAGCGATTTGAAGTCACTGGGAATGAGTAATGATGATGCATTTTCGTAAAACGCAGGACTGTCGTTGACCGTTCCGAAAGACGTCATGTGCTAACATCACGCACACAATTACGTGTATTTAAATGAACGCGTCCACTATGCTTTACAAGTACATTTTATTTTTGACTTGGGACATTCAGTAGTATGTCAAATTATGTTTTGTTTTCACGATGATAAATACCGTTTATCAGTGACCCAGTGCAAAATTCTAGACTGCGTCACTTAACAATACGGTTCTTCTGGAAACCATAAGCACCCGGTTTTTAGTTAAAAGTAAATCTAATACCTTAGTATTACTTCGTCTTTCTTGCGGATCTAGTTAATCTTCGGGAAAAAAAGTTCTTCAAAGAATCACGGTATGTGCGCCATAACATATGTGCACTTGACAGGCTAATCTCAGTTGTCTGTTGTGATCACTCGACAGGACGAAAAAGCTTCGGCTGCATGTTTGGCTTAAGCTAACCTAGTAGTACTCAATGCGATTAAACACAGGCCAACTGGCGTAAAAAATCAATTAGAAGAGTTCATTTTTGGCATGCCCGCTGTGATTGGTGATCGTTTAATCTATCAAGCAGTTTGCTGACTATACACTGCTTCTGCGACAAAAGTTGACAAAAGGTTTTAATGACGAGTGAAGTGAATAATGGTGATATCGGACTGTCAAGGTGATGTAGGTGGGTGGCGCTATAGATGTGTTTTAATGTAAATTCCACATTGTGTTTCAAACTTCTACGTGCATTTTCGCAATCGTGGATAACAACTGTATTTTTCTCAAACGCACAGCGGCTGTTCAGTTTACTCTGGTGCAACTTATGTGTGACAAAATAGATATTTTTGCTCGACCACAGCCACTGCATACTTGCACCCGTTAAACAATACAAGAAGACATCATATTATCAGTTATAATTTATAAACTAAAACCAATGTTTGGGTGAGGCTATGTGAACTAATAGACTCGCTGTTGAATTAGCCCCAGTATGTGCTGACTATGAGTATGTCGTACAAGTTTCCTGTGTATAAAACAACTTGATCGATTATGCCTGGGACTTTCAGTTCTGCTGCGAAACACTCTCCCAAAACAAGACAGCCAGACTACGCACGTCAAAGAGTTCAATGCGTTCAAAACCGCTGTTGTCGTGGTAGAACTTTGACCACGTGTGTATAGAGGAATGTCTTGGGGAATTTGGACTGGAATAGATGTAAAATTCGGTGTTGTCGACTAACAACTAGCGTAATTTGACCAGACACTTCTGGCAATCGATCCTCCCGCAAAAACATGCGAGCTGTAAACATGGTTGCATCGTTCGCAATCAGTCAGCAAACAGCAAAGTGCTGACAGAGCCATTACTTAAAAAAGCAGGAGGACCTGCTTAAATCGATGACAACCTTGCAAGAAGTTCTACAGAGAAAATTATCTAAAGTTCGATTTTTCTTTATCGTGTTAAACTTTCATCTCTGGTGCATCCGAACTGTAATTAATGAAATTTGTTGGCAAACGATACAGAGCAGTTTGGAAAGCATCATGCGTTTGGAGGAATCGTATTAAAACGTGACAGTGTGTAACATGTCACTCCTGTAAGGTTGTCCGTACAAAATGTCTTTTCTGGTCGACAGTCAGGTTCCTAAACTTTTGCTCATTTCTCTAAGATTGGTAACTGCTTCTTTTCTCAAGTGTGTTTGCTTACATGTTCTCCAGTTTAATCCACACTTTTTGGATGTCAGAAAATAACTACCAGGGAAGAAGACGGAAATACACAAACGGGTTATGTTGCGGTAGATTACAGACTTTGGACAGTCTGATAGGAGCAAGTAGTCTAACGTGACCTGCTCAAGTCGATAAATGTCTCGTGAGGTAGAAGCTTGAAAGTCATCTGTCTAAATCAAAAGCTGAGTAAACCAGAGAATCACTATATTTATACAGACCTTACCTGCCCTAGAATTGAAACGTTCACATTTCGAACTACACGTCACCACAACTTTCATCACTGACTCTTGTTATCTGAAGTATCTAATTGACACTTGTTTATTACATTAAAAGACGCAAAGTTTGGTACTCTTGCATATTCCTCACGTGAGATCAAATATTTCCTCATCACGTCTTGCCTTAGTTCATTGAGTTGTGCAGCGAACCACCCGTCCAATGCATCAAGCGTACGCATTATCTGTAGGCAGTCAGCCTGGCGAGCCACAGGTAGATCTCTTACCGCACAGAGACGCTCACCTATACCTGATGTACTACGAAGCGCTCTCCATATTTCAAGAAAATACGCACAGTTTATAGGCATAGAGAAATGGTCATCGCAAATTACTCACCCACGTTTTTCCCTCATTAATTACACTCTAATTCCAGGTTACTCTTCGCGCAGTTTCACTGCTTTGCTCAAGTACTGCGTGTTTACGAAGTGAACCTGTTAGAATCTGTTCATCCTGATAAGGGCTTGATTCTCAGCGGATGTCAGTAAAACATGTTGGTAAGACGTGGGCCACAAAACTGATGTGTCGAGCGACGCTTGCTGTTTTCACAGCATGGTTATAATAAGTCATGTCGGAGTCCACAAATATTGCGATAAACCAAAAAACATAGCATGAAGTGTCTCAAATTATATGGAACTATTGCTGTTGTGATCATTCTTTTCGTGAATTGTAAAGTTGTTTTGTTCCTGAATGCAGCTTCTTACTGTCCATCGTTTGGTGAGAAAACAATCGTGATTTCACGATCCGTTAGAGAAAACCATATTTTTAATTTGTCCATTTTCGCTCACCGGCGCATTCGGACTCTCAGTCGAACGTTGCTTTTTAAGCACCGAAAGGGTTACAAGGATGTGTGAACTGCCAGATGTCATCATGATCCGTGGTGGCCAACACACTGGGTCGAACGGTCGAACGACTTCACTGGGAACGCGCGCACACTCCCATCCTACGCACAGCTAACCAATCTGGTTTTGGTTTCGGCGGTCTGTTTTGTCCGTTCACTTACCAAACTCGGTTGGGAGACGTGCTCGTTGAGTAAGCCCTTTCGTCTGAACTCTGGATTTTACTACCGTTCTACAGTTCTGGGACGCATGATATATAGTTGAATCTAATGTCATGCAACAGTGCTCCGAGAAAATGACGACTGATATAGGATGTTTGAAAAGATCTTGTAATTTACGTAAATCATTTGCGCATAGTACCATGATAACAAAATAAATTTTGCAACTTGTAACTCGTTAGTTAATTCCACATTTGTGAGATTAAAATTGACAAAATTCGAAGCTTTTCTATATTAGCTGACCCACCGGAGTTCAGCCAAGTATTAAACTGGTTGACGCGAGAAGTTGTAAGATAACTGAGAATGCACACCGTAAAATAATGAGGTTTTTTTGTGTGATTCTTCAGTGCGAACTGGACTACTGGCAAGCAACACTTATTGTTGTTAGTGTCACAAGGTTAACCAAAAGAAAAGCTACTATTCAAGTTCATACTAATTAAGAAGATTTAAGTATGATTATTGATCAGGAACATCGGTGTCGGACATGGTAATCATACATGCGTATATGGGAGTTGCGTATTTCTCTCACAAAGAACAAAGTTAACATTCAGCAAATAAAATTTGTTGTTCTCTTCACAAAAGGTTCAGTGCACGCTCGCTCTGACGCATTAGCCACTGACTGCCCTGTTTCTGTGAACAGTAGTGGTTCTTAATATTTCGGTGTCGTTTTCAATCAAAGTTTGCAACGTTGCAGGCTGCTTCGAAAGGAGAGCATACATTGCGTTCATTTAACATCGCAAGTTTACTGATAAACACTTTTAAACTGCATTCAACACATGGTTACATTTCTACAGAGTATGGACATAAACTTGCCAAGTTCGGTGAATGATTCTTGACCCAGACAAACGTGTCATCAGTTGGTTGGACGTAAGGGCATCCCAAGTGGTCAACTAAAGTGAGTAAGTAGGCAGGCTAAGTCAGGGTAGTTCCGCCTGAATCCGTCAAGTCATAATATACCTTTTTCTGGTTAGTCGGAATAGGCAGCAGAAACTGACAGATTTTGTGTGTATACACACCAAGTGATTAATGGACAAAGTAACCCATATACTCCCTTTAGACTGCTGGAGTTGAAGTTTGAAATGAAGAAAATTCGTTAATGCCATTTAGAAAGATATCGCGGATCGCGACTATTTTCAGCGGAAGGGTTAACTCTGCAGGCCGTCTAGGTAAATTTTATCACTGAGTCAAAGGCTTCAAACTGCTACGCGTTATTCTTCGTCCCATGTGAAGAAAGGAGGATCGATCAGCAAGTTTTCACAACTGTTGTTGGTCCTACTTTGTGCACCCTGTTGAAAACCTTTCGTTTTCCATTGTTCCTGCATTGTGACCCTCCAGTTATCAGGTTAAACTGACATTTCAGTATGAACTTCCTATCACCCTTCAGCATACAGAAGGTTTGCACTGCATTTCACATTAACACGAATCGACTGCCGGTTACGTGTGACAATCACTTATAATGTTGCTCGTAGTAGTGATCAATTCCGTTCTCGCATTAATGGTCTCGACAAAATTTGTCTTGCTTCTTAAATTCAATGGTTCGTCTGTTACTTCCTTATCAGTTCACACTTTTTTGTTGGCTGCAATGATTAGCATTGTCGGGTTGGAAGCATTGAAATATTCCCATTTTGGTCTCACAGATGGCTACAAAAAGCAAGGTTATTGAAGGCATCCTCTTTGAAATCTTTTTCAAGGCCCGCCAACTGTGTTGGTACCTCACAATGACTGGGATACAAATGTCGCTCCAGATTAAGATAACGATGGCACTAAGTATTTTTAGATAGATTTCTAAATCTCAACTGACTGTCATTTAATGAGTGTTCTTCGTAGTGTATGGCTGATAGTCCAGAAAAACGATCCGAAATTCAATCCACGGCCTTGACGGAATCATATATCTCAAGCGGACTGATTAAGAATGACTTATCGAGTGCGCTCGGCTTGGTCATCCATACTGTGCACATACGTACAACTTTAGTGTCTCTATAGCTGTCAAGTAAGACAAGCAGCCTACTAAAACCCAGTAACTTATGTACACAAAATCTGGTGAAAGACTTCAAAGATAGCCATTACGGCATACCGTGGCTGTTGAGCCAGGATACATCGTGAGCGATAAAGACCTGGCGACATACTGTAGTACTAAGGTGAACCGAGAAGGCGGATGGCATAGGAATTGTTCATTTGGGGAAACCAATACAAGACTTATAAGTCTCAACAGGGCTACGAACAGAAACACTCATTTGCATACCAGACTGGTCTGAGGATGCTCCGTCATGTGGCGAAGGTCATTCTACGTGATGCTGCCCTCCAATGATCCTTCCCGTATTTCTTCCGTATTTGTCCCGCGATCATTTCGATCCATGCTGCCACTGAATAGTGGTGTAATCAGTATGGTGCGACCGTCTATCCTCACTACATTATGTTTAAAACGGTTATCTCCAGACGTAGACGAATATCGTTTCCACAAGGAATTTTGCCCGCTGACTTACCTACAGGTAAAACTTAAAGCTACTATCAGGGTTAGGCATTGATCGTTGTGTATGAATATGGTACCGCTTCCCATGTTCCTAAATTGGATTGCTCCTTTAAGCTGGTCCACAAAACCATGTGTTTTACAGAATGTTTGCTTGTCACAACATATGACATTTAATAGGTACTTGAATTAACAAGAAGCCATTTCTTCAAATATTCTTTTTCAGCCAGTCTCATCAGATCTTAGTAATTACAGGAGACATACGCGATGTACATAAAGGTACTGAAACAGTGACATGCATCAGTACGAGAGACAGCCTGTGGCAGACCGCGGTAAGGTGGCAATTGGGATGAGGTGATGAGTGGCACATACGGCAACAATTGCTGAGAATGTCAAATGACTTTAGTGATTTTAAAGCACATGGAGGTGAGAAATAAAGGGGGTATAACAACCGCCTTCGTCCACCTCATAGTCTCAGATGCAAAAGTGAACAGATGTCAATAACTCACAAACTCTGGTGACGATCGCCTCAGCTTCTAATGACGGTCATGCAGTAGCCAACGTGGAGTCTGATAGACAGATATTGTAAACTATCTAGAACGTTCCACTGGTTTTATCCGATCGGTGTCCATCGTGTGTGAAGTGAATGCGTTTGAAGTGATATTTAATCAAGCCTTTGCGGAGCTATTTTGAGGGATGTTAACGAACCAAAATAGATGTCCGTCTCGCGTCCTCCTTACTGTAACCGGATTGACAACAACAGTTGATAGGTGAGATACAAAAAGGACTAAGTAATATTAGAGAAAATTCGCCGTAAAACGTGTCACAGACAGCGAACAAACTCGTCGTTTCACTTTGGAATATCCAACAACCCTGAGCAATAAGCCCTGCGTTATGGCTTTTTAGCATCTTTCACGGAAGAGGAGTTTTGAAAACCTTACAATGTATTTCTCCCTGTTACTGCGTCAGGTCGAAGTTCATACTATTTTTCATAAGTCACGTAGATTGCCCCTAACAAACTTATTGGGACTCCGTCACCTGTGTTAATGGGATTGTGGAGTCTTAAAAGGATGAATGGTCCCCTTTTTTTACGAAACTCCGAGCTCTTACGTCTCGGTATCATACGGTTAACCTAGATTTGTAAATAAAAATCATCGGACCCTGTACGCCACCAACTCGCACAAGGTGATATATAGCCCGAATCAGTCCTGCTTCCTACTGATTTCAGGTAAAGCGGGGTGTATTTCCAACTCCTGGACCTTATGGCTCTTTCCGTCAACATCTTTACTCAACACAGTAAACAACTCACTCTAGTGACGTTTAATCAGATGTCCAAATTTTGAGGATCTGTTTAATACTCTAGACCTTTTAAACCTTCAATACATTTGTTTCTCTTTTACGAAGCTTTATTACCTTGAGACTGACCCTGCGAACTGTCACTTCTTATGTATACTAACAACAGACTAGTAATGATCCAACTATGCCACTTCTACCATTCAACTGTGAACCAGTAGGAATTCATAACCGGATGATGAAATTCGCAAACGGGATGACGGAAGATGCATGATTCAATTACTTAACGGATGCTACCCCGATCCGACATGAAGCCCGTCACACAAGTAGTTCATGAGGCAGTTAAGATCTACAAAAGTTCCCACGAAAAGTCCCGACCAGCTTGTCATCTGCCATTCATTCCTTGCGCTCAACTTTGTGACCTGAAATTTTGTCGGTACCCTTTTTAGCCATTATGAAGATTGTAAAAATGGTTATAGAACAAATCAATATGATACAGACCATGCAGTACCAATTAAGTGTGTCATTGCTTGTGAGCGGTTGACTACTTGACAGGTCTCTCGTGGGTGATTTCACTGTTACCTGTTTCAAGTGACGCAAAAATCTGCGAAAATGCTTAACTACTCCTTGTAAATCAGTAGCTGATCCATCGCGCAGCAATATGGTACGCATAATGGTTCATCATGGTCAACGTGCCAGGAAAGCCAGATATTCCATATTTCACGTGCACCAATATTTCGCGAGGTGTTAAGACTCAGCCAACTAGAACAGGCAAAAGTGACTTCGTGCTTTAGAAGCACATACGGTCGAAACAGGGGGTTTGACTGGTTTAGATTTTCGCGTGCACAATTCGTTGGACAGATATTTGTATGCAAATAAACCATCGGTTCATGTTAACCGTAAAGTGCAACATATCTCCAGAGAGTTATCTGTTGTTTATATAGAACCATTTCAAACGATATCTTTTTTTCAGACGAGGGTCAACAGGTAATACACACGGCTGCACTTGCACATGTTGCTAAATCAATATTGTTATAAAAGTCTAAATTGTCAAAAAATCTTCATTCATATAGTTCACTTTGTCTTATGCGTTACTGGTAGCTTGGCTAATATCGTTATCACCACCAACGTTTTCCATCTGGTTTTTCGTATCAGCTTGGATCTCAGAGCTGCTTGAACAGTGTTTCAGACTAGAGTCTGACGTCATATGTCACACATCCATGGTTCAAATTTTTCACGAGCAATAACATACACGCTTTCTCCAACTATAATTATCTGTTCAACGTCATTTTGTTTGTACGCTTGTTTGGTAGATCAGCTTCTGATGTTACGTCCCTCTATGATGTTCAAAATGAAAAAGACCACACACACCCATACATCGATATACGGTTATTGAGAAAAGAGAGTTAACCAAGACCGCATTGTTAAAGCATAGAATTTTCTCTTGCATTCATTACGAAAGTTGATCCAGTGAAGCTTCTGTGACTAAACAGGTTTAAACAAGCGCTGACGGAACTGAAAAAGTATTAAATCAACCTCTTCAAAGACAGCGTGCGATGTTCACTGAAATGTGTTTTGATTCCTAGTATAATTGTGGGATAACGGTTTATACACTGACGAGTATGCGGTGAAATAGTCTTAGAAATGTCTTTTGCACTGTGGAATTTAATTTATCAACACGTCATAAATTTAAAAAACAACCTGCTTAGTATTTCACTTTATTCGTTTATCGCTTTTTTACTTGCTTATGTACAAAGTGAAATGTAAAACATGTTTAAAAGGAAGGGCATCAACCTTTTTTCGCATCATATCGGCTGAGGAACATTCTATTCCGTAAGTTCTATTTACCAACCCATACTACGGATTTTCCGCATCTCCCAACTAAAACCTTTTTGGCATCACTTGTATTCTGAAAGAATATTAGCCACAATGGTTTCGTGGTAGCCTCCGCTTACAGGAAAAATTTAGTTGCAAAACATGCTGTGTACAAGAGTGTACACTTAGTGCAACTTGGTCTAACTCATTTGACTTTACAACATGGTTTGTTTTACCAACCCACATCATGTTATACACACTAGACAGCACACTGGTGTGATTATTTTTGCCGTCATCGTCGCGTTACAAATAGGTTGCTAGTAATGCTATACTCCTTGTGTACTATTTGCATTCTGGTGACGTTCGGAACATTCATTGCCAGGTTTCTATTGGTTAAAGATGTAGTGGTAAATTTTAACAAAAGCATACCCGTTCTGTGTACGGTTCGGATGTACTAAAAGCACGGTACTTTTGGCACGGGAATTTCTATTACACATTGTCTTAATTCGGATCACGTGCTGACATTTGAGACACTGCGATCTGTCATGTAACTAAAGTACAACCGTTCACAAGTCCAGTTTTGAGCAAAGTTGTGTACATAACGTCGAACAGCGAATTCTGGTATAACGAATGTATTCCATGATACATTACCTTTTCTCGATAGTACTTATCAGTATCGCCTTGTACAACTAATTTCAAATAATTGCACACTGTATTATTAAAAATGTCGGCGAACACCTACAAGCAAAACATGGTAACCACGTTATTGTAACATGTCAATTGTGTATTTTCTAAGGCGTAAATCTATGCTTTGAGGTCAAGCAAGCTAGCAACTCAGAAAGACTTGATGTTTTTAATTTCGATATGTCTAACGTTCTTTTGCAGAATGATTAGACCATAAAATTTAAAACATAACCGCATTTATACAGCAGAATTCCTGTCTTGCTTCTCACAACACAATCTTCATAGTTTTATAACAATCACCGCACCGTACAAGGATGAATTGTTAACTGGTAGTGAAAACGTTACTTGTAAATAGGACAACCTCTTGAGGCTGATTTTAGCTTCATTACTTGCATTCATAAACTAATGCGCTGTGGACAATCACGAGTTTCAGCTCCACGCTGCAGTTGCAGATTGACATATTACCTTCAGTTAGCTAAGGACACGGTGAAGAACTTGTAGGTCGAGTTGATATTCTTAGCAGCTTGATTCCGAGTAGAATATTTGCGTTTGAGATGTCAAGTTGCGCATACTGCTCAAGTTGGAACGTTTTGTTCGAACTCCACATGCTATTCGAATTGGACCAGTCTATCCCACTTTCAGATAGGAGTTACTTTTTATAAGAGCATAAGGGCAAACTATATTACATGGGAGACTCACTATGTCTCCACGATGAAACCGGTTAGTACGGATTGACTTCCACTTGAAACACTACTCGAAACCAAAATTAAAGAAAATGGCTTAGATCCACATTCAGTTACATAGGTCAGCTGTGAAATTGGCCACAGTTTGTTCTGTCACTAGGACCTACTGTTAAAACCAGGTAGACGTTTGTGAAACATAATTTCAGTCGCGGTGTTATTTCGAAGTCGATCAGACATGCCTTTCTGATTAATTTTTAGAACTGGAGGATTCGCATGTCCTTGTGGTACGGTAAAGCACACAATAATCTTGAGATGGACCGATTAATCTTGTGCACACTGGGCGTCTTAGTTTGCTGTTTGGTTAGTTCATGATTATTCAGAGGTTTTTACGGTGAAGTGATCAGGCACGTGTGTTGATATCAGACAGTACCAGTGGTTTGTAGGCTGCCTTGTTCAGGAAACAATTCTCTTGAAAGTGCTAACGATATTGGCCAAGGAGACAGATCAAATTTTTCACAGCCAGATTGCGAACTACGAAATGCTTTATGCACCACCTTTCGCTGGACATCATCTCGACATATATCTGTTACTTTTAAAAACGGCTTTATCTTGTAAAGAATTATTGGATAATTCATTTTCTAGAGAGCCCCTCCGTAGCTAACATAAGCAGAGCCTAGTTAAGATTACTTTAGTTATTTAAACATTTCCCTCATATATGTTAGAGTGGGACAAAGTGGGATGTGAAATTTTAGAATATCAAGCCGATTCGTCAAAATTCTGTCCTAGAATTTGCTATTGTTCACATTCATCCCTACCGGTTGTACTTCCCGTCCTCTGTTGTTGGTAATGCTGAAGTACTAAGGTTTGATATTCACATTGCATTATCCTGTCCGCACCCGAGATTACTAAAAATAATATTACGAACAGATTTCTCCTTGATATTTTCTGCATCTCTACCCTTTTCTTTATGTAGTAAATTCAACCCTTTTTTCATTACCAAGTTGTGTTGGTTACTCACACAACAAACTTCAAATCTCTCCTTTCCTACCCTTCTTAATAGTCGATCATTTATATATCTTTTACCAAAATTCAAACACGAGACTGTTTAAAAGATTTGGATTATGATAAACAGATTGGGAATAACATCACCAATCACATCAAATTGTCAACTTTTGTGAAGATATCGCAGTAGAGCGTATGGAGTTAATTACTCATTTCTCCGTGTAGAAACTCATGGATGGTTGGGGTTTTTCAGTTATGCAATATAGGGATAACGTATTTTAATTGTTTACCTTTTGGGCAAGTAAACTTTCTGATCACGCCATCAATAGGAGCAACGGCATATTCAAGTTCTGCTCATGTATGCTATGAAAATAGACCTCGGAACAAAAACTATGTTACAGCCCTTCTATGTGCTCCAATCTACTCTGTGAAACCCACATTAGGAAATTTGGTTACAGTCTCCTGTAGGTGATGCACAATGCCCAGTCACTTTTTAAAAATGTCTCTGCTGCTAGCTTCACTAAATACCCCAGTCTGTACGATAGCTCGGTCAAGATACAGATGCTGTCCTTAACCCAAATACCGACCAGCTTCTGTTATCCAGGATCAACCCGCTTGAGAACTTGAACAAATAACTGACTGACAGTAGAAATATGTTGAGTTGGAAAGCTTCAGGGTGAGATACATGGAATAATGGTTAGTATGCATGTTTACTTGGAAATTGTGCCATACTCGAACTCTTGGCCTATATGTGAGCCTGCGTTAGTGTTGAGTTCTAACCAGCTAGCAAAATTAAAGTCCAGTGCTTCAGTTTTGAATGAACCCGCAGGACATGATTATCCGTAGGCGAAAGACTAGTTCAACAACCTCTAAAACAGATTAATGGAATGCCCCAGTTTTCCCAAACGCCTCTACGGACTTACACCAGAAAGTGTCAGCTTTTGTTTCTAATTAATTCAAGTCGTTACAAGCCATGGTGACAACACATCTGACACCGGTACCACTTCACCAATAACTTCGTGAAGAATGTTAGAGCGAACGCGATACAACAGTGAATATATGCAAAAACGTTTGAGAGTGTCACCCCTCAGAAACGTTCTTGTAAAAGACACGAGTCAGACACGAGTTGGATGAGTCTTCTTTCCACATAAACGCATATTAACCGAGTAATCAACACACCTTAGGATGTGTGTATTGTCCGCTAAGTTCAACAATACAGGGAGTAAATAAATAATCATTTTCAGTCTCAAGCGAAGTAAGTTGGTAAATCAGATAGTTTCTTATTTCTCAGTAACTCAATGTGCAATAATTGGCCAGTTTGTAAAGGTCAACATCTTTGTTTTCAAGCGAATCTACTTGGAAGCACGTTAACTGACAGTGGAAGTCAAAACGTAATGCATTTAAGTCACTGAAAAGTTAGTCTCTGTGTACAGAAGGATCTGGAATTCGTTTTAAGCGAGACTGATTCATAGTACACGCACTGACATGTAATGTGACGGCGAGACTTCCAGAATTAACCAAAATGCCCGAACCCAATATATCCACAATGATCAGATGAAAACTCTGTGAGGAAGTGTTTCTGACAAAAGTATCCAGCAGTAAAAGTATTCACAGTCCTTGATAGGCAACCCATTCAACATCATCTAAGTGAGTGAAGATGCTTGTTTTTATATCAGTGAAGGTGTATGAGTTATGTACACTGGAAGGCCTTGTGTGTACAGCTGACAACGTTATGACTCATAAAATGACTACGTATGATTTAGCATGACACTAGCAGAAGGCGACAGATGGTGTTATACTGCGAATTTCAATCAGTGTGCAGGCTAACGAGATGTGTTTGAAAGTGGATAAAATGTTGAACTTTCTGAAAACACATTTGCTGTGTCTTCATTACTAATCATTAGGTCGCATATGTAGCCGATTGTGTGCTTTCAGGGGTGCAGTAGTTCTATACACACATTTTACGTGACAAAACTGTGACCACTTTCTCGGAATACAAATATTAGCCTAGCTAATTTGTGGTCCCAGTCCAAGCCAGACCGAGAACCTATGGCAAAGTAGCTCGGTAACCTCCGAAAGATGCTTGAATTAACGGTCTTTTTGACGTAGCTGGAGAACGCTTAAACTATTGCAATGAAAAATCCTGAATTCGATCAATGTTTACTCACCTGCGAGGAACATGGAAATACGATTTATAGATATTCAGATGCTCTCACAAACTTCCTTCAATAGACTGCAAAATTGTGTTGTCTTATGGTATTTCCGTGACCACGTCCGAGGCGTTTATCGTACGCTGACCTCGAGTTACCAATCACTACTGTGATGTTCGACTACCTCAGTTGGACTGACGTGTAACATGGATAGTCTGAGGTGTAGTTTACATACATTGTAGGTAGACTGTGATGATTACTCATAATTATGCCACGTGATGCATAAGTTTCTGGTTGACCTTTTTTAAACGCAGTAACCAGAATCGTACATTTACTGTTACCTATTGGACACTTTATGCAATCAGAAAGAGTCTCTGGCCAGCCACTTCACAACAGAAACACTACATCCGAGCTTCATTTCAGCTGTCAGTATCCTTGTGTCGACTGAGAGCTAAACATTGACCACGAATTCATGAGGTGACTGTGCTTACCACTGCGCGAGTTACTTGAAATTAGGCATTACCGAATTATCATCCACGAATTATCATCCACGAAATTAGGCATTACCGAATTATCATCCACGAATACCTACTCAGCTTACAAGAAAATGTCGTGCTTCCCGAACACTTCATTAAAAGGCATAATTACTTCCTTCTTAAGTCCAACCTGTGGGTTAGATGGACATCTTTGGCCGCGTAAAACACAGAAAATAACGATGAGCTATAATAAAAATGATAATCGGATGTAATGCCTTATTTCGAAAGAAGTTCATTCCGACTGCGAAAGCCAGGAATAAGTTCGGATTAGGCTCAACTTAGAATTAGTAAATTCTCCGGCTGCTCATCAACAACGAAGTCAAGTCTAGTCAAGGAAGACTGGGTGCTTTTGAACGGTAAGGTATGTAGCAGTGTGATACAACTGGGACAGTAAAAATCGATTCGAAAACAAATGCTGTTATGCAGAACGAAGTATATAAAAGCCGTCCTTAGTAATCAATTTCCGCCCATTAAAAGTACTATAAAAATCATTGATTCGACGTGCCTTAAATGCTAGCAACAGTTTGTGTTTTTGTTGCATTCTGATGTGAGGTCATTTTGAGAAGAGAGAGAGTGGATAAGATTTGAAATAATTATTTCATGGAATAACTTGCAAGCAATAAATCGTCTGGATGCAATAAAATTTATTGTCATCGTACGACAAACACTACTCTCAAAAATTTAATGTATGCGCCATCCAGAACGTATGTCGTGTCTTGCTATAAAAGGAAAGGCAAGATTACGAGACACCGGTGTGGTCTATGTTTAGGTGAAAATACACCCAATATTACTGTCGTGTATGAAGAGACTAAGCATACGTGAGGTTAGTATGGAAAAACATAAAGACATAAATAGTCGTCTTAATAAAACTGGCTGTCATAAGTAACCAGATACAACTGCAGAGCTTGCTAATGCTCAGATATGTGACAGAAAGGGAGGTCGGATTATTTATGCGGTTGACTGAATGACTTCACGATCTGCTGTATAGGTTTGATGAACTTGATCCCGAAGGAGCAAAATTAAAACGTTCCAAACACTGTAAATCTCTGAGGCAAGTTGGTTAGTGTCATAAATCTGTCCAATGATGTCCGAAAATGTTCTCGCTGAGTGTTTAGCATCTAACTACAGCGTAATCGCCCTATTTACCATGAAACTTGCTGTGGATAAATTTAAGTCATTCCGTTGAGTAAATGTGAAAAAGGACAAATGATTGCCAACCGCGGAGAGTCAGAGCCACCTTGTACACCAAAAGAGGCTTCTCATTTTAGATATGTCAAATGAGTTTTCTTAGCTGAATAAAAAATTGGAGCGATTTCACTAAAAGAACTCTGACGATATCACAGTCGAATGGGTATTGCTTCAAATTCTCAAGCGGTCCGTAAGGAGTATCTAAGGGCATAGAATTTATGTCTGGAAACCACAAAAATGGAGCCCAAACGATTCAATATGTATTAAGGTTTTCATTTCAGAAGTTGCCATCGATCTGCCTTTTCGATGTGGACAAAATTGTCAGTCTGACGTGTCTCTCGTTTCCCGGCTTCTGAATTTACTGTTAACCAGTTGAGCGGAAGAAGTTACTCAAAAAAGCACCCGTAACTCGTTTTAATAGTGTGCGCCAGATTACACAGCATTTGGTTTCCATCCTGTTTACAGTTTACATGACAGAGTGCCGTTTTTACTTTAACATTCTTACCTTTTGAAGTGATTTCCACACACTTTTGGAAGATTTTGGTTTATTGAGTGTCTTAATTAGCGGTTTTTTATCCAAACCCATAACGTCACGGATATTCCCGTCTTCTTCCTACACAATCAGTCACCGGCGTCACATCGGAGACAGTTCGCGTCAAATTTTTATTAGAATGAGCGGACAAGTAGCATTATTTTTTCCATGTCCACCGAAACAATATCTCAGTATTTTAAGACCCTATCTTATCTCAAATATTCGACCATCACATCTATCCTATCACCTCATCGTACAATGGTGCTAATAGGTGACATTTAGTCGGGTGTATGTTTGACATAATTGAGGTAGAATGATCGCGGTGGCAGAGATGTAATTGACTAGAAATGGGTTACTGCTTCAACGAAATACTTCGTCCTCAACTAGACTAGCTAGCAAAGGTCCGTGACTACCAGTTTCTTATGCACGTTCGAAACCAAACCCATACTTCGCCAACGTCCCTTGTAACCTTGATGCGTTTTGACACACCCAGAATATAAACTACTCAGTTCTGTTAGCAACACCTGGTCACAGCCCAGCAAAGTGGACCACAACCATGGAGAATAAAAGAAAGCAACAGCATTAATTAGCAAACGCGCATCTCCAACTTACGTGGCCTTCTGCCTCTCTGTTTCAGTCTGTTATGGACATAGACAGTGTTATATTCGTAAGGTCAAACTAATTTTTGCTGAAACAGTTACCATGATCTCACGGCCCACGCTGGTTTATGCAAGACATCCCGTTTTCTCCATAGACAAATCAACAAACTCATGTTGAAAACATTTCGGGCTGTTAGGACCAGCGAGCACGCCGATTAACTTCGTTCTGTCAAATACCGTCATTTGCTGGGCCATAATTATTTTACTAAGGTCATTCAGTCTTGTGCCAGGGAAACTATTGGTAATAATCTTCTTAAATGGAGGCTGTTACCGAGTAGACCGTTTGTTACGTAGATGAAATTTTTAGCCTTTCTTACGAAAGGGCAGTGTTGTGAGTTGTCAAACGTAGTATCTAACGCTCATATATTCTCAGCGGATATGAGGGCATTCACTTTTCGTTCTCTGCACCTGTAGTTGTGTAGCTACTGTAGAAAATAAAGGCAAAAAATCTTATGAAATGACAAGTTTACGGGTTTAGCTGCATTATTAATTACAGTCGCAGCTAAACTTATTGTTCACATTTGCCTCAAAATAGTCAATTGTTTCCACAATTTGGATGCTTGACTTTACTGGCTGCAATATGACTTGCACAGCGAACAAGTAACTGGACGGATTCCATTTTTATCCTCGTAGATTCAAGCACAACCTCTCACCTACTGTTTAATGCTTCCTATTTGAGGTAATTAAGTCGTGTCCGATCATGTAAGACGAGCGAACAGGTGAGATAATCGGATATTTGTGTCGCTCTGACTGGGCAGACGTACTTTACACTCTGGTGGCTTGCTGACCAACCGACATCCTGATTTCACCTTCGAAGTGAACGAGATACTTATCTCAAAACGGAAGCGTCAACCAGCAGACTGCTGGCTTCAGAAGGCTCAAAGGCATCCATATACATGTATACGTTGTGAACTGAACGTATGTGGTACAGGGGTTTAAGAACCGAAGGTCTTAAGTAACCACTCATTATAATAAATACTGCCTGATCACCAAGCAATCCACATAAAAAAGGATATCAGCATCCAAGAACTCACCGGACTTGTGGACTAACTAACAAACAGTGTGTATTTACTATCCAGTCGGGGATTGACGTACATAATTGCGTTCGTGTGTGTGCACTAGCTAACTTAGAAGGAGCCTGTTGGCCGATGCTCGTCCATTCGGAGTAGATGCTGGCATGCGTCAAACTTGGGACCTGTACGACAATGCAAGCGGTTGATAGTCAGCTGTTAAAACGCCAAACAAATGAAAAGAACACGGTCACGATCGAAAAAGGACCTAGTGAAACTACTTCCCTGGTGGCTTGATCCACTTGTTACATAATCAGAATTGTGATTTATCTTCATAAAGTTTGCTTTTCGGAGCACCGCTTTTTTTTACTGAATCTGGATCTCCTCACCTTAATCACTGTTATTATAGCAATAGTGTTTACATGCTCCAGTATTAATGTTGTAAAACATTTCACCAATACGAGGTGATATATGTACGATTAGATATCCACTTGAAAGTAATTTAGCTGAAAGGTATGTATTGCACCTTCTATTTTACGAAACACCTTGGGTGTAAATATTCCTGTTCAAAAACCGTTTTTCACGTAACGTTTAAAAGCAACTCAAACCAGTATTCCAAACACTAATTACAAAACATATTTAAGAATTATTACGAATAAAACTAAGTTAGAAAAAGTGAAAGAAGCTAACAAATCTTTATCAAACGTCCGTATGCGACAACACATTCTTTTTCTTGAAAAAAACAATGAGAAGACGCAATTCATGTGATGTTCTCCGGAGTAACATTTCGTACATTCTGATCACACATTCCTCTTTGAGCTACTTGGTAAGAGAGCTGTTCAAAATGTCTGTCCGATTTTGACGGCTACAGTTTGCTGAGTGATGTACACTTTAACTAGTTACGAATTTTTCCAGTCTCAACAGTTATGAAATGAATAACACCTGTGTTTACTTAATTTCTTCACAATAGAAAAGCATCTCGGATAGCTGTAAGTATCAATTTTGTTGCTGTCGTGTCCTGTGTATCGGGATTTGAAATCCTGTTCACTTTCTCTAGAAGGCCCCTTGCTGATCACAGAGCTATTGACCTTTCTTTGGGCATGGTCAAACTGCATAAAAACGTGAAGTGGTATCTCAGGTTTTAAAGCGATCATATAAAAATTTTGTTTGACTGCTAATGGGACTCGACAACAAGCCATCGGCCAACTACCATTAATCTACAGTGAAATGAATGCGCATAGAAAAGAAAGACATTGTGATTTGTGATACAACAACGGTCGAACAAAATGTAACACAAACTTAAAACACACTTAATGGCTTACCAGAGGTTGACTTATAAAAATTTAACACATTTGGGATGGTCTGTTTGATAGAATTTGCACACTAATTGATCCAAATGCGTTGCCCAGTTTTAAGAAGAATGTCTGTGTGAAATAGGATCAGACACTACGAAGAGCCGGTGCCAAATTATTGCAATAACTTCGTTTGAACAGGACCACTTTCTCACTCAGTTCAAGCTCATAATTGTTACTACCTTTCTTGCCGCAACAAACAACGTTCGTCCTATTACTGTACTTTTGAAACTGGGTGCAATCTTGGTTCGATCAAGACTTGACCTTTTTCCTACGGACATGATAGATCTCTACAACCTCCTCAGCTTAGGTCGTACAATGCATACCCATTCATTGTCATGGTAACTGCAGTACACCTGAACATTTGAGAAACACGGGAAAAGGATAACAGAAGCTTGCGTTTGTGCATGCTGATCGCTAAGGTGTTCTTAAGAGGTGAGCCGACGGATTTGAGAGGCGATGCTGTTTATCCTTGAGTTTTTTTAACACAATTCACCCAACAGTGTTTAACTAACCACAGGAAAACCGATTGCACTGAGAAAAGGAGAAGTCAGGGGATTGAAGACTACTGTCAACAAAACTGAGTAACCAACACGAATTTGCTCAACTGCAGAAAGAAGAAACGGAGTTGTAATTAGGACCTGAATGTTGAGTACAAGATGACAAACTCCTGTGAAACATTTGTTTAGCTGGCTTCACAGACAAGCTGGAGCTCATGAGAAGCTACACACCTTGAATTTTCCCTCGACGCTGTTCATGTTGAAGTCCTGCAAAAACAGCTACTTTGCTGTAAACCAAAACAATATACCGTGTCTCAAAGAGAGATGGAACTGTCGAGACCCAAATTCACCACACGTATTGACATCAAATTAACTCGAAAACAAAGTTGATGTATGGAAACAGAAGAAAGGGTTTTGGTAAAGTCTGAATATAGTTGGTTGTCTTGTGGCCTGCACATGGAGTATTATCGGCCCTACGAGAGTTTGAATTATCGCTGCACTCCTAGTATCTCCATACACAAGAATGAACTGCCGTTTGCACGTACAAATTATTATGACAGTTAAGTCAATTCACATGCCGTACGTTTAGCGACTGACTGTGGCTCATTTTGAGGTTGTTTACCGATATATTTTACCGAAGACTGTCTTCCAAACTGTGCGTCGACATTTTTATCAAAGTAGTTCTCCATCTACAATAAATGATTGTACCTCGGGTGCGTGAGTTTTTTCGATTAACTTCAATACGGTACGTCTACGAGTCATGTAATAACTCAAGCAGCCGAGTTGTTTTTGTCTGTTAGTGTTTTTCTAGAGTAAATGCAGTTTACCAATGATTGATTACACTTTCCACCAAGAGCAGAAGTTTATTTAAGTAGAGTAGTGCCTGTTTATTAACAGCAGAATGCTGTCATTGACAACCATCAGTACAGAACAATATGGCTACATAATCTGGAGCCTACTAATTGGGATTTGGAAGGGTGTTGTTTACTTTCGGATGCAGAAGGACCGCTCCACTCTGAATATCACGACCGTTTAATCCTTTAAAGACTGAATGAAAATCCGGACACTGGAGGAGACCACCTTTACATAGGGACACAGATCATGGATTTGGTTCAAATCCACTCCAGAGAAACCGTGGTGATTATCTTCAAAGTGTCATCCACTGAAGTGTAAACACTCTTTTATGTAAGATGGCTCAATCGATCATTCTGCAGACAGGCTTCACTTTTTCCACCCACCGCTGTTATGGCGTTATCAGTTTTACACGAATAAGAACAGTCTATATAAGTCAAATCACAATTCAGTACTGAAATACTGATATCACCTGAATTCCACACTGTCACATTACGTTTGGTTCGGTCTTATTTTATTTATTGATAAGATTCATAATTTCTGTTGAACAATTTTCGTTAATCTTCAAACGATCAGTATGGGATTACCAGTTTTACTCCCACGAACCAGACTGTCCTATTTTCAGAAGCTTTGTGACCATGCATGAGAACAAATTTTACTTGCTACCAACCACAACAAGAGCTCCTCAAAAACCGCACAAAATGTAATATGAATGAATGAATATTGAAGTATGACGGTACAGTATACAAACAGTGACAAGAGACCCGTTATATAGGGACAACTTAAGTTCCACAGTAGGGCACCCTGTTGCGTAATTGAATGGTCTGGTCTTAACCTTCACTTCAGGACAGAAAAACAGACAGCATAGAATGGGTCGGTCCCACTAATAGTCTCCACTGAGCAGTGCTATATATGAAATGTAACTGGACGCTGAATTTGTTGATAACCGTTGGTGACTCATTCCTCCGAAGGGTTTTCACCTCAGTCTTCCATTTCCATCATTGTGGTGACGATCAGTTTTCTTTCCGCATTACTGCACTGAAACCGATGTGTTTCTTTTTACCAGCTCCAGTTTTCACTTTTTTCACTCTTCTTCTGTATTGATGTTTATTTCTCAAGTCTGATCTGTTGACAGAACTCGATTTATCTGTTTTCCTTTTTTGTTGAAGATTCTAAACATGTCCATTAAAGCTGGGGTTTAATACTACCTAGCAGCACCTTAATTATCCCGTTTCTCGGCAGTTTAGGAAAGGGAGATAGTAGAAGAACCGTGTTACAGTTGGCATCCACGTTGCGACTGTCTTTATCCTAATCCAAAATTAGATTGCACTGTAATCAGGAAAAGCCGCGGTAATTTAAAGAAGGACAAACCGGAATTCATAGCCCCACCGCTTAAGGGGACAGTCCTAGTTCGAGTTGGACTCATCTGGCATTGCGGCGCAGGAGTCCTAGACCGGCCATCAGCAACAGTCGCTTTTGCCACGTACCACCTGAACTCTAACCTGAACCCAGCCCAACTTTAGCAACACAAATCACACTGAAACTTTGTTAACCAACATCAGTCCTAACCTCTCTAGTCACTGATTGTTGGAAATCATGAGCCACGAAGCTCTGTGTAACACTCTTTCCCGCAGTTTACGAATGTCGTTGTTTCAACATGCCGTTCCTTCGATTGCCCACACCAGCAATCACTTCAGTTAAAAACGAGTGCTGGGTGCCGAAGACCAATAGTCGGCCTAACAGGTACGTGGATGTGTTCTATTCCGGTTATCCTTAAAGAAAAAGCGGACGAACCCCTTCGATCCTGAATGTCAGGTAATAGCTTACTATCCTATCAGCCGTTTAAATATTTATACTATCTAAAAAGTATGAATAAACACAGAGCAGAATGAATGAGTGTTTCATGTCCTTCGCTCTGAGCGGTCACGTTTCGCCGTCGTATGATGGCATTTCCCCAAGGAATGATTGCAGACCGAAAGTCCGGAAGGAAATCGATTCCTGAAGAATAAACTCTCCGGAGTGAATGTTATTCCAAACAACGGTGTCATTTTTAATGCGATTGACAATCGATTGCTTCACTTGACATATGAAGCAAAGAGACTGAGAGATCGGAGTGCCACAGAGAATTTTAAAGACTAAATCACATCAAAGGTCAAGGTCAATGAAGGAGGACAGCGCCTAAAGAGCGCGCTATAATTAGTTGGATTGCAAGCCCCTTTGACCTTCCTGACGAACGTGGCAAACGGCAAACTTTATTACATGGCTGGATTCACCGCGTTTGATTAGACTTCTATTGGGTGGTTAGTTTCGTTGAAATGTAACACCCTTAGTCAGTTCGATTGTATGTGCGCATTATATCGTTGAGCATATCTGGTTGCTGTCATGCGATTTTCAAATGTAAAATGTTTCGTGCCGCCATCTGCCAAAGGTAATTTATATATGGATTATAGCAGTTATTACTAATGTTAACCAGTAGCTCTGAAGATAGATCTAACTAATTCAGTTCTTTTGGCGTGATACGTAATGGTTGATATGTGATACTGATTACTTCTGATAACTTGACCAGGCAACTTCACCCAAGAACGCAAGGTTAACCGCCCCGTACTTCCACGCCAGGGTGAGCATAGCAACAAAGAAATGTAGCATTCTGCACTGTCGTTAGTGCTGCTGCACCGAACACCTTCTTGGTCGCCAAGAGTCAAGTGACTTCACCAGTGAACTAGACTTGCGGAAGATATTCCAAGGTGATTACGCCTTGTCCTCAAGCTGCATTTAACTAGACATCAAGTCTGGTTCGGTACCTGGTCGCACACTGACCTCATTGGTTAGTTTAAATCTGGAAGCTTTTTAAAGTGTTCAACTCCATGACACTTTCATATCCAATGCTTGCTATACAAGCTTGTTTGAATTGGCGCGTGGGATATGTCGACTTTGTCGAGAAAGCGCAATAAATATTGACAAAGTAGGTCACAACACTTCGTTCCTTACATTAGGCTGCTTAAACCGGTGAAACCAGCTATGAACAAGCTTGCTTCCCTCAACACTCACCCGGCATTTACATATAAATATATATATATATATATGAGTTGAGAGTACTACATCAAAATCACGTCACATAACTCAGTAAATGAGACAGATATGAGCTGGATCACTGCGTACTACAGTAGGGTAGGAACAATTTATGGATGAGTGTGTGGGGTATACATGTTGGCTGCGTAGTTTCAGCAGCAATTTAATGGTATTTTACACTAGCTGTCAGCACTAACTTTATCTGCACATAAAACACCACCTCAAATTTAATTACTGAAGCCATATCCAATAAGCCGCTTGACTTACAAACTTCATTCATTAATTGTTCGAGTGTACTCCGTTTGACGTAGCCTACCAGAGTTTGTCGTAAGGCGCCGTCATGTAGATGCAATGAGCACTCTCAGGAAAATAGGCCAAATATTCGGATTATTCGTTGTCTCGTGATTTTCCGAATTTCTTTTAGCACTAACAACCTAGCAGTTTTTGACGGGTACAGACCGCTTTTCTGAAACCGTTTAGCTCCTTGCCAGCCTTTGTTTTTAAACCACGAAATACGTAGTAAACTATGACTGATTGTCTTCAGTTCCACTTATTAAGTTCTTTTGAACGAACAACACAAATCCTACATTTCAGTGTAACCAGCTTTCGGTTCTCCCTCTACTGGTGGCTTAGCACTTGCAAAAAGAGCATTTGAAATCGGACTGTTTCGAAACACACACTCAATGGTTTTATTGTTGTCAATGTATTTTGCAGGTTATTCCGGCTTGGATTGTGCGTTATCCAGTTCATTACGTGTTCTGTATTACTGCACCATTACATTGCGTAACTTACACAGAAAGCTAACATTAATTATCATCAGACATGAAATGGGTGACTTGGAAGTTCGCAATCCCCTGTAAGATAGCTACACTAGACTCTACACGGCTGAGGTCGCATAGTTTAGACGTTGTGTTTAACTCGTTTCTAATCAATTGTTAGGAGGATTTAATGTTGAACGTTTCAGCTAATTCAGTGGGCAAAGATTTTACTGGTCCGTTCGGACGCAACTCAAACTGAACTAATCACGGCAGACTCCACATGAACTCCGACCACTTGATGATGTGACACTGAGTACAAGGCTTCTGAGTAAGCTTAGATGAAGAAGCTGTTGAGAAATTGGTTGCAACTTTGAGTATTACAAATGGCTGGTAACACTGTGACCCTCTGAATACACTTATCAAACAGCTGAAACTTCGTTTGCGAAAAAATTGTTAACACGATTAGTCAATTACATAAGGTATTCCAATGGACAACTACTGACGGATAGCATCCATCTTTTTCTAGGTGTAATGAGTTACTAAGTCTTTCGCTGTTGACTTCAAACCGCAGTGATTACGGTAGCTGCTCAATCTGATTCCGGTGCGACCAAAACTCATTACAGACTTCGTAAATGAAAGCTGTGTCAGACAATAACCACGTCAGTGTCCTCTATTTTCATGTATTTTCTTACATCTCAGAACAATCGACACCTCCATTAGTGCGCCTGTTGCGGCCCACTCCCACTTAATGTATTTAGCTGCCAACGTATCACAAGTTATTATGCTGACATCAACAGTCAAAGTGCCCAGCTTGTTGACAATCTTCTGCAAAAGAATGGTCATGTCAGGTCTGAAACTGGTTTTGGGGTTCGCCGTAAAGCTTGCCGCAACGATTTCAATCGCTTTCAGTTCGTAAAACCTGTGAAATGAGGTTCACGAAACAAGTAAATAAAACGTGGAATTGGTGAGGAAAGTACAGGTGCGTTTAAATAGTCAGCCATGGTTTAATTGAAAAGCTCTTCGGATGAAAGGGTTTCAGATGTTCCAAAACAACTCGTGAGCAATCGGTACTTGAGTTAATCGGTGGCGTTCCATTTTTGACGCAGAAGCTTCTTCAGACCAGATGAAACAGCTACAAGTTTGGTACCAGAAGATTGCCAGAAGAAACTTCCGTGTTGGGAGTAAAACGTCACCAGTAAACCAAATTACAGATTGTCAACAACTTGTTCCGGAGTTTTAAATACTCAACCGGTCTTCAGCATATTCTGGAAAATAAGAGTTCCCGATATTTGTTCAAACAAATGTCATGAAATTGTGTCTGTCGAATTCGACCATTGCTGATGTCTACTGTCCATGCTTGCTGTCAAACCGTAACAACCGCACCAGCCTCTAAGAACTCCGCGGCTTTTAACCCTTTTTTGATACGTAGATTTAGGATTTCCTGATAGCTACTCGTGCGGTCCTCTTTGTTAACCCCAGTGAGTTATATTTGCCACTCTAACATGAGAAATTCAGCAAAAATGACGCAAGCAAACTGAAATCAGCGTAAAATCAGAAGCCTGGAAACCTGTCACAATTTATTTGCTTTTAGACTTGGGGAGATGAAACGTTCCTCACCACAGCCGCTCATACACGGCTTCAGTAGAGTGACGAAATGATTACACGTTTTACAGTGGGTCAAAAATCTCAAGCCGCACGATTGAACTGTGTGCCCAACTGAATGGATAAATCTCAGTAACCAAAACTAACCCACCAACAGCGTCGTAGACCTCGGGATGTTACTGAGTTACCTATCAAAATGTTCGTGACAAATAAATGAATAAATTGCACTTCCGCTTCGAGTGACCCTAATCTTCGAGACTCTCACACATACGAACACAAAGACATTGAGAAATAGGTGTGTAGTTTTTCAGCAAAATAGAAGAAATCGCTGACAGTAAAAGGAAAAGCAAGAGGATCTCCGAAAACCTTCGAATATAGGTTGTCTTGAACATTACACTTGTCAGCATTCTTTGGAATAGTTTGGTTATACTGGCCTTGCACATGCTCCTATTCTCCACTCTGTATTTATAGACAACATAAAGTAGTATGCTGCGGAAAGTCGGTTGAAGGATTTTAGTGCACTATAAGGAACAATGGCACAAAATTAGACATAGCACTGGCGACGGAAAATAACCGCTAAAAATAGTGACATTCCGAAAAGAAGTGCAAGTAAATATGCTTCCAAATACATGGATTTACATTTCATTTTACTCTTTTATAACGAACAATGAATTACTCGCAACTAGTAACGCATTTGCCAGCTACTGGTGTAGTTTATCTCAAAATCATTGTAGTCCTTAGGTCTGTATAGATATGCTCCTAGTTGGCTTTGACCTATGGACATGTAGTGTCTATGTTTTCTGACTTTCTGTAACATTTGTTCTTTCTATTTATGTATATGTTTGTTAGTCATGACAATTCATAGCAAGAAGTCCCTCACAACTTGGAAGTAAACTATACGCTTAGTGTGTACATCCTGGGAGCTGAAGTATATTGATCCTACTGTGGTTGGAAGTTATTACTAAGCATATCGACCAGGCGATTTGACAGAATGAATTTATAACCCGTTTAGATTTGAAGTTTTGATCTATGAGAAAAACTAAGTACAGCTGAACATAAGTATCTGAATAAATAGCTGAATGGATAAAGTTTCCTGCAGTATCTTTCACTCCATACAAAAATGATCAGAAATGGGTAAATGAGGAAAGGTTTTTAAAAAGTGTTAGAAGCTATTGTTCAGATCCTACATTTCAGTTATGATGACGAATTAAAAAATTGTATAACTGATACGTAGTGTGACAGATTTCCTAGTTTAGAGGAAACCCTGGTTTGAAAAATATGTTTTTTGTATTCTGGTTACAGCGATATCTCAGATCTCTACATTGGATCTCTTGTAAGCCATCTAATCTGTCAAACTGCTTAGTAATAAAGCAGTTTTAATGTCTGGCAGTATTGTTCCTATATATCAACGTGAGTTGTTTGAGGAACCCAGTTTGGGCCGTCAGTCTTCTGGACAATTTGGTAGATACCATACGACACAGAAGGTAACCTGGATAACTAGGTCTAGATATGACAACTTTTGAGCTGCCGGCCTGGCCACGTAGCTCGCTCGCAGCGGTTAATTGTGCCGTTCCTCTGACTAGTCTTTATTTGGCTGTAATCCAGGTTTTCACAGTCGAATCTCTTGTAAATTCTAAAAATTTCCCGTAGTCTGTCCCAACAAAGTTATAAATTCACAACACCCGAGAATGTTCATCACGTTACATGCCCAAAGACTAAACGACAAAATTTTACCTACAGGACTGTTAAAGACATTGAAGGAATACTGGGTGTTATTTACTTATTTGAGCCAGCTGTGATTGGTATCTCTGAAGAAACACTCGTTAAAGTTGGCAGTAATAAATTTCTGAACGTTCCTAACTAAACTGACGCATCACTTGACTAACAATGCCTCAGTTCAAATTTTACTGCATAATTAAACTTGACCACGGGTTGTGGATTTTTCTGCAGGGCATCGTATTGTACCAGTATGTTGATAAACAATCTTGTAACACTAACTGTACAGTCAATAGATAATACATTTGTTGAAATTAATTGTATCCCAACTAAACCCGCCCAGTTATTTGCATTCTCGCTCGCCTCTTGATACCTGTAATACAAGGAATGGAAAAATTGACTTTCTCTGCCAGAGTGACAATGCATGCTTGTATGTCTGAGATCGGAAAACACAATCATCCGTAACCAGAGCTGAGTAGAAACATTTTGATTTCATTCTGTACAGTCAAACGTCTGGTTACTGATATATGTATAATTTAATAACAAAAAATGTCTGGATGTAAGTGATAAGGTTAAAATTTTAACGGACTTCCAATTCCTTACAAAGTGGTTCTAGGGAAAATGTCACCGATCCGATAAAAAACTAAAGTGCAGCGGGGTTAAATAACTTTGTCTGTGCTGGTCTCTTATTACTCTAATTGTTGATAATGATTAGTTTCCAACTCCTTCAGTACTTGCTCAAAAGCGTCACTGCATGGGACCACCAGATCGGAAGCACGCAGAGGTGAATGTGGTCGATGGAGTTCACCATATTCCAACAGATCCTGTTCATTGAAAACATCGCCTGCATTCGTCTGAAATGATACCGAATGTCTTCGTGGTAGAACAATTTCAGGTATTGGTTCTGGAATGTTTAACGCCGGTGTGAACGGCAGAGAACCACGAGGTCTTACATGTTTTCGAATTAATCTGTCGTTCAGTGCCAAAGGTAGTTCGGTACCCATACGAATACTAAACTCGCCGGGTTGAGGGGGGCTGGTTACCATAATTGTGGGAACGACTGAATGTCTGCGAAGAGTTGAGGAAAAGTAAACAGGTGACACAGTTTCGTTTCCAGATTGGCTCGTCTGATCATTTTCGCAGAACTCGCGATAATTTGACCGTTTAAATTCGACCTTTTGTGTTGAATGTTTACACCGTCCAGTCTGTTTACCCTCAGTTATCAGTAAGCCACTTCCGTTGGCTGACAATCTATTACACCTCGGAGTTAGAAGATTTTGGTTCACATTTTGGTAAGAGGATGAATCACGACGAATTTGATTAGGTTGATCTGTTGACGAATTATAAGCCATATGCTTTGTCTATATTGCGCTTTCGGATCTCTAGTCACAAGTTTTTTCAATGCATCCCATTTCTGTGTTTTACAATCTTGTGGTAAATCGGCAGTGATTTGTAAAGTTTTGATAAGCAGACAGTGTTTAAACTGGAGGACAATATGTGATAGATTACCGGACAGTTTTATCGTATCCAATTTTCTTCGAAACTGAGCGGCAGGAATCTGCAGGGTGTAACCTTTGTATAATATTTGCAGTAAGCCTGATTGGTTGTCGGAGTTGTGCGCTGGAGCAGTTGCTAAGTTACCGATTTGGATCGATCACCACAAATATACGGTGGCTGTTGAGTCTTAGAAGCATTGCGGTTGTGTATCGATCACGCCTAGTCGACCGGCTTGCGAACATAAGTATACTATGTTCGAAGAATACTCTAGTCATCATGGCGGATGATAAGTATACTTGCGGCTTATCGTATGGTGTACGGTGAACGAAGTACAGACGGGAGGAAACGACAAAATCTTTTGTCACTCTGATATTTTGTTGAAAGATTCAGAAAGGATGAAGGCCAAGAGGTGAAGTAGTTTCAATAAAGTCTATAGATAATTAACGCCCTAATGTGATAAATGTGGTAGGAGAAAATGAAAGACCCACATTTTCGTGGAAATCAAATAAATCTGCATTCTAGAAAGTGCAGTATCCCTCTCCGACCAAGGTCTACTTGGATGAGAGAACAAAAGTGACCGAGATTGGAAGGCAGGCCTTGGTTTGGGTGAGCTTCATAATAAGTGTAGGTTTAATGATCCATTATTTTTAACCCAAAAATGATATGCGAGCAACCAAAAACCTAGTTAGAACTTGGGGATTTGCCTTGTTACAAACGGAACCCTAACGCTGATTTTGCATTCGGAGCATTCCAACACGTGCCAATTCTGAATTCATCTGAGCATTGGTTAACACGTAAGCTTCGAAATCTCGAAGACTGGACTACAAATCCCAGTCAGGTCAAGGATTGACACTACTTGCAATCGTTGCTGACAGTAAAATTCGAATCATTACCTTTTACGAAATAAGCTGGCCGAGATGCATATCTGAATAAATGTCTGGTGATTAATTTGTATATATACAAAGTGAAGATTTACTCTTAGAAAAAGTTTGTGACATCTGGACATTTATTTAACCTTGTTTCCTTATTTCTGATGGGTTATATTGAGGCGCCTCAACAAGGGGCGTCAGCTCGGAACAGCGCGTCAAGTTATTCAAAGGGAACTGTCCAGGAATACGAACCGATGATATGAACGTCGCATAAGTAGTTTCATTCCTACAACTAACCCATTTAGCACGGTTTCCGTCAGGATCCTCCAAACCCGGGCCCAAATCACCGCCCTCTGCCTCGTATCTTCCGTATACATAAGAATTACACTTTTCAGGTGTATTTGGTGACTTTCAGTAGATGAAGAATAACCAACCACTTATTTATTCATCGTTTAACATTTTGCTTCAGACACTTACAGGTTCGAATGCCGGTAGTTTTTGATCTCAAATGATCCATGGCCCAAATCGCGGGTGGCAGACCAGGCCACTTATTCCAACTGATTTATTGAAACGCAGCACTCTCGAAACGAAGCGAATGCAATTAACGTGTATCCATTCTTTGGTTCCCTTCCCTTTTTGCTACACTGCATTAAATTTACTTACTTTGGTCAACGTCTTTTAATCTCTTCAGATTGCTTGAGTTTTAGTCCTACATACCTTAAAACTGAGCAGTACAACCTCAGGGTATATCATCACAATTCACCTTTACAGTTTTAAAACCTACTTTAATAGACAAACTTAGAGCGTTTCTACACTGTCAACCAGTCAGTTTCTACTCGTGCGAGCAGAAACCTAGTTTCACCGGGCACGTCTGCCCTGGTTGACTAACGTTGATTTAAGTTCCTTTTGAAAAAGTGCCGATCAGTTTCAACAGTGGTTCAGTGGTGTCCCTGATGTTCTAGATCCTTGTGTTCTCACAAGCGCGTCGTAGCCTGATCCAGTGTCACCAGTGTCATGTGCCGAACCAGGCTGAAGTTAACTAGCGATAGACTAAAATTTCACAATTTCGTATTCCACCACATCCGCGTGCGAGCCTAGTTACAACTGCCCGATGCTGTACGACTCGCGAACAGCTATATTTTTATGCATGCGTGAGATGAAATCCATATCTACGTATCCCGATGTCAGATATCATCAATAATGTGAGTTGTTCTACACCCAATGTAAGCCATGGCGACTGTCAAAATTTACGCTAGTGAGTTCTGTACACTTCAGATGCACGTATGAGTCAGCAGACTCGAGGGTACTTGCTACTGGGAATTGTGAGTGGCCCTTTAGGAGATGACAAATCACCGTAATCTCTCAAATAGCACTACCCAGGTGGTATCGATGGTCAGAGGAGGAAGGGGGATACTACTGTGTCCAGCAAGCGTACACCAGTAAGTAAATTGCACTGTTGACCATAGATAACGATAAGCAGGTGAGAATGACCATTTCACAGACGATTTGGACTACAGTCCTGGGTGTGCTAGTCAATGCTGTGCTCAAGAATTCTATTCTGATAGCTGTGAAATTTGTTATCTACAGGGCTTTTAAGCTAAGATATTGAAATGATCAAATGTTCACATAAAAATCGCACGTTGAGGTAGGGTTGTCAGTAGAGTTGATTTAATACACGTCAGTTAGAGTTCGAGTCAAGTAAAATGATTCCAAAACTAAGGGTTTAACTACAAAGTTGAATTTTCAGGTAATTATTTCATGAGGCTGTATCTCGTGGAACTGACTGAAAACGATGTCTTTTTGAATGGCAACTGTCGATTGTTGTAATATCATCTAGTGTTGATTTGTTCTTCTTATCCATGCTCAGCAAACTTGTGGTAAGTATGCCTAATATTATGAGTACTGATACAGCAATAAAATAACTTTGACAACTTGCAGCCACCTCACCTCAGGTAACCTTGTGTTCTGCCAGATATATATTCATAATATCGTCCCATAACTATGGCAGAAGTTGTACAGTTTATCTTTTCGCACGTTTAATGGGTAAGCCAATTAAGATCGACTTATTTCTTTTGTCACTGGTGCCAATTCAAAAACGGAAGTCCAGTTGCGTAGTGGGAACTAAACAACTTAAAGTAGCACTCAATGACAGGTGCTATCGTTTCCGTTTAATTCTGTTGATCATTTTTATTGGACGACTTTATATTACAGTGAACTAACCACTGGCCAATCCTGCAAGCTGTCGATGGTTGTTATCGAGATTAGTCAGTGTGTTGATGCCCGGCCAATCGTTTACATGTTTGCGGCGAATGTTAGACAAACAGAACGCTGGAGAGAATAAGGTTGGACAAAATGAGTGCAGTGTGACTGTGGGGCCGAACTCAGTCATCTCAGGCCACGCAGCGTCGACCTTTTAACAGCCTGACATATATTCGCCACGTATCATTAGGTTAAGCTCCTCTAGATATAGGGGTCTATGTTACGCCACGCTAATCCATGCTATCCGCGTTTTTCTCGGGTGGTCGCGGTTAATCGTCCCAAGCTGATGGAAAGTCTGCAAACATATAATCTATTATGACGAATATGATTATCAATTAGCTAGTTCTATATCCGAATAGCAAAGGCAACCGCTTAAATCCATTAACACAACTCCCAACCGATTAATACCGGTTGCCTAGCTGTATCAACAGCCTGGTCTCCTTGGTCTCTCTCGGTATGTTAGCCGACAGATCAGCGGTTCGAAAATCCCGCTCATTAGTCGCGATGAACATAATTATCCGACTTTTTCGTTGTTCAGTTTTGCCTGGACTTGGTAGCTTACTGAACAAACAAGAAAATTGGTACATTCTAAATGTAGTATGCTATAAGTTGTTGTACCTTTGCACCTGAGCAGGTGGAAAAACTAAACGAATCCATTGTGTGCTCATTCGAATGTGCTCCGGGTGAATCGCACTCGGGTAAACAATCGCATATAGGCAACTTGCGAATCCCGCACACTTATTCCGAGACAAACACTACGAAGACAATTATTCGCAAGCCTCAAACTACCTTGAACCTAACATCAAAGCAGGTGACCCACTCTGGTAAGATTTATTTCATTTTAATATTGAATTGCCATTAGGGAATTGTATCAGCCATGAATGTGAGTGGCTTCATAGCTATAGTCAACTTATGAACGAAGCTAACTGTTTCATAACCCCATGAATTTTCTATGGTCCATGTGAAAAGTTATTGGCTAACGTGAATCCAATGACGGCGCAGTAATTTTTGGTATTTATTCACGAGACAAAATTATAATATGTCGTCACGCTTCGCCTCAATCAATTTTAAAAGTGTTTCTATTAATGCAAAATTCAGTAGGAGACTGTTGGGCGCAAAAGAAAAGAAGCTCGTACTCAAAGGGCTGTGATGCATGTAGGTTCACTTTGAGAAGAGCTGTTACAGACAATGGTGCGATAAATTGTCATGCATGAAGCCATCTGATAGACCATTTGTTCCGACTTTAGTACACATCCTGGTAGAAATTCAGCGCGTAGATTTGGCCATCATTTCAGTGGATCTGCAAGTGAAGTCAGCGCTGAAATCTACGTTTTCAGCCCGACTCTGTTGCTTACACGGGAACGAGTGGTGCTGTGCGCGCACACTGTCTTGGTTAGTGATGTCAATTGATCCCCCTTATGATCTTCCGCAATCATTGTACGCAGTCGTTGGTGGCAGTTACCTTATCGTACATACTTAGATTTCGGTTGCAGTAAGTCACAAGACTCTGCGGGGCCCGCACGGAAACGTACAGTTCGTTATGCACGTGTTCAGGAAATTTCGCCATCGACGTTGCAGCGATTGCACCACACTTCGATTCACACTTGGGAAAACTGCAGAGAGGAATGCAAGGGAAATATGTAGTGAACGAAAGTAAACCATATTACCAGTTTTACAGAAAGCTTTGAAATTCCATATCTCCGTAAATAACGCAGATAGAGTAAGCATGAAGCATAACAATCTTGCAGAAACCCTTCTGGGCATTGCAATAATACTATAGACATTCACCTGATCACAGTGCGTAACCTCAGCATAACCTCATGAACTTGTGCAATATTCGAACATGAACCACAATAATACAATTTTCATGGATATGTTTGAAATTCAACTCCTCAGTAAACATTTAACTTAGAAAAAGAATGAAATAACCATCAGAAAGCACTCTCCGTAAGTGACATATGAGAGTGAACAACAGCGGTCAATTTCTTCTGTAGAAGAGCGAAACAGTCCGACTTGCACAACTCTTAACTCAGAGAGCTCGAAAGATGTCTGATTTTAAGATATCACTTAAACGAATGTCACTAATTTTGCTACAAAGATTAACGCATATTTCGAGGTGATGTTCATAAACACTTATCTTTAGGAGAATTATTTCATGGGATGTTTGTTTCGATGATTTTTCTCATGGCCCGCGGAAACCCGCAGGAAACCTTGCAGTCGCGGTGGGCCATGTGCTACATGGGATACTACTTACTGCGTGTGTAAATTTTGTGAAAGCAATTCTTCAGCTGGTAGTCTGTTCAGCACTACGTGGCTGCAAAAAACAACTAAGTTGCCAGTATTATTGAACAGGGATCGACTGTTCGCACATGGAACGTGTAGTGAACAACGATCATGCGATTCACATAGATATCCCGGCTGCAGCCATGCAATTCCGTTTTTCCGGAGAGCATGCTTCTAAGCGATCTTGCTGCAGGAGGCTTCACATGAAATCTGCGCCACCCCAGTAGTGGAGCCAACTCACAAAGTGGGCGGTTTTACTATTCAGATTATTCCAAACTTCAGATGCGTTTTTGGGACACCTTTTAAGTGCTGGTTAAAATGCCTAAGCATTCTGTGTAATTTCGTTCGGCGCCTCTTTGAATACCGCTAACTAAACGTGTGTTCATTTCGCGCTTCTACCTTCCCTCTCCAATTTGCTGCTGTTGATCCCTTACTGGATGAGGATAGTAAATAATCATATACTAGTTAATTTCAAACCCAACCGCCTTTTTTGGTACATCTTTTAGGACCACAACTCCACTAATTTTTAAGAAAGGCGTCCTAAATATTATATGGACGAGTACCGTGTTTATTCTCACTTGCCTACTGCAACCTGCCCTAGTAGCACACCGTGAGATGGTTTTACAGTAAGTTGATAACAATCCTGTACTTGCTTTGCTAAGATTTTGGATGCGTCAATAATGCAAAGGATACAGATATCATTAGAAAGGTGTGAGTAACATAACCATCATATACGTTGATGAATAATAATTTCGCAAGTAGCTAGAAAATTGACGTAACCTTGGTTTGCACTCTGCACAAACTGTTCATTCGGTGACAAACCCAAGCAGCGCAACGACAGAACCGTAGCAGCAGACGTCATATCGTCAACAAGAGTGTGTAAAAGTTGTGCTCTGGAGAAGAGGATGGCGTAGAACGCTTGTGTGCCTAACACGGTTCTGCACAAAACCAAATCCAAAACACGGTTCACGTATAAGGAACACCTGTTGAACACATTCGATCTGCTCTGTCACAGGTTAGCCCTCAAACTCAAATGGCAACACCGAGTCTAGAGCAGAGTCGAATTGCGCATTCCACATGCGTTCGCCCTACACAGTGTAGCGTTTTGTACAGCATTTTGTACTTTATAATTTTTCTTGTTCACTCTTCTCGCCTATATTTAACTAACCTGTACAGTCTATGTTTAAATCGAGGTAATCGATTGATGTGATAATCAATAATTCAAAAACTACTTCCGAGGTCGTGAGCTGTGTGTCTTCTCTGCGTTCTGTGTCGCTGGAGTACAGGTTTCGAGAAGGTTAAATATTAACGCAACCAGCCATCTGTTTTCGGCGGAAATATCTTAGGAGTAACATTACGGATCGTTTCCGTCGGATATTTCATTCCATGTAGTGGGATTTCTAAACTAACACATCTTCACGAACTACTGTGAGTCATTTCATTTTGGTTTTTTTACCACATTTTGGCTCCGCGTTCATGCTCAAGTAATTTGACACTGTTCAGGTCTACTACAACAGTCACTCACAGCTTCTGATTCGCCGTATCTTCTACGGGCTTATCGAGGTGAGATAGGAGACAGTAGCAGTCCAACTCAAGTTCTTTGGCACTACAGAGGTGATCCATTTAGACGACTTTTCGACAAACCGTCATAATGAGATCTAATCATGACCCTCGGAAAGCTATTGTTCGTTAAGTTGCAGCAGGATAGCGAAGTTACATTTATCCAATAAACCTGGCACTTCCAGAGGCACTGCACTTCTTGGCGAACAGCCTATTAGCTAGCAGAGACAGCGACCATGATTGAACGTTTGCATATGAAGATTTGATCACGCTCCGTTTCACTTCGACGAAGCATTAATCAAATTTTTGCTACGTGGGACGCAAAAAGCGAACAGAATTTTTCTTCCAGTCTAGTGGACAGTAAACGCTGCCGATGAGCTCTGTCGGGAGTGTAATTACAATTATGTCTGAAACGTCTTAAATGAAGTTTTGACAACATACACCTGCTAACGTGCAGAACCACAGCCTACGCAGAATTGATCCAGATGTATTGAGCAAATTTTGGATGGTAAACTTTTCCCGTTGACTGAAATCACTCTGCTGATTTACCAAATAAAAGTAATGACATCATGCAGGTTTCTTATGTAGAATGGACGAGGCAAGTTGAGCAATCACAGCTGATTGTTTGCAGATAAGGCTTCGGTCACGTATACTATAAGATTAATAAAAAGGTAAGCTGACTTCAGTTTTTCTATCGCAGTAGGTTCTCCTCAGCTTGCCATTCCAGTCGAAGAATTGCACATGTGAAGTCAGCAAATTCCCCAAACCCCGTTTGTAATTTACTGGTAGACTAGATTGAATAGAGTGAGAGATTGCTACCCCGTGCTGGTTTTGTACCGTACACAAGACACACACCGTCCTCGTGACTCTTTGTTCTTGTTGTTCCGGTGTTCTGTTGAGTGGCTGATTGTGATGTGCTGGGACTGTTCCACGTATCCTTCGTTGATCGCACGTTCTCGTTTCGTTTCAGCTTGTCCGTGCACATCAGACACTGTGTTAATCTACTGTGCATTACACCAGTTCAACATGGTACCGGCTGCTCAGTCGCACTGGTAGACCAAAAGTCCTTGAGTAACTGTTGAGAAAATTCCAGTTTCCATATAACCGAAAATTTTAAAATTTCGTGAGACGTTTCACCTTCCGAAACAGTTATTGGAGAATTTCTGTTTTAATATTTCAAAGGCGTAACGAAGAAATGCGCGTAGGTTCAGTTGCTCAACAAAGTTTGGGTGATTCTAATGTAACCACCAGTTACCAAGGTGAGAAAGCGGAATATGTGGTGAAATATTTTTCACCCACCATAACCCCAAAAATCATGATCTACTATTAGGATACTTATGTTTCTTGGCTGGAAAAAACTGAATTAGTATTTACCGACCACTGTTGTTTCAGTAGTCTGGTATAAGGGGACTATCAGGCTGCATATGTGCACACTGCACATAGATCCCATGTCTGCAGTAATTTGTTCAATTATACTTACGTTCCTCACTTGTCTGATTCCATTGTCTTAACACACCATAAGCAGAGCTTTGCGAACTGTACAATTAACCCCAAATGTTGTGTTACTCCTATCTGTGCTTTACTGATTAACATTTATCCAAAGTACACCTTTCAAGTCCTTTAACACTACCTTCGTTCCTCAGAGATTAGCACCCCAATCCGTTCCCTCAGTGGTTTCCTCGTAAACTAGTACTAATTCTGAGAGCCCAAACAGTGTAGTATAGAAGCGAAGGTATATTTTGTTTGAGGGTCGTAACTTGTCAGTGTATTTCATGCGATCACCATCTCACAGTCTCTTTCCTTGACTTGTTCTGATACCACTTCTATTTCCCATGATTGATTCATCATGATTGGAATGGCCGGAGTTCAACTCCCGGTCATGGCAGGAATATGCACTACTGGCGAGCTCTAATGAGAGCGAAACTCGAGTCTAGTGCTTCTTCTCGAAAGAGGCTGGCTGCAAATTCTATCTGAATGTGAAAGCTGAGATCAAATATGGGGTATGTTCAACTTGAAATGTCTCCAGTTACTCAGTCGTTCGCTTACGATTTGTTATACTCTCTGTTAAGTTCGACGCTCCGTGTTATGTGCACATAACACTTAGCGCGTCGCTGGCGACTGTTCCGAATTCACCTTCGCTACTGTAGTAACCACCAAGTCGTACGGATTTCGTGACACGTATTAATCTGCTAGCCCACTCATGTTCACACCATTACAAACACGTTGCTAGGATCACGGAAGCAGCGTTCAGTAGAAGAATAACACATTTAAACAGAATATGCCCACCGGTCTCCCTTTAGTTCAGGTGGTCAAGATGGCCCCTGAACTCGGAAAAATCATATTCGTTTTTCCGTTTGCTTGGGACAAGCCTAGCGTTAGTCGTTTATAAATGTCATAGTGTACTACTTTCAAAAAGGTCTGCCTCAGATTTTTCGCACCTTCCATTTTCTAACCACAACATTTTAAGGGCAACAGCCGACAAGGCATGCCAATCTATGTGTGTTATTTCACACTTAATGTTGTTGATGCATATGGATGAAATTAAACGCCATCCGTTTGGACATTTGCTAACGTGTACGTCGGTTGCTTGAAGTCAACCAAATTTGTAGGGAACATCAATCACAGTGTGAACAGCGCCATTTTATTAGACCTACTACATGTACTAGGTGATTGCAACCTCACCAAATGACTGGACTGTAGAATACGACCTCAGAGGGAGGAAACAAGAGTAATCAACGAGCTGCCACTATTTTGTCTGTCTGTTCGACCGCCTCTCACGGTAATATATAATGTGAGCAACATCAGAAATAACATTTAACTTTGCCACTTCCAATGACGCTCACAAGTCACATAGGAATTTGCCACCGTTCGCTTTGCGGTGGAAATATCCAGAGCTGCCGCAAGAAGTCCGGACTTTATCAAAAACTTCTCCTGCATCCCACATTTGCAAATCATATCGTGATCAGCATGCTTCCTTTCACATGGGAGTGAGCATCGTGAAGGTGCTGCACAGCTCTCTGTTGGAGCGCTCTACCGCAGTTAAGGTTCAGTTGCACGTTGTCTATATGTCACTTAGACAGCAAGGAAGGTATGCACTGTGAGCCGTTCCGCGACGGTTGCAGGAACAAATGCTTTCAGGAGCATCAGCGTTGGTGCATAAGGCGAGTCGAACAAGCCGCATTAAGCGGTTACATATTCAACGAATGTAACAAAAGATCATACGCGTTGTAAACCCATACACATAAGGCACACCACAGTTCGTAATTGCACAGTAGGCCAAATACGCCGAAATCACAATAAGACAAGAATATTACCCAGTAAAAAATTTTAACGAGGAAAATTTGAGGTGCATATTTCTGAGACAACCGTCACTAAAGTCTCTAAAGCGATGAGTAGTTACATCAATTTGCACTCCGCAAGTTGATCATTGGCCCGATGGTCAAGGTCATGCCGGAAAGAAGCGTTGAAGATGGAGAAGATGAACTATCGCAGAATTTCGCTATTATTCCGTGCAGACAGCCCCAGAAAAATATTTAGAAAATTTTGTCCGGGTAGAGGGAGAGAGAAAAACATACTTTTGCTGCGAAACGTACGCACCTCTAAACTGGACGTGGCCATTTGCTTAAAATCCAAATAATTTTGCGGGTCTCGCGAATCGCTCAACCATTACGGGGTTTTGAGTACCTGGACATGACGGAACGTTTCCTCGCGTGGAGCCTATTTGCAGAATAAGGAATGAAAAGCAAAATCACGCGACAAACGGGGGAACGTGAATTGACCATGTGGGTTATGACGAACAATGAAATGCATGATTTTGTGGCGAAACCTTTTATATTACATTATTAACATTGTGTTAGTAATGGACTGTATAATACCTCCAAACAGTTGTTGTCATGCAACACGGAAGGAGATCGGTTGTTAGCTTTTCCCAGCATATGATTTCCGTCGAATTTAGATGTCGGTTTTCTCTATATGGCCAGTATATAGAATGAGATGAATGCTGGACAACAGAGAAAGGTTGCCAGGTGGTCTATTTGGAAGGTGGAAGCATGAAGCGTAACGCAAGGTTTTCATGTGGTCATAAGAGACAAGCAAGTTATGTATGTTTTTCCAGACCGTTCTAGCGCGATAAGCCTTTGAATAGCGATCCGCGACCACACATGTAGAGGTTATCATTTTGTATGCAGTAAGAGCGTACCGAGATGATTTGGCTATTACTAAGTGGCCTGTGTGTATATTGACACCGATATGTGTTGACTATAGACGTGTGTTCTTGTTCACTAGTGAGCCTAAAAGTATAGCCGTATAGAAGAGCTATCCTGAAACTGATAGCTCTGATTAGTTCGAGGGGTACTTGACGTAATATCACGCAAGGCAGAAGGTTCCACCTCAGATGTTATTAGGTCCGTTTTCGAGGATATCGTCCTCAGGCAGATAGAGTTTGAGAATGGACGTGATATTCGTTGTTGTTTCCAAGCTTTGTTTGAACAGATGTATAATTTTTGCTGGCTCTAATTTTATCCATTCTATGCAATGTCTTTTCACGGATGTGTGAAAACATGGTGCGCTTAATAGTATTTCCTTCAACCGGGTTGGGTCAAAAATGTGTTGGCTGAACCTCATGGTATGTAGATTAGCGAACTGTTGCTCAGTTCTACAAAGCCTATATAAAAAGTCGCTGGTGAGTTTGAAATCAAATTTCCTTTCCAACACAGGGATGCTTTTCGTGACGTAGATGGTATATTCCTAAGACGTCCATTGCGAATGTCAAAAGAGGAACGAATTTGGAAACTGAGCCTCGGCACGCTGGCTCCGGTTAACATTATTGGCCCTGAAAAATAGGGTGTGCAGAGAGAACACTTCAAACTAGCGAGACAAGGAGTGAGTTGTTTTGCTTGTCCCCGGATGGAATTTGAAAATTAACTTCACGACGGAATCGAAAGTCCACAAAAATCAAACTCACAAAATATGCCTAATGAAATGCGAGTATCATATTCATTTATTGTAGTCACTACGCTCCCCACAGTTCTTCCTACCCCATAACAGGCATGTGATACATGTACCATTCTGTCTAAACAACCGCGTTATCGGCAAAAACGTGCCCTGCTTGGTGGTGGAATATTTGAACGTATACCAAGGGCCAATACTTGGGTATATTAGCCTTCCCTTCTCTTAATGAAACGCTTTGTCTCAAGTAGTCCGAATACACTAGCGGACATTTCTGTTGGAGTATGTTACTGTTGAAATGAAATGTTCGCACGCAATATGCGTACAACCCGTGTTTGTTTTCACCGTTTATCTCTAGTTCTGCACAGGTTTCTATTCTTCATTCTTATGTATAGTACTTGTATTACTTTCCTGTGGAGTAAACATTTTGCTCGCAAAAATGCGGTTTTGAAGCTCTCGACAAAAACAGGTTGTTTAGCCGTGGTTGACCAGTGAAGGGTCCGCGATGTACTCTAAGTACGATTTCCCAAGTGGTGCACTATCGCTGTCCAATAACACGAACGTTGGGGGTCGGTTTTGTGGAGGCAGTACGGAAAACAGGAGACTTTCATCTTCTACTGCCAGTCTCCAAACAATCTGTCGCTCGGTAATTAGTAGGCCTGGACGGCACCAGAAGTACTCTCCTCACCTGTTACCTTGAAAACGTTTGGTAACCTTACAGCGAACTGCGGATGGTTGGCAAAACTCCAACGAAGAGTTGAGCTCAGTATAGGCTAGTCGGATAGAAGAACGGACTTATGCTAAGTACAATCAGTCCGACATTATGGCTTATAAAAATGGCGTTTCCGAACCTGTTTCCGCACTGACAGTTTCCCAACCACTGCAATTTTGCCCTCATTTGTTTCAATGTCTCCTTGTCATGAACGCACCTTGGCCGTTCTGCATAGTTGTACCAGTAACGACGCCAGTCAGACTGTGTACCCAAGAACCTGTGCTGTATTTCCTCCGTCTATGAGGTTTTGAAGCGGCCAAGTACCTGGATCAGAGAGAGGGAATACCAAAGTAAGGGGTCGAAGAATAATTGTACGATGCCTGTTTTTGCTGACTTGTCCACCAAACACATCGTCGTGTTGTCGTGCCCCTGTTTTGTATTTGCCGCTGAATAAACTCTTTCGGCGAACTCTTGCACTCAACTGTGTGGTTGTGATTACTGCTCCCAACTCACTAGTTCCGTGACCAACTCTCGCAATATCCATTTCGGCACATGCACACTCCTTCCCTAGCACTATGAAGTACTAGTGATTACGTGGATCCCCCAGCTGTTGGCTGTCACATATTTCGCGCTTGGTGATTTTGTCCGTACCGTCTTATTTACAATCTTCCTTTGTTTGAAGTCTCGCAGGAATTACTACAACTGTATTAGAATTTGATAGCCGTCGCGGACAACGTTTACCAAAAGTTTTCACCTGAGAGACCTAAAACATGGGGTTTTCTTCAATAGGTTCGTCAGCGCAGAGGGAAGGCATGTCGCGATATGCCAACAGTTTGCTTACTCTTATCATTGGAACACTTAACATCAACAACAATCTCACACCTGTAGGTCGGTTATTCGGAATCCCACAGCATCAGTTGCTAGACGCTTCATAGTGACAGGTCATCAGGCTAATCTGCCTAGATCGTTCAAAGTGGCTGAAACGACCCATCGAGTTGCCATGGTGGTGAAGGCATAAGAATTGGTTTGAAGGGGGGCCTGCCGTGCCTTGTCTGTTCCTAAATTTCTGCCATATGTAACCGACATGTTACACATTTTCGGCTGATGACAATAAACGAAATATCAACGTAGCATAAAATATTCACTTTTTTCACTGCCAAAGGTTTTACCGAAGTGTCTCTTACTGATCGCCGGTTTTTGGCCTTTTCATGAAAATGCTATTAACAGACGTATTTGGCACGAAGGAATTGGGCTACCATTGCCGGAAGTGCGGAATGTATCATGTGTATAGGCGGACAAATTCAAGCTAACCAATTTGAGGTGTTCGCGATGTTCAAGATCCACCCATGGATAAATCCCACATTTTAAGATAAAAGCCAAAGGTTCCCCTCAAATCTTTTTCCATGAATTACAGTTGTGCTGCGCACATTAGCTGAGGTATATTACTTCTAATGTACTGGCTAGCAGGGCAGCAGCTGTTACCCAGGATTAAAATTTGTAGGTAAAAGGACTTCTGTATTAATCCCTCTTCTATGGGGGAATGATGTAGAGAGACAATCTTTTGACGTCCTCCAAATCCTAAGCTCACCACGACGTAAGAGTTGCTCTACGATTACCGATGACTTGTTCGCATTACCTTGTGGATGTATAGTTACTACAAATCACTGGAAGCGAAGCTTGTTTTGTCGTGGGTATCGCAGCTATACTCTTGGCTACATAATGAATCCGTGTCCTCCTCAACACCGCAAGCTGCAACCGATAGAGTAGCACTGATTTTACCGTTGCTATGGCGAACCTCGCCCTATCAATCTGACGGTTACTTGAATTCTGACGGCCGACTGGAGTTTCCGTTGACAATCGTCCTCTTTAACGGCTGGCGTGCAGTCGCGCCGAAGGTCCTCTCACGTCCACCCCCTCAGTGCCTTCATCTGTTACACTAAAATCTGTTTGTTTACAGTGAACAAATTAATGAAGTTGTCTGTTTGCAGATGTCTTTTTCTCGTCAAGAGTTTTGGTGCGCGGCAGCATAAAGCTGAGGAGACTTCGGGCGTACGAACTGAGGATCAAAGAACAAGCTTCTCCGTGACCCGCAAAACTTGGTTCATCGCAGGCGGTCGAGTAGAAACGCGGTCGAATGAGTTGTTAGAGGCATTCGAGATGCATCCTGGGATGAATTCCACAATATCCAAACAACTCTAGGTTACTTTCAAGGTCGACGCGTCAATGTATCTTGCAGGTTGGCTGAGGTACTTCACTTTGATAAACCTCCAGAACTTGCTTTACTGTAGGATTTAATGCACGGATTGACTATTCAACGTAGAACAAGAGCTTCGAGGAAGAGGTGATATGGCTATAAAGCTGTCCGCTTCAAAAGCTTGCCCCACTTCATTGCGTGTACGCTTACTCACGTGTTCTTCTCAACAGTCCCGAAAATGTGAAGCATGTTGGTCATACGTTGGAGCCAAAAACACTTTTGATCGTGATTGAGTATTGTATTGTGTTTGAAAACTGTGTGTGGTGCAAGTACGAACTCGAAACAATACGTGATAGGACTGGGAGAAGCTGACCCACACCATTTCGGAAAAATGCGCTGGTTGGAAGTTACTTCACATTGAGAGAGTTATTTTCAGTGGATTCGATACGTCCGGTTAATTGAAGTGGATTTTGAGACTGCAGTAGAAATGGGCTTGCGGACTAATGGACTGGATTTTTGACTCAGCCAACTTCCTAGAAACAGCAGGCGGACAAAATGGAGCTAAAAGGAAGTGCACGGTTTACCGGTTTCGAAAAGTGTATTTTCGATTAACATGCTTAGAACAGGGATGTACACGTAACGTCGAAAAAATTGGAGGGTCCCACAGACATCAGAAATCAGGAAATACGGATTGCTGCAATGACGCTGTGACTTAAGGGACAGTCAATGAGCGAACGAACTTGGTTTAAATCGATTTATAATGCAGCGCTTCGATTGACTTCCTTTCCGGCCCTTGCCAAAGTCGAAACGCCGTTGTCTCCGATGCAGGTCCACTCCAGCGCAACTCTTGGCTACAGGGAGGTCGGCTCCGTTCTGTCCGTTACGTAGGTGGTGAAGTTCAACTAACCAGGTAAGTGTGGACCACTGGAATCAGCCATCTGCCAAAAAATAGCACGCTCTAAATGGGTTTAGGCATATGAAAAAATCTAATAAGTAGCAAAATGAGACGCTATAAGTGTGGCTCTCGAACACCCCTACCAGTCTCAAAACAGTTATTTCTGACACTGATCTACACAAAATATATATCTCCAGATAACCGGCTCCTCCTTCATCCTAGCATGTTTACATAACAATACTGAAACATCTTATCTCAATAATCCTAACCTCCCTATTTCAGCCAGTTCTTCAGAATCTTCCTTCGGAAGCCCATCCAGTTCATATTCCGAACCCCAAAGTATTGCACATTCTCCTTCCATGAACATTGTAACTTCAGGCCTACACGAGTGGTCATTGTTTGCTGCCGTGTACATGATACCTCGGCAAAAAGATTTCATTACCAAACTGAAAAGATTTGAAAAAACCCGCGAGTGCTATACAAACTTGAAGGAAACCGTCGGTGAATTTACAGCCGGGACTTTGAGAATCAACGTAGTTGGTCATTCCTTCTAGTCGCCTCTCATACTAACAACAGTACAGCTTTGTGAATTGAAAACACGACTCTTCATTCCGAAATATAAGACCGCGAAATGCAGACTTTTCATCTGAGTGTTTTCTATGCAGAATTGATTTTTAAACACCACGCTACCTGCTTAATCATTGCATTGTGTTTCATGACAATTGTAGAAGGTTTCGTATGTGGACCTGGCTTACATCGCTGAGAATATCGTCGGGGATTCCCGTCCTGTTTAGAAGATCGTCAACGAAATGTTAGGTCAACAGTACAATTTGCATTAGCACGTCACGTACGCTTCGATAACAAAAATGCTGTCAAGTTCAAATGTTGCGATGTCGTGTGGGATGAATTCACAAAATAATGTATTCTCTATTGCACAGGTCAGCAGACCGTGATGGGGGGACCCAACTCTACAAAAATAAAACTGTGGAGAGTGGGATTAAATAGGTAGTTTCCAAAATGTGTTCGGACTTTCAGTGCCAGATGTGTGATTTGAACGCGTTTTCCTTTGACGTTGGCATTCATGATCCCGAAGTGGATTTCACGACCACTCTCATTGAGCTGTATTGGCACTTTGCATGACTCGATTAATAAGGCAGAAGAACGGTGCAGATTTGAAGGTTATCAAATTATCTTCTGAATTAGGGTACCCCGAAGATACCCAAAAAGCGACACGTTCTCAGGCATGAACTGTGGATATTTTAGAAAGGAACCAGTCATTCCGTGTGAATCAAGAGCACCTTATTCTCACGTGAATTTTCGTTCCGCATCTGATAGACCCCTCAACCAAGTTACGTCTGACAACAGTTTCATGTGTGATTTTGCGTTTAAACACATTACGCCATCGAGTGTGCCTTTTGGTTATTAATTGACCAGTTCTGTGGGCTCTTCTATCATACTGCTTCATCCACTCAGTGATGCCGGTTCAGAATTAGTAACTATTTTTTCTGTAACTGCGCACATTCTTGGGTTATGTCCTGTTCGATACGCTCTGGTCAAAGCAATTAAATTCAAACTCATCTGCTGATTCTACCCAGGCACTTGTTTTGCGTTTGCTTTTCGTGCTGAAGTATAAGAAGTTGGATATTAGCCATCATCATGTTTCAGAAAACACGGTGATATCCTTTTCTTCTTGCCTCGAGAATATTCCAATATTTCATGGTTTCAGCTGTTTGTTTCTCTCATATGATCGTTTGTCATATTGCTACTCATGACTCCACAGCTTGTACTGTGAGCTGGTTGCCAGTCAAACTTGAGAAAATCATACCCTCGTTAGTATTTTTGACGCTGGTTTTCGCTGTCATTTTTGGATTCTTGCCTGCAGAAGCTTTTATTCATCGCTAGAGACCATTTTGAAGTTGAGGTCGCATTTTTATTCTAGTCTTCGTTGAAATGTATTTTATCGGTTACCTAGGGCTGGTGTTTCGTACTTACGTCCTGTCCAACATTTAATGCAGCTGAACTCCGTGTAATCGCTCGGACTCAGAAACTACCATTGCCTTCAATCAAAGGAGATCAGCCTATCGGCGCCACTTCACATTGTGTTTACCAATTTGTATGTAACTGCGAAGAAAGTTACATAGGTAGAACCGAGAGATGCTTGATCTCCAGAAGGAAGGAACATTTACCTAAATGGGTACAGAAGTCCGTGTTACCGGAGAATGGTAATGTTTCTGAAACGCATAAGCAGCCTGTTCCCTCAGTCGCTAGACACGTCTTGACCACCGGTCATGCTATCGATCCTTCTTGTGCATTCAAAATCCTGTTGCGCCATTCCATTCCGAGCTTCTCACGGTTTGCTGAAGCAGTTGCAATTAATCGGCTCAAACCAGCTCTCTGTGTTCAGAAACAACTGTTCGTGAACCTGACCCTTCCCTGGACTTAATGTCTTATTCTAACTCGCTTATTGATTTTCCACCCCTCAAATCGATTGTTTTAAATAAAGCCCACCCATGTTATTGTAAGTTTGGTACTGATGAGTCAATAGGAAATGCTTGCATCTACCAGTTTTCATGTTCTACCCGCCTTGTTCAAATTACTCGAAGGAACCAATTGTTTCAAATTTCACATTGTTAGTGGTTTATACAAATCATGTATGTGAACGCGCAGACTCATTTTAAGAACACTGGCCAGTCTGCGTCGGCGGAACTCCCCCTCGACCTACTAAGTACGCGAAGTTTGGTTCAGTGGAAACACTCTACAATTAAGCATCGGTATAAAAGTGGCTCGCGACATGACGTCAGCGGTTGTCGTCCCACTAGCCATACTTTAAGTTGTTCTAAGGTGTTGGAAGGGATAATAAAATGCCGCATGATCGAAGTCCTGTTATCATGAAACCTCATAAACCACTCCCAGCATGGGTTTCTCAACATGACATTATATGCATGACGTGCCAGTTGGGATTTCTCAACCATGTGACAGAATCTACTGACGCTGGTGAGGCGATTATCACAATACTGTTGGACATGGCGAAGGCTTTCGATTGTGTGCTTCATAAGCGCCTTCTGCTCAAAATAGCATCCTTTGGTATACGTGATCCATTACTTAGCTGGTTTTCTTTATACCTCACAGACCGCACACAAACAGTGAAAATAGGAGACACTGGCCCAACGCCCAGACCAGCCACTAGTGGGGTGATACAAGGAAGTGTTCTGGGACTGTTAATCTTCCCCACATACATAAATGATATACGTCAAGTTATCAAGCATGACTAACTATTCCTATTCGCTGATGATATCGAACCCGTTTACAGCTTTCTCCCTGGCCATCTAAATCCATGTTAGGAAAATATACGGAAGGACCTCATATCATCAGAAACTTCGTGTCAAACTTGGCTGATGAAATTCTCGGCCTACAAATCCGCTATCGTAGCGCATGGTTGTCACGTACCAGATGGCTGTATGAAGCTGTACGGTCATAGCATATCAACCGCCAACTCAGTACGTGATGTAGGTTTACACTATCCACACTCATTCAACTTTGCAGGATATACCTTTCCTAGTCGCTAGAACTAGACGGACGAGAGGTTACAGTAAACACATAACTTTACTATCCGCTGCACGATTACAACTTTACAAACTATGTATAGCACCCCAGTTTGAGTACTGCATGTTCATATATGGCTACCTGCGCGAATCTGACAGGCTAACTCTGGAAAGCCTCCGAAAAACATTCACGAAAAGCTTATCGGGTTATCCCTCTTCTTTGATCTACAGAGAACACTGCAAGACGATTGCAATTGATCCTCTTTGGTTACGGCGACTCAAGCTTAACATTGCACTCGTGCACGATCTGGTATATGGCAATTAATTAACCGTCAGCTTCACTACTCGCTCACAAGAGGTCGGACTATAACCTCAGAAACAGACTTCACTTTGCCAACCTTCAAACCTCGGAAAAGGCTGCGTTCAAACTTTTCACCGTCGGCTTTACGACCAACTCATGTAACGACCCTATATTTTTATTACCAACTGCGTTAGAGTTACAGATAGCATTTTTGCTCCTTTTCCCCACATTTTGTATGCGCTTAAACGTTTGTTTGAAAGAGTATGGTTATCGGCATGTCACCCGCGCACTCAAACGTTCTGCTCCGGTGCCTGCTCGCTTGACGTTCCGCTGTACTAACGTTTCCTCTCGCTCTTTGCCCGCTCTCCTCGATTTCAAGTGTCGGCAATATATTTCTTGTCTACTCGTTGCGTTGTTCGTAACTGACCGGCCATAGCCCAACGGAACTCTACAAATTCGTGAGCCCGTTCAAAATATATATCATTGTATACCGGAGTTCACTGATTTCTCCCCTCATTATTTTTGGATGCGTATATTGCATATATAGTGCATATATAGTGCACATAGATAGTGCATATATATACATAAATTCATATATCGGTTTTCATTCGCTCGGTCGCTATGGACACTAGAGGTCAAGTCCGAATTCTCGTCCTCAGTATCGTTGATCACGCTAGCTGTTCCCGCTTTCGGGGATCTCGATCCAGAGCCTTGGTTCCCTGTGTTTGAAATAGAGTTCGGCAACCGGCGCATAACAAATGACTCGGAAAAGTCCCCGCAGCTTATACCGCCCCTTCCCCGAGATATGCTGAACCTGATTAGCGATATATCACTAGGGTCGGCAACCGATCGTTCTGAGTCCGCTAAGCAAACGATTCTTAAGGAAACAGCCGTCCGTTAGAATGCGTTTGGAGTAACTGTTCCAACGGCTACAGTTGGAGGACAAGAAGCCGTCCGTTCTTCTCCGGGGGTTGCGACATTTAGCAGGCAAATCACAGTTGCCTGAGTCGTTTTTGCCAGAGATGTGGGTACAAAGATTGCCTGAGTATACACGGGGTGTACTATCCGCGTTATTCTCACGTCCGTTAAGTGACCTAGAGGTTTCGGCAGACGCAATACGCAAACGTTTCCAAGGAACAAGGCAACCAGCAGTAGTTGGGTAGATAGTTAACCCGAACAGTCCGACGGATGATTTGTTGTCCACGAAGGACGCCGAAATAGCATTGGAATGCCGTGAACGCAACCCTTTAGAAACAAACGCTGAGATTGCTCAGTTGCGGCGTGAACTGGCTGATTTTTGCGCCAGCATTTAACTTACTAGGTCGCCCTCTAGAATTCCTCCAACGCGCGCCCAATCACTGCCCGGACTAAAAACAGGCAGTGTTCGTTGGTATCATGAAACGTATGGTTAAAACGTTGGGCGATGTCGATCTCCATGTAGCCGTCGTGCTAAGAAACGTTTAAACTAGTGGTCCGGCGTGTTCTAGCGACGACAGCCACAGGCCTGTCAAACAGCAGCCCCCTTTTCTTTCTGAAGGATTCAACCTCCAAAATGCATTTTTTAATCAACACAGGAGCACAGGTTAGTGTCACCCCGCATTCAGTAACGGATGCGCTATCAGAATCCGGCACCACCCTCCAAGCCGCAAACGGTATGTCCACTGGAAACTTCGGCCGCAGGCTGTTGAATTCAAACTTCTGTCTTAGACCCGATTTTCCATGGGGTTTACTTGTGGTCGATGTTGCTCTCCCTATCGTTGGTCTCGACTTCATCCGACATTTTGATCTGCTGGTCGACGCACGTCTATTGCGTCTGATGGATACCTCCACAAAACTAAACGCCGGGACAAGCCTTCTCAAGCGGCTGTGATCAGCCCTATGATGGCCAATACCCTAGTTTGCCAGCCTTACGGGAAACTTTTATCCAAATTCCCTCAACTGATCCGCCCTGCCAACAAACTACCGGCCGTGACAAACAACGTCGCGCATAGCATTGTCACACGAGGGCCACATGGTCGAAGTCGTCCACGCCGCATTGCTCCCAGTAGGCTCAAAATTGCCCGAGCCGAATTTAAGCATATGCTCCAACTCGGCACTATCCGTCCACCTAATAGTTCGTGGGCTTCACCATTACACATGGTGCCTAAAAAGACTGATGACGACTGGCGCCCGTGTGGCGACTATCAGGCGTTGAACAACGCAACCACGCCTGATAAGTATCCAGTTTCCCACATTCATGACCTGACGGCAAACCTGTCGGAGAAACAGATATTCACACAACTTGACCTAGTGAGGGCTTACGACCAGATTCCAGTAGCCCCCGAAGACGTCCCAAAGACAGCTGTCATAACACCGCCCAAAATTTTTGAAGTCATACGCATGCCGTTTGGCCTCGGCACATTTGGATAGCCAGTATGCATTGACTGAACTGGGGCCCTCTGCTTGTTCTTCGGATCCTTGAATCTGCCACATTGTTCACACCGATGGCAGAAATTTTTTACATCACGACGCAAATGCGGCCACCAAAAAATTGTCTGGCTGCTGCGTTCAGTTTGTTTATCCCGGCATGTCCCAGCACTATATGGAGATCTTCTAAAACCTTGTCCACCACTGATCGTGGAACGACGATTTTTTTGCAATTGTTAGGCCCGTACTCGAAAACCAAAACTCCCTTGCTCATCATTACGTGGTCCCATATTGCCCACAGGCAGCGACTTTCTTAACTTTCCCCGTCCATCTCTGTATTTGTGGGCCTATTACCTTCGTCCAGTTGTCCCTGGTAAATAAGAGCAGTTTTGGGGGCGGACGCTTGGGCTGTCAGCCATCGTCCATAGTTCGCGCCTGGCAGTGTGACTAGTGTTACGTGTTCCGTACTACAAGACAAGCAGTCTCCATGAACACACCCGGGCCTTCTGGATAACACGTCCGTGTTAGTGTGACTTCTCCCAGCTCGATATTCACACTCGAAGTCATATTCTTGAAGAATCCCCTACCACCGTGCAATCTGGCCCTTCTAGTCTTTGAAGTTCTGAAGCCAACGGAGAGATTGATGGTCAGTGCGAACGGTAAACCGCCTGCCCAACAAGTAATGCCGGAAATGTTTTAAAAGAAATCCAGAGCTAGCATCTCCTTCCTGGTCGCGCAATAATTTCGTCCTTTTTTGCTAATAGCGCGGCTTCCGTCAGAAGTCACTCTCTCGTGTCCACTATCATCTTTTTGAGACAATATGGCCCCAATGATATAGTCACTAGCAATGGTGTCTAAAATGTAACCAAGGGCTGGAGGCGATAAGTCTGGTAGTGACAAGATGGGCGCGGAACATAAAGGACGTCGGAGGGTCTGGAACGCTGCTTCATATTCTCTGGACCACTCAAACTTTCGATTTTCTTCTAGGATGGTGTGCAGTGGACTGGCCATGAGTGCGAGTCCCGATATGAATCTTCTGTAATACGAAGCAAGGCCCAGAAAACTATGTACCTCCTCAACGTTTTGCGGCCAGGTCATAACCTGCTCAACTTTCTTCGGATCTGCTCGAATTTCTCTCCTAAAAATCACGTCCCAGATATGTAACTTCTTATCGCATCAACCGACACTTTTAAGGGCTGAGAGGTAGCCTACTTGCGACAGCCTTTTAAAGACGTTTGCTAAATATTTCCGGTGTTCCTCGTTTGTCCTCCCGTGGATGCTAACATCATCTAAGTAAACGAGGCACCGATTGGGAATCAGATTACTCATTACCCGCTCCATTAGACGTTGGAATGTGACGGGGGCATTTGATAACCCAAAGGGCATTGTTTGGAACTCATACATCCCTGTGGGCACCACGAACGCCGTTTTAGCCCGGTCTACTTCTTCTACTTCTACTTACCAATAGCTTGAGGCTAAATCCAGCGTGCTAAAATAAATGGAACGTCCCAGAGCGTCAAACAAGTCGTCGTTGCGGGGTAATGGGAACGCATCCTTAATAGTGACTTGGTTTAATTTCTTGACTAGCACCACAGGGATTACCATGGGGAGTTTGACGGCTGATTTACATTTTTCTCAGGCATCTCGTTAATCATCTTGGACATTTCTTGTATGGCCAGTGGGATTATTCTGTGTACCTTCTTTACTGAGGGGGGCGTTTCCTGTGTCTATTTTGTGTTTCGGCAAATTCGTTCGCCCCAGGTTGTTTCTACTCCAGGCAAGCGAGTCAGTGTGATCGAGAATTACCTTCCTCAACTCAGTTGTGCTTCGGGTGTCATTGCAGCACCCGGAGCCCTTGAGTAACGCTTCGATTTGTGACCCGACATCCCCGGAGCGATATTCAGAGTGAATTCGGAGCCGTTATGGTCTTACAATGATCTGAGAAACACCGTGCATGGTGGTTTAACCAGCTGACGTTTTGCTGAATCGCGGCTGCATCCGAGACGTTTGAGAGGTCAATCCCGATTATGCAGCTAACTGGAAGACTCGGGCCACCACGAATTGGTGTCGGAGTGTCTGATTAGCTACCTTTACCATACATTTCATCAACCCCCGGGTACTCGTGGACGAACCATCGGCGGTGGTTAGCTTTCAGTCACGGGGCTCCAATTTGTGGTAGTCGAGTCTCCTAACCACATCTGATATGATCATTCTGCAGGCTGCCCCCGTATCTTACAATCCCACGATAGTGATGTCACCAATCTTTAACTCTACGGCAAAAACCGAAGTTAAACACGGACTGATTGTCCCAGGAAAAGAATAGAAAATCGGCGTGAAAGTAGGCGTAGGGAAACATTAGTGGATCGGGTTATACTCACCAAAGAGCTTTGGCGCAACATTTAATAAATCTGTCATTAGTAGATGCATCCTTAGCCGGCTAAGTGCTGGTTTCATGAACTGGTTAAAAACCCGGAAAGCAGTAGGAACAACATGACTCTGCCCATACTTGTGATACATAGGATTAAGCAACTGGTAACCAAAACACCTGGATTCACCCGGTTTGTCAATTCCGATATCCAAGAGTTTTCTGTTGACGTGCGACGTGGTCACTAAAGACAGGGTTTAACACTGTGCTTGGGTTTACAGAAATTACCAGGAACGGGACGGAATGTTGCTCCGACAATCTGAAAAGTGAGTTGGAATCTGCTAACAACTTGAAACGGTCCTTAGAAGAACAGCTGACGACCTGTAGTGTGAATTGTCGTCTAAGATAGGTCAGAGGTCGATGCTTGTAGAGCATCCTGTTGTGACCTCTTCGAATTTTATCACCTACAAAGTTAGCAAATTGTTGCGTGCGTCTCACGTTAAATAAAAGTATGGTAGGATCAAGCCACCATTGAGTCTCCGGAACTCAAGTGAAAAAAGATCAAAAACGTCAAGCCGAGACTCGCAGGAGGAAAGCTGCAAGCCAGCAACCAATTAGTGGCTGCTCGCTGGACAAGTTTGATAACCATTATGTCTTTCTTCGAACAGGCGGACACAAAGTCACTAATACGCTGTGACACCTATTGCGGTCAAGGTCAACATGTGATGCAACGAGATCACAAGCATTTTAGGTTCTTAGGTTGTCAGCATGGAGGACCGCGTTGCTTGAAATAGAGTTTTAAAGTTCAGTGATATATGCAAAAAACAACAGTTGACCAATTAAAGACACTTGAATAATTCTAGTAGAGATCAAGGAAGAAGAATGGCCCGATTCAGTTTTTACCCTAAAAGAGAGAATGCGATCCAGCGGACAGCCTCTGCTCTGCTGATATAAGCCCCTGGATTATGTACAAAGGGCCGTGTAGAGCACAGTCAGAGACAGGTGAAACCGAGAAAGATAACTTTGTAGATGTAACCACTGTACTTGGCCTATGTCACGCTACGCATGAAGGTGAACACTCGGGAAGGAAGCTATGCTGGGTAGAAAAAAGAAGGTTATTTGGGAGGAGGTGCTCAATGGTAGCGCGTTTCAGCAGGCACTCTATTATCTTGCACAAGACGATGGTGTGGCTGGCTGGCTGATAAATAGCAAAAGAATATCGACAGTCCGCCCTGAACCTAGGTGCGACAGTGGCTTCTCTCTATTTCTCCGATGAAGTGCAATTCCGGAATGTCTTTGTAAACAGATTATAGAGAGGCACCACCAAACTGGTAGAGATTGCATCTGGTCCCATTGTACTCCATGTAATGGCCTCAAACAGAAGATTCTGAACACTGAGCCAAGGAAGTCCGCCGTCAAGGGTAGGCATGGAAAGTTTCTCTTAGAGGTGATCAGATGCCATTCCGGCAGACCCACACAGTGGACTCAACAGCTCGAAACCCACCTGGCAGTTGGAGCGGATTTCCCACCAGTGAGCTGCACAGAAAGCTTTAGAAGTTTTATGTTCGGCGGCAAAGGGACCTGTCCAGAAAATTCATATTTCCGCGAGGTAGCGGCAATATTTCTGTCTTCGTTTGTTGGGCGTTTCGACGAGTTTTACGCTCGCACCTGTGCCGTACAAAGTGTAAGGCGTCTGCCTGCTCTGTTTAATTCGTTGGTTTATGCTTACAGAATGGACGGAGATTTACGTCAAGAAGACGACATTTGATCCGCGAAAGCAGGAATTTCATTGATTTCGGGGAGAAATGCCCCAACGGTTTTGTGGGGGGCCACTTTAAGAAAAGGCCACTTGGCTCCACTGAGTCAAATACGATGCTGAGTATACCAGAGACGATCTTAAGTACGTCACATTTTTCCCGATGGAATCTTCGGGATAGAGTTCTTGTTGTGGCTTTTTGAAGCCAGTGAGGTCTACACCAGTGGTCCTTGTTTGCAACCGTGTACGTGTTATCTCGACAAAAAGATTCCATGACCAAACTGAAGGGATTCGAAGAAACCTGTGAGTATTATATAAACGTGAGCGAAAAACCATCGGCGGATTTACAGACGATGCTTTGAGGATCAACGAGGTCGGTCAATACTTCGTTCCTGAGGGCAACTGCTTCAGAACCGCGGAGCTCCGCAGCTGATTGGCCATCAAAGAGAATGTAAGGGCCGCTTCTGTTATGGATGTAAGTTTGTGGGTGGATCCACTAATGGGCAATGGTCCCCACTTCAGAGTTGGAGGTAGGACTTGCTTTTGCTTGGAGTTTGGAGTCAACCTTGATGCGTGATCTTGTATCTATCTGAAAGCGCTCCTGCCACCGCTGTGAGGGGTAGTCCAGTGAGACTGCTTTTAACTAAGCAAAAGCTGCCTTCGTTTCCACCTGGCTTACCCAGCACTTCCTCGGTTTAGTCTTCCTCGGCAACTTCACAGGAAGTCAGATTGAATTCTTGGTAGCTTTAGAGACAGGTCTCCTGGCGGAAGAATAGGAAGTATTGAACAACGCTCCGACCTGCTCACCTGGAGCGGATGCGACTAAAAACCTTCCCCATGAAACACTCCTCCTCTCAATGTACTCTCTCTCTCTCAAGTTCGTGGCAGCTTCCCCGTTTTGAAGAGTAGACGGATCCACTGCTTCATGATGGACCACTACACTCTGAAGAGCCGGGAAAATATACCCATCCAAGAAGCTCAATTCCAAGTTGTTACTCTGTAAGATTTTCTGCTTTTCTTACACACCCACTTTTACCGGTGCCATGTGCAGCGCACTAACATCCTCAGGCGCCCCAGAGCTACATTTGAAGGCGTTCTGATTTTGCTCACTAGGAGCAATGAGTGACCGGAGGGGAGCCGGCTTAGTTGGCATGTACCACCTCTGAACGAGAGAGCTCATAGAGGTAAAGAACCTCCGCAAAGAAGTGAGTGGGGTTTACTGGTCCTTCTTGGAACCAATGGACTTGTGATGGTACTAATATAGACACGACTGGAGTTGCACACCGTTATGAAATGTCATGCGACGAAAAAAAGGGTCACAAAAACCTGGCTCATCCGACTCGCCATCACTTCCTGATCTCGTACGTGTTTGTGTTTTACTTTTGCGAACAAAAGCAGGAAGTGTTGACGTTATGAAAGGAGACAAATAGTGGGGACGTTATGTGAGGCGAGCAAGTGGTAAAAAGGAGTAAAAATGCAATCACAATGGACAAAATGAACACGCTAAACGATGACGAAGTTCACGTGACTTTGACGCTAAGTGGTCCGAAGATTAATAATAACAGGTCCACTTTAAGAGCTTCGAAATGTCACTTAAACCTTGAGTCACCGTCGCAGAGTTGAAAAATTGAGTCACACACAAACCACTGTGGGACCGAAAGCGTACACATCTCAAACTTCGAACAAAAATAATGTCAAGACGCTATCTTACGACTGTTTCTCTCGTATCACTTGCCATTTTCGTACTCTAACTCAGAGGGACTCATCCCAAAATACCTTCCACATGCGTGACTCGCTGCTGACTAGGCACCTGTGTTTTACAGAACGCTTATCTGCCAGGGACAAGTTGTAAAGTGCCCCGCGAAGCTCAGCGTCCAATACCGACGTTTGTGTAATCTCATGCAGCCTCATGGAATGGTGAGTCTTATAACTTTGAGTGATAGAAACCCAGCTCGGATGTACCAAGAAGCACAAAACTTGAGGCGAGCCTATTGCCGACGTTGGCTTGCGAAAAGTATCCTTAGTTGAGTGCACACACAAACTTAAACGATGCTGTGCCAACTTCTGGCGATATCTTTTAAAGTTCAATGAAAGATGGCGGTTCGATTTAAGTTGGAATGTCTTTGAGTTCAGCTTCCGATTTCTGAACCACTTTACGAACAGCACTCAAGTTGATACTGGGCCTTGCTGCCTAAACCGCGAGCCTGAAATATGCTCGGTGAATCATGGTGCGGTTTAGGGTTTGATCAGCAGGCTTCATCACTAATCAGAAGAGATCTCTGAACCGTCATAGGTGCCTGTTTAGGGTTACTGGGTTACAACTTCCAATTCGCTATCCATCCGTGGATTGAAACTCACAGCTGCGGCACTGTCTGCTGTACATGCAAGAGTTCCACCGCACGAGCCCAGATTAACCTTTCTGAAACTCACCCTATAAACAGGCTCTTCCATCATTCTATAGCACTTGAGTAACACCTCATACCTACCAGTCAAAATTGTGGTTGAGCACACCCAGAAAATTTGTGACCGTATTCAAGAGCACTAGTGATGATGCATCTGGCTCCTGATTTCGTCTCTCAAGACATGCATATGTGGTTGAGTGAACCGAACTTTAATTGGGGAACTTGAGACATCATCCTTTCCAAACGGACCGTCTCAACAATTACTGTACCATAAATTAGATTCAGAGAGAACTTTGGCAGTGACTAGTGTTAATGATTCACTATGGTTGATGGGACTAGTTTTGCGCTATCTACAACTGGACAACTTTTTCTTCTAACAACGTGAAGGTTGGATATGGCCTGCGTACCACCTTTTCAGCAAGGAAGGTTGCCGAGAAGCCTATTCTACAAAGGGCCCGCAGTGTAAGTTGGAAGTGGATTTAGTTTGCAGGCTCATTAGTGACAGAACTGAAGGTGCGTCATGATCAAGCTACTTTCTACCCACTAGCTGATAAATTTGGCATTGCCGACCCCTGTCACTGAAAACACCACGTTATCTCTCACCGGATTGGCATCCCTTATACAACCTCATGGTGTTCGACCAGTGACGCTGCTCCCCAATGTTGCCATTGTTGATGTGGTTATCCGAAAAAATCGTGAGGCCGAGAGTCAAGTGGAAACTTAGCCATGTGCTTCTGTCCATCCGATAAAAGTTTTACATCGTTAGAAGCGTGGCTTATGTATGCTGAGCACGGTAAGTCATCAGTCAACCCCGCGATGTTTACTCCAAGATGAGCCGAGGTAAAGTTAAAAGGGACTCTGAAAAGAACGCCTGGGAAAGTTGGTGATGACCGTGTTTGCAGACAGTGATATATATGGTGCTGGGCCTTGGCTAGAATCCACGCTCGAACCTCAGCTACCCAAATGATGGAACACCGTACTGGCTTCGAGAGCCAGCGTTGGGGCATCTGCATGTGTCCAGTGTGCAGAGACGGTTGTGCGCATGGAGACTTCTGGTGACATCCTTTCCTGTTTTCGTTCATTCATCGGCTACTAATGCTTCATCTCACCCATACCCGAAGCAAGTCCCCTTTGCAAAAACTGACCGCCAGTCTAGCTGAATGCCATGACTTTCTCTTCCTGAGAAATTTAATCTCGACATAACATAAATTCTTGTTGCTGCTTGATGAACCCCTGTTCTCGTGTAATCAACTTGATTTTAATACCAACTGCCCAATATTTCTTTATCTGGACCGCACATTCAGTTTGTGATCTAGCAATTCGATACTACATGCCTTGTTGGATTTGACCGTATTCGCGTAATTCGGTTTTCTCGGAAATCGCAAATTCAGCTAACTCACTGACAACGCTTTCTCTCCTTTTATTTCTCTTATTTCCATATATATTATTATCATAAATTAACCCCTTGGTAATAAAAACGCGTCTCCACTGCTGTCTTGTCGTGAAGACTGTTGGGTGCTTAGCGAGTTTGAGAGGCTCAATTTCAGATTTCGCTATTTAAGGAATAGTGTGCTGAGAGAAGTTGCAGGACGGTCATTGCTCGATGAGTCCGCTAATCTGCGTGGTTAGAAAGCATTACTTTCATCTCTGTCAGTTTTATTTGGACTACCGTCAACTCACTTGGAGCAAGCTGGACTAATTTGGGATTCTTCAAATATACTAGTCACCGTTGAGAGTACCCCGTCGACTTGTACGAACATCACAATCTCCCAACAAAGTAATGATAAAAAAGAAACCAAGTGACTGGGAACCTTATGGTGATTACGTTTATAACCAAAACAATTTCGAAAAAATGCAAAAAATGGCGACCACCGTGTTTACCACGCAACTTCATTCGGGATTTGGGGATATTACTGAGTATTATTTAAAGAAAAGACAACAAAAAGCTGAAAGTCTTAAACTTCGCAATACCAACAGCCAAATATAAATACATAAATCAGCTGCTCAAAGTCAAAAACGTTTTTGAATTCGCCGTTACTCTACTGCTCGTAGTGATCAACTGGGCGGTAGTGGAAGGCCAAACGATCTTCATTCATACTGAAACATGCTTGGCTGCAAATTGAAAACCCGCCCTGCCGTAGTTTTGCTACCCATTGTGGGCGGATCAGCATATTCCACCAGCCCCAGGTCATTGCTTGTACTCATTGCCGTGTTAGATATGCCTCGACAGGGCAAGATGAAAGGACAAACGTCATCGGGTGAGATATTACAGTTCGATGCTACCACGGTAACATTTCAGGTGACTTCCAACTGCCAGCTACCACTTCCTTGCTGGTCTAATTTCCATCACTCAGGCCACTGAGCTTTGCAAATTAATACAGGAATTGGAACTCACTAGACTTGTCAACAACAACCACACACGGTGGAAGTCGCTGAAGCTTGTAGGCCATTGGTTGCGAGTTAGGTTATGGTCAGCTTCCGCTTAACCTATGGCTTAACCATCAAACGCGCTTCTGTGCCGTCCTACTGCAGCTTAAATCGAGCCAAGTTCTGAACCTAGTCTGAAGAAAACAGTTCAAGCCAAATGGTTGACAGCTGAGAGTGGACAATCGTTTGAGTCTTACTGAGACATCTTAACACCACGATGATCAGTTTCATCCCAATTTCATCATCACTGTCTGCTCGCAAGTCATCTTCGTCCAACATCCGAAATGAGCGTTTGGTGAAAGTAAAACTAGGAGTACAAAATATATTTCTTCCAAACTAGTAATAATAACAGTAGTACATTTATTAACGCATCTGCGAAAAACACCCTCAGTAGGACGCGGTCAATGTACGCATTGTAGAGCCACATACACAAAGCATCACAAATGATAAATGTACAATAAATCAAATATGTGGACATGTTACCAGAACAGAAATAATGGCACGGGAGAGCCCCTGTTAAGAAAGAAGACTTTTAACACACATACTTCTGAAACAACCGTCACTAAAGTCTCTAAAGCGATGAGTAGTTACATCAATTTGCACTCCGCAAGTTGATCATTGGCCCAATGGTCAAGGTCATGCCGGAAAGAAGCGTTGATAATGGAGAAGATGAACTATCGCAGAATTTCGCTATTATTCCGTGCAGACAGCCCCAGAAAAATATTTAGAAAATTTTGTCCGGGTAGAGGGAGAGAGAAAAACATACTTTTGCTGCGAAACGTACGCACCTCTAAACTGGACGTGGCCATTTGCTTAAAATCCAAATAATTTTGCGGGTCTCGCGAATCGCTCAACCATTACGGGGTTTTGAGTACCTGGACATGACGGAACGTTTCCTCGCGTGGAGCCTATTTGCAGAATAAGGAATGAAAAGCAAAATCACGCGACAAACGGGGGAACGTGAATTGACCATGTGGGTTATGACGAACAATGAAATGCATGATTTTGTGGCGAAACCTTTTATATTACATTATTAACATTGTGTTAGTAATGGACTGTATAATACCTCCAAACAGTTGTTGTCATGCAACACGGAAGGAGATCGGTTGTTAGCTTTTCCCAGCATATGATTTCCGTCGAATTTAGATGTCGGTTTTCTCTATATGGCCAGTATATAGAATGAGATGAATGCTGGACAACAGAGAAAGGTTGCCAGGTGGTCTATTTGGAAGGTGGAAGCATGAAGCGTAACGCAAGGTTTTCATGTGGTCATAAGAGACAAGCAAGTTATGTATGTTTTTCCAGACCGTTCTAGCGCGATAAGCCTTTGAATAGCGATCCGCGACCACACATGTAGAGGTTATCATTTTGTATGCAGTAAGAGCGTACCGAGATGATTTGGCTATTACTAAGTGGCCTGTGTGTATATTGACACCGATATGTGTTGACTATAGACGTGTGTTCTTGTTCACTAGTGAGCCTAAAAGTATAGCCGTATAGAAGAGCTATCCTGAAACTGATAGCTCTGATTAGTTCGAGGGGTACTTGACGTAATATCACGCAAGGCAGAAGGTTCCACCTCAGATGTTATTAGGTCCGTTTTCGAGGATTACTTCGTCAGACCGGTGAAGGTTAGGAATGAACATGATGTTTTCCGTTGATGGGAATGTGTGTAATCATCGTTTCAATCGATGTTCATCCTCACGGACTGTGACTGTATACGGGAATTCTTTAGCCAGTTTTGGATTATTTAACGCGGAAAGATTTTGAACGCAGCTTTTTTCGGGACTTAAGAAATGGCAATGTGCGTTTTTGTTCCTCAGGTTATACTGCGACTTATGTTGTGAACAAATCGTGGAACTGACGGTGAATTTTTTGCCACAAACTAGGTTGTGCGTGAATGCAAGTTTCAGCTCGGGTTGCTGTTAGCAAAGACAATCGAATGCAGGCGGTTGACAGCGTTATGTGTGACTCATAGAAGGTGGATTGTCCAGTTAACTTCTCATGAATGCATGTCGGAGGCTTTCCAAAGAGGTAAGCAGACTCGCGCAGGTGGTTGTATGCGAACGTGCAGTACTCAATCTGGGGTCGTATACCTGGTTCATAAACGTTTATATGTGCAGCAGATCGGAAAAATAAATGCTAAATTTGACCCATCGTCCGTCTAGTTTTAGATTCTAGAAGGGATATGCTTTCTTCGAAATTGAATGCCTCCGAGTAACCTATGCCTAGGTCGCTCACTGATATGGAAGTTGATACTCTGTGATCGCCTAACTGTACAGTGTCCTCTGATACGTGACAACCCTGCAAAACAATGGTGAATTTGCTGGTTGAAAATTTCATCAGTCGAGTTTAAAGCGAAGTCTCCAGTGACATGAAGTCCTTCCGTATACTTTTTAAACACGGAGCGAGATTGCCAGGAGAGAATGTTTAGTCAAGTATGATATCACCGAATAAAAATGGTCTGCCATTCCTGATAACTTCGCATGTATCTTTTATGTATATAAGAAGGAGTAACGGTCCCAAAACACCACCCTGTACTACCCCACTGGTCACTGATCTGGGCGTCAAGTTACTGCCCCTTATTTTCATTGTTTTGGTGCGGCCTTCAAGGTATGAGGCAAACCGATTAAGTAATGGATCACATATACCAAAACGATGTTATTTTGATCAAAAGACGCTTATGAGGCACACGATCATGTTCAAAATTTAATGATAAACACATGGTTTGGAAGTTCCAGTTGGTAAGTCGTGCAAGGAATTTTGCTGAAGAACACATGCTGGAAGTGGTTTGAAAGGTTTTGTGGCAATAAGAATTCGACCGTGAGACATTGTGTTTTTCTCTTCAACGCTCTTGCACAAGTTGAATTTTGGTGGGTGGGACGATAATTGCTGACGTCCCGTCGCGCGCCACTTTCATAGCGGAGCTCAGTTATAGAATTTTTCCACTGATGAGGTAAGAAACCCGATGCTGAAGAAAACTTAAGTATATTACGCAAAATTGGAGGAAGTTTTACCTTGCGTGCTTGAGAGCAATGGGGTGAATACCATCAAGACCAGGTAGATGATAAGGTTTGGTAATAGCCAGCTGAGGGTGTATGTCAACTGCAGTAGCAGGGACATGGTTTAGAAACGTACCTGTTCTTACACGGACAGGTGTAGACAGTATATTTTTCTCAGCGTTGAAGAAAGCGGTAAAGTGTGACTTAAAGACCTCACCGAGGGTCGTACTCGGAGCTGGAATAATGACTATGTACAGTAGCCCCTCAGCACAGCTACAGAACTCATTACTTACCGTTACAGTTTAACCGTCATCGACAAACGCAGATAAAAACACTGGTCGAGGAACTTAGAACAACACTTTGATTGCAGGTTTCAAGGTATTATTTTGTAAGCAGCAAAACGTGCACAAAGTCGGCTGCATACTCCAGCTGCTACAGTTAGTGTAAACAGTAAAAATGTGCCATAGATCAGAAATCAATCGCCTGAAGTTGGATAAACACTACAAAATGGGCTCTTGTAACGTTTTCCGTATTAATCATCTTTTAGTTGCACAGGACTCTAAGATAATCCACAACGAAGATATCTTTATGGGAAGTACAGTTCACAACAACAAACCATCCATCCGGGCAAATTTCTTATCGTATGAGGCCATCTCCGTCCGCTGGTTCATTTATCGAGCACACATCACTTATGAGACATCAAATCCGGTCATCATAATAACTTCTCTTCGTAGACCTCTGCGAACTCGATGTCCCCAAGCACTATCGCCACTCACTCACATCTCACAAGGAGGCGACAGATCCAAACGACAAGTCTCTTGGGGTGCACGCCTCGTGGACCTCAAAGGTTCCATTCGCTGGCAGCATAATTGACCCGAGCTCTGGTTCGGCACACTTGGAGCTAGGCGCGACAGTGAGTGTCTTCATTGCCGGGCACGGCTGAAGTGTAGCCGGTTGATGTCTATCAACAAAACCTTGTTTGACGAGGAATGTGTCTGAATCGCCGTAGCAAAAACATTCGTCTTGGAAGCGCCATACGAATTTTTTACACACACCGGAACCACCCCAAGTCGTATGCACTTGCTATTGAAGCCCGTTGCGGTACAGGTCCCGGAGTTACTGCATGAGGCTATCGTGTCGTTTGACCTCTGGCTGTGCAGCAAAAAGTAACGCTGACCTTGGCAATCGTCTTAGCCACACAGGTACACCTTTCGACGTTCCGATGTCCTATGTGACACGTGAAACACCTGCCAACTCGGTGCACGCCAGACCGCCTACTAGGTACTTCAGGCTTGATGAACCCAAGACATCCCTCCAGACTGCGCAAGCCCACACAAACCTCACTTTAGAAGGCACAACTCTGTAATAGCGAATTCCAAAGCTCTCACTAGTTCCTTTTTTGACTGTCGCTCTCTGGATGCACTTACAAGAGTCACGGCTACTTTCCGCAGCTTGTCCAAAATTGCCCCGCGCCACCCTTGCACACTGTGAGACTAACACGGTGAGCCCAACGAATATCGCCTCGCGAGTTGATCTTGTATGCTTTCCTGGCCCACTTGAATTGTAGGCTGAAGGAAAATCCTCCACAGTTTGTTCCATTGTACTCAAAAAATTAAAAGGAGCTTCCTAGTCCATCTGTTCGAAAGCAACATTGCGATGTTTTTATGCGAACGGATAGCCGTGTTAGTATGTCCGCAGTATTTGAGCTTCCTTCGGTGGCCTACTGATTCGATATATTGCGAATGGGTGTGGCTGTCCACAAAGGCCTTGTGAAAGCCCTGTGGTCTTCGCGTGTGCCATCAACGGTGACAACACTATGCAGTCAAACCTTCACATTCTGCAACCAACTTACGACTAGTGGCATGGGCAACGTTAATTTCGACCGATTCTACGCCCATATTCTATCGATTAAACTGCCGGACCCTAATCTTTTATATATATCACCATGTATGATTGCACCAAATGGTGGTCAAACGTTTCTGATATCGTTATATGTAACTCATCTGCATCGATACCACAAACTCTCACTTGAACTCATTTTTTCGTTTATTTCGTGCTATCTCATTGGATTGTTCACTTTTCCGTATTATTGGCTGCCATTCGTCGACGGTTAAATCGCTCTGTTGGAATCTACTTGGCTGTAAGTTGTATAACCTACTAACCGTTACTTATTTGCGCGCAAAACCGGTGTTGACCAATCAAACCTTCAATATCCTATCTTGCTCTGCCCTGGAACATGAAGAACAGCTGCCTGATAGCCCGTCCACAGCCGTGAATCTTGATTGTTTCTTCACCGCTGACACGGTCAGTTTCAGGGGTTACAAATATGACGTTGTTAAGACCCGCAACAGCCACCTGTGCAGACAGCTTAATTTTATCGCCCACGCCTACTCAACCTTGAACGCGGTACGAGCGGTGACTGTTTGGTCAATGTCAAACGTTTCACTCAGAATATAATCCGGTGATCGACGTATACTAAGATAGATACTGGGAGCTACTCACGCGTAATCAGTTGTCTTTCATCTATACCAGTCCCACCGTTCAACTTCTCAGTTTCACTTCCCTTTCGTTCTATTGAACGCCGTCCTTCAAGCTATCTCGTTGTTTCCTGACACGGTACGATCTCCAAAGCTGCTAGCCACTTCGGTCTCTGACGCCCTGCACAATCCTTACTACGTCATCAACACAATGATCAAGTATGAACGGATCACATCTCGATTGCATGCCAGTTTCGAAATCTTTCTAAAATCACGAACCCCGCGCCATCGTTTGGGAACAGTTTACTTTGAAGATGATGCTTTTCCAAACTACCGTGCTTTTAATGTGGTGAACGTACACACAAGAGTTATTTGAAGAATCAAGCAGTGCCAAGCGCCCCAAATCAAGTGAATCGTTTTGAGCCTGAGTTTTAGAATGCTGATAAAATCGGACCATATGTTTGTAAGCCGTCGTATCCCGATTGCATAACGGTGTACACAGGAGAGTAACCAGCAGGCCAGTTAAGTTGTGAACTCCAAATGCCCATTTGAATAAATGTAGTGGAAGTGATATTCAGCAGGTCAATGAAGAAAACTTGAAATTAATGAACTCCAATAGGACCCAGTAAGACGGCGGTTGAAGTAAAGCCTACATGACTGTGGCAAATGAAGGCGAATCCCTAGGTATTTCACAATTCAATTTTTCCTCATGTCTTCGGACGAACTTGGTGAAATTCCTACAACGCAGCCTTTGGTTCGGCCTCAGAAACATAAGTTTTATTTTGCGGGCTCTAATAAAACTTGAAGAACAACGTTCCAGTCTCCTCACAGCGAATATTCGCTGTGTGTATGGCAACACTTCCGTGCATGCACGAAGATCAAACAGCAAGATCTCTCAATTGAGAGGTAATTGAGTAGTTCACCAAGCTTAGGAGACAGATTACAGTCAACACACTGCATAAATGTACTTCCAAGGTGGGAACTAAACTTGCGAACAAGCGGGCGATAAAACAATACGGTGAGAGAACAAAACCAGAAGCATATATGCGGCGCAAGTCGTACCTTCAAGTGCGTGAGTTGCTTGTTAGATACCCCGTTTGCCAAAGCAAACGTTGGGGCGCACGAGAAGTTCGGCAGCAGAAAGAGTGCAGATGCTAACAGGCACTCAGACACACGGCATCAAATAAGGCAACTACGGAGTTCTGCGCAGAAGGCAGCCAGAGAACCCACCTTGACAATGCAACGACCTTTTAGTTGACCACAGTCATTGAAATTCTCGTGATTGGCCCAAACCACTCCTGATGGGGAACTGGAACGTTTCATCTGAAGTTGTTACATTTCTTGTACGAGTGCGTTCTCTGTTCAGTCTTCGACTATTTTTTTGCATTCGAGGTGTGAGATTTAATTTTCCTTTACAGTGGCTCAGTTATTACCTTGTTAAATCCGACTTTTACGAGCGTTCTAAATACATTATGTTCTCCGTCGTTGCATTCTGAGAAGGGTGTTCATTAGGTCAAAAGATTACGCATAACTTGGTGTTAACTGTGGTCGTTGGGAAATGGTTCAATACCCTTTGCAACGTCCATGACGTTATCGGAGTGTTTTGGGATGGTCAACTGAAAACGACAGCCTTACAGTTTGTCCGCTTCGATCGTATTCAGAAAAATGTAGTGTCATGTCTACACTGCACACTGAAGTGAGAACTGAAGTAATGTGGAGGGGGCCGTGTGTACCTTGTCTACGCTGGCATGAAAAGTGCACTACATCCAAGAATGAACAGAGTTTACAACGAGCGGATCAATGAACCAATACCAAGTCAATGGCAGAATGACGAAGCATGTCTTGGCAAGCTAGCCAGGGTTTGCACGTGAACTTCGCAATCGGCAGCTGTGCTGCGGGAAGGTTCACGTGACTGGGTGATTGTGCAACTTTGATGTTTTCGAGTTCGTGACTGTGTCAGAATCTGCGCCGATTTCAGTGGCGCCATAAGCAGAAAAGGTTGTTGTTGATCGTTGGAATCCTGCCCCAATTATCTCTGCAACCACCAGTTTTAATCAGCCGGCGGATTTGACTTCATGAGGCGCAACGGCACAAAGCAAAACGAGGAAACTAGTTGACACAGTGCGATCGGTATATTTCGACGTCGTTTGACCTTTAAAAGAGAAGCGTGGATGTCATCGCGCGTTTTGGGCCGAACACTTAACGTACTGAGTGAGAACGGTGGGTTTCGTCGTGCGTGAAGTAACCAGCTACATGGTGGACGTAGCGAGTAAATGTGAGCTGAGGCAGCGGAAGTTGTATGTAGGTGGGCTTTCACTGGATCGCCTAAACATGAGAAAGAAGGTTGTGAAAACAAAAATGTGGGTTGAGACGAGCTATATAGTCATTGTGTTTCTGCAGAAGTCGTAACAGAGGTTACTACTTACAGATGACTGGTCGTTCCACATTAATGTACACCACTCCAGGGCCTGATAACCTCTGTGGGTTTGCGTGTAGGCCTCCTCGGTGCCCTTTAATGTTCAATTTCGGTTTTGTTGGAGTTTGTTTGGTAGTTTTGTTGTTGTATTCTCGGTGTGATGCTAAATTTTGGAATCTTTTGGACACACTTGGTTTGTTCATAGGAAGTCGGTCGTAAGCTTGCTTTTCTTCCGTCGTCTGCTGCGCTGAAGGACTAACTGTTATCTGTTTTGTACCACGGTTGCACATCTAATTTACCTGCTTTTACAACCGTTTCTGCGAGCTTACCAGGATTTTCTTTCTTGGTGTTGTTCAACACGCCTTTGCTGTCATCCACATCCAAGTGTTTCAGCGGTATGAATTCCCATCGGCGGGTGGTTGATAAATGTTTTCGATTGCTGCATTTTTTTCCATGTCCATTTTCCATTTATATTTTCTTCAATACATTGGTAAGCTTAGCTTGCTGGAAATAATTAAATGCCCAGTGATACCGAGACCAAGTTCACTGATCGGCCAATTGAAGAATATCATCACTGAACTGAGTAACAGAGAATTAACGAGATGTAAATATGTAAGCAGGGGAAACATTTGTTTATACAGATTCGCAGGTAACCAAATGACTACGAAGTAAGTACGTCCGCGCATTTTACCCACATATCGAAATGACTCAGCGGACCTCATTGAGCAAACACTGGCAAGTGAGCATGCAGCAAACAGTACTTACGTGAACGACCACGTTGCAAACGGCTACGAAGGGGGCTTTGGGATTTTTCTTCACCCTAGAAATCCAGTGATCTTGTAGTCTAACGCACGAGGTCTACATGCGACTGCCTGTAGCTACTGTGCGAATGAGAACACTTGCCCTACGATTGACGGCGTTGGACCCAGCCCATTTTTTCCACGGCCAGGGCCGCGGATCATCCTAACTGTGAACAATCTGACACAAGCATTTGCTTAAGGATTTCGAGGCTGATTGTATTTGTAACCGCTCCCTTCTCTTCTTTTTAATTTGCTTCACGCCACTCTCGTGAGTTCGTAAAACGTGAGCTGTTCTAAAAGACTATCTGGGTCCCTGACATGTAGCACACTCTCATCAATCATGCGATTTCAACGTACAGGCACTCTGTACCCCATGAACACAATCTCCGGACACCTTTCCGAATGGGTAGACAACCAACCGCGATCTTCTGCCACAACGACTACAACTGTCACGAAAATTACGGGCGCGACGAATTTTCCTCCCGGCAAGTGTTAATTTCCATATATTCACAAAGTTGCAAGACCTGTTGTACTCGGCCAAAATTTGTACAGTTCCTGGAGATTATATCGGAGTGTGGTGTTATTCTCTACCTTCTAGTTTGCGATAAGTCCGTGTAACTTATTGCCTTCCACCAACATACTCACCTGTGCGACCGCTGTGGGAACTTCCCCGAGAAAGTTGGGCGACGATTGGCAATCACAACTAATCGAAAGAGAATCGGATTAAAATGCCACAGTGCTATCGAAACGTTTTTGGAGTCAATATGTAGACAAACGTACGGTTTCGATCGAAAGATCGCGCCCGACAGGTGGACTACAATTTGAGGCCGAATAGGCTAAAGTTGAGTTATGACCACACAATATGACATTCGCACCCAACAGGGTTCTTCTCAACATCAACGGGTTCAAAACAGTAGGAAGGAACCGAACTGCTAAAAGGTTATTTGCGCACCAATGAAGCAAAGCACGACAGTAGGTGACTGGTTACTTGCACAGCCATCGGCATAATGAGGGGAATACAGACACCAGAACCTGTGGTGACATTATTGCGCGGCACTGTGTGTTAAGCGCCAGTAATCTAAATCCATTCTGGGATTTCAGTCACAACTATCAAGAACCGTTTTGTTTTCAGAAACGCGGGTCATGGCGTATTGCTGACCGCTACCAATTCTGCTGTGTCCTGACTGCTGAAAACTTAAAAGCTTTCCGTTCATGAGTCAAAGATTACTGTTTCCTCATCGTCACAGGAGCACAGCTTTAGCCTATTCGGCCTCAAATCGTAGTCCACCTGTCGGGCGCGATCTTTCGATCGAAACCGTACGTTTGTCTACATATTGACTCCAAAAACGTTTCGATAGCACTGTGGCATTTTAATCCGATTCTCTTTCGATTAGTTGTGATTGCCAATCGTCGCCCAACTTTCTCGGGGAAGTTCCCACAGCGGTCGCACAGGTGAGTATGTTGGTGGAAGGCAATAAGTTACACGGACTTATCGCAAACTAGAAGGTAGAGAATAACACCACACTCCGATATAATCTCCAGGAACTGTACAAATTTCGGCCAAGTACAGCAGGTCATCTACTTGACTCCGGGGTAGAACCAAACAACCATCTCGTCAAGTGCGGCAAAATCAACCAATGGTGTGTCAGGTCAAAGGTCGAACACGACGGAAAGCCACCAACCAGAATTCGAGTCAGTGGGTCAAATAACCCTGCTATATAAGAGCAGACATCCAGCGAAATTCATCAAGCCTCACGCTCAAAACTACGCGCTGGAACACTTATGCACTGATGATGTTGCCCTGCTTGGTGATGAAAAGTCTGCAACTTAAATGCCGTGCTCGGCGAATATACCGATACAAAAACTACGAGAATATATGGAAATTAACATTTGTCGGGTGAAATTCGTCACAATCGTAATTTGCATGACAGTGTCATTCGTTGTGAGAAAGGTTCGCGGTCGCCACCATGTGGATTTCGAGAGTAAGAAGAAGGCCAAACAACAAGAGGGGAGTAAGTGAATACCGGCAGTTGCGGCCGGCAACTTTTCGTCAAACACACGATCGTTGGCACCTAGGTAACTGGTGCGTCTGCTTTAACGCTCGCGACGCCAATTTATGGCTCTTTTCTCACCACTCTCTACCTCCTTGAGTGTCATTTGGGATCTTCCCGGCATTCTCCTCTAGTTTTCTTTTTCTCCACGTGAAACCTATCGGCACTTTAAAGTTGTTTGGCAGCTGTAATTTGTTGCAGTGAAATACTTCAGCTCAGCTGCTATAACCACTTGAGTACCTCACACCCATCACTTTCAAGTTTCCTTTGAACGAAGGATCCTCAAAGGAATACAGCCATCTGAGAGGATAAGTTTTGCTCGACTGCTTTATAGGTTACGCTTGGGTGAAGAAAAGCTATCATTTCCTCCATACATGTGGCAGGAGGTGAGCAGATGCCAGTTGGTATAATCGCTTTCTTCTAAAGCTGTGAGTGCAGCGACCTAATGAATATTAATAGGGATTGTTATCCGTTAAACGCAATCTTTTTGGAGGAGGCATCAGCTTCGGACGACTCAACACACAAGCGTTTTTGGTACATCGGACCATCTGCCTTAGCTAGGCAATCAGCAACCCACAACATCTCTTGAAACCACTAGACGTGCAGTAAGAGCTCCAGGTGATGCTGCCCGATATTTAGCCATCGTTCGAACTGGCAGCGGTCAACGACGACAGCCACCGTCTCGATACAACCCAGTCGTCTTTCCTACCTGAAAGACTCCACCCTTTTAATAAACCTCCAGATTGATACCAAGGTGGGGAGCAACATCACCTGGTTCTCAGAAAAAGGACGGTGATTGGAGTCCGGCAGTGCACTGACTACTGTACGTGATACGCCCATCAAAATGTTTCCTCGTCCACCTTCTTTCTTGCATTTTTTGCTGGGTTCTGGTTGTAACTGACAGCCCTTCTCTGTCACTGGCATCAGATCCCTCCGACCTTTTGATTCGCTGACAGACGCACATTGGTCGTGTCTAACTGACACCTCCACGGAATCCGGCGTCTAGGGTAAACTGCCACACAACTGTGATCTCTTCAGCATCGTGCTGCGTCATGAATCGCGAACTTTAGGGGACTCTCCTATCCGAGCCCCCCAGCCAGCAAACTACCTGCTTTGATAATCAATGTAGCACGTCAGATTGCCACTCAAAGGCTGCCTGTTTGCAGTCGTCCACGTTGCCCAGCCTCCCATAATCTGAAATTTACCTTAGTTGAGTTCGAGCAAATGCTTCGGTCTGACATCATCTGTTCGTCCAGTAGTCCGTGACCATCGCCATTACACATGGTTTCGAAAAAGACAGAAAACGATTAACACCTATGGGGTGGCTGCCAAATATAGAAAAGTAGAACCAATTTTGATAGGTATCCAACTTCCTGCACTCAAGACTTGACGGCTAGCATGTCTGTAAAGCATATGCTCGCCCAAGTGGACATGGTAAGCGACTACAACCGGAATCCAGTAACCCCGAAGACACCTTATGGAAAGCAGTCAAGATCTCATTCGGACATCGCGGAATTTTACGCACACTGCTCAGTCTTTGCAAGACTATTCAGACTGTCCGCTCTTTTACATACGATGTCTGTCACCGACTGAGCGGTGGCTGCCCATAGTTGGATAATATCCTGGTCGATGACTCGTCGCAAAAAACACAGTGGGCTCACTGGCGTTCACTGTTCGCCTGGCTATAGCGTCGGAGTGTTACATTAGGCTTGGTCAAGCGCTCAGTTGGAGTGCCTCGCGCAGACACCCTGTACTGCAGTATATCTCCAAACTGGGGCAAATCGTCCACGACCAAGTACAATCACTAACGCACTAGCCAGCGCCTACGTTTTTCGCCTAACTTTATCTACTCAGCGATTCAGTAAATTTCTATTCTCATCTGCACCCAGCTAGTGCAGCCGCCCACCTGCCTGTTCACAAGTACGGTATGTCCACTTCCGTCATGAGATGTCATACAAAATGGCTTTATTTAGCTTGTAACAACAACCACCAACATAGCTCATTGCATGAGACGTGGCACTGGGGCGCTTTTAAGCGAAAACCTGAAGACGACTGGTGCCCGGTGGCCTCTATCTCTAAGCACTTACAGTCTCTGTATGACGCTTTCGGAAAGGAACTGTTAGCGATATCTCTTGGCATCCACCACTAACTGTGTCCCGAAGAACAGGTTTTTCGTCTTCATATATCGTAATCTCCCAAAGTACGCTGGACACCCGACATCGGACAGGTATTATTCCAGGGCGATTCAAAACCTTGGACTTATTATGCAGTTTACCACCAGTATTCATCACAATTAGGATAGTTTCGGCCCAGTCGTCGATTTTATTCCACTCATCACTGTTGCAGCAGACACAGAAGACAAGCTGGTTAATGTCGCACCGATAAAAGTGGCATAGGGCAACGATCCGGAGATGGAACAATCCCATCGGTGAAGTTCTATAAAACTAGAACGCATCCCCACGCATTTGTTCAAAGAGATGGTAGCTTGTAACGCTCCACACAATATCCCTCGCCCGATTGTTCCGTTGGCTCATCGCCGCCAAATTTTCTAGACGCTACACACATCCGACCCAACCATACGCACAAGAGCCAAGATGGTCAACGAGCGTTTTTTCCGGGCGTAATGTCAATCGCGAAATTTGCACCTAGCCCTGATTGTGCATGTACTGAAAACGGTGCAAAATTTGACATCCTACAAGTGCCAGTTCGGATAAATTTGTGGTCCTTGCAGGGCGTACCCTTCATGTGCGTGTTGACCTGGTCCTGCACGCACTATCCATTACTGGGTATAAGTATGCATTAACATTCGGACAGAGGCCATACCAATTCCAAATTGATCGTCAGCAACCGTGTTACGAGCATTTTTGAAACTCCGCTTGCTCAGTATGGTTGCTCGACTGTATTGATCAATGAATGCGCATCACAACTTAGTCTAGATTTTGCGTCTCTTCTCAGCGCGCGAGGATGTCGAATTCACACTACAGCTGGCCACTCAGCAGTCAACGAATTAGTTGAGCATTCTCATCCACAGCTGTAAAGTTCCCCATCAACTTACAACAACATTTGAAGGCTTGATGTTCTACCGTTATTCTCGTTATGTATCCGAAGCACGTTCAAAGGCGACTTACATATCATCTGTCGTACACGCATCAAGGCCGCATGTGCGCCCCACACTCATGCCAAGCCACAAAGCACGTCTTGATTGATCGCGGCTTCAACGACGCCCGCGCACTTGAAATTGACGCCACCGCATGCAAATGTGACAATATAGTGCGTACTTCTCCGAATTACTTGTTCCCATTACCGCTGTTATTGCCTGTAAGAATTAGTGTTGATTGCGCCCGAATTAGAGCCACAACATTATCCCTGCCCGTTCATTATATGAGTAGCGGCTACCAGGTTGGTGGTTGCTCTATGCGCAACGGACTCATAATCTCGTATTATTGTGAGCGACCGGTACAACACACAAGACAACTCCAATTCTCCCCACCAAAAGAAGAGTCGAGATCAGAGTGCCCTAATTTTCGCCTCTCGATTTGTCCCCACACTTCGTTCCTCTTCGACGAACTTTCAGCCGTCGTATACAGGTCCATTCCGCGCAATCAGACTGTATGATAAAAGTTTCGCATTGAACCGTAAGGCTAAGTGGAGGTTTCATCCATCAACAGGGTGAGACCAGCGTGTGTCGAGGTACTTGAGTTTGGAACGGATGGACGGCTGTTAACGCTCTCTCTGCTATTCGCACCGATTCGTTTTATGTCGAGACATCGTCATCCTTGACGATAAAAAGCCGCCAAAGGGAGCGGGGTCAAGAGTTGCAAAGGCTAGAACGATTTACAGACTACCTTGAAATTCTTCGAATATGATGTTTTCGCACTTGAACTTCCTTGCTCAGTTAACTTCAACCGGCATACGTAGAGTGGGTCTTATCCACGAGCACTTTACTCGAAAGCGAAAGGTTCTTTCTAGGAGATTCGACAGATATACCCGAACGGGATATCACCTTCTATTATTGGGCGCTTCTAACTCTATATATTGCGAATTAATTGTTCTTGATCTATGTTTGCTGTGAAAGTGGTACATTGCGATGGACAAGAAATCTTGGAAATGTGCGAGTGTCGCTTATAACGATTGTAGCCGAGTTTACGATCCTTTTAGGTCGATTGCAGTTCGTCTGTTTCGGTTCCCCAATTATCCATGACAACTGAATCAAACTGTTCACCTCCGATTGATTTAAGTCGTTTCCGTTCTCGCTCCGCTTATTGTAGTTGCAAGCAACGGGACAGGATCGAGTTGCTCTATTCAAGATGGTGTCAGCAGTTTGCGCTAAAGGAGGCATATGTGTGTTGCTGAGGTTAAGAACATGGTCATCTTCTGAGAAGAGGTCTGTCGCGATCTTTGCTTGTTTTTGAACATGCGGATTTCCCGACTGCCACTTATATTCCTGTTACAAACTTCCGCATATGCTTGAACATTTGTTTGAACCTGTAGAGATACCGGTGGGTACATGACCACTCGTTTACCGTCTCATTGTTATACTGCAGAATCACTTTGTTCACCGACCGCCGTCCCGTCATCATATCAAACTGTCATTCCGTATTGTTGCTAACCCGCTGGCTCGCGGTTCTGTTTCTCCCATGGAGAACGTACTACTTGTCCACTCATTATCTTATTCTTAGCTGATCGAGTAGGTTTGGTCGGTTCCACCAGATCACTTGGAAAGCAAACCGTCAGATGGTTCAGATGAGAGATATTTGAGAATGAACTATCGCAGGTGATTCAACGGGCATAATTCAGCGCTAGGAGCCGACGGTACGCTCAACCAGTATATTTCCTCGTGCAAGTATATTCGCAAAAATCCTCAGACTAAACCTGAATACTTAGGGAAGGGTGAGTGGAAATGCAGTCTGTCACGAGTTGGAAACAACAGCAGACAGTGACCCATCAAAGGCAGGGGCAAACGACCAATCCGGAGTCGAAGGAAATAAGCGAACTCATGGGCCTAAAGCCCAGCAAACCATGACAAGAACTTACGCGATCTTAAACAAGGGCAGAGTGAACACGCTGCCTTAGAGGAACCCCCTCCCGTCTTCACAGTACCAAATGAAATTCAAAATGAGGACTGTGGTTTCCAGCAAAGACACAGGTGGTTCCATCAAACATGTGCAGAAGGGAGTTACAATTGATAACCGTTAATTGGAAAAATTGTGAGTTTGTACGCTGTTCATTTGGAAGGTGTTGATAGAAAACTGAAATTTCAGACGGTGTGATTAACTAATAAAGCCTTATGTAGGATGCACAACTTTAACATAATGTACATTGCGTTTTCATTGACAATTTTACTCTTTTGTTTATCTACGCCAAACAGTTTGACATGATTGTACTCTAATCAACGGTGTGATTTTGGTGAAGTTTTATACGATTATGGTGAGTCAATATCTATGCCTTGCACAACAGTACAAATTTCTCAGTGATCGATACAGTTCCAACGATCACATAAATTTCAATGTGTGGCTCAGTTCATAATGACTGTCAGATCGATGGAAGTCCTCTACAGTAGTTTAATTCAAATTCAACGCAGTATTGTATATTGAATGAAATCACATGGCCCATAATAAGGTCTTCCGGGCATTCTCATTTTTAGTCAAAGAAAAGCTGCGGCGCACACGGTCGGGACGCGTGAGTTGCCACGGAACTAGTTGATGCCTACTCGACGACCCATGCACGTTGCGGCTTGAATTGCTACATGTCTGATTATTTATCTTCTTGTGCTCGTAGGCGGAAGCTCTGTGTGAGAATATGTGAATTCGACTTCATGGTTTATCTATCTTGTTGGAAATGATATAACGAAACAATACCCAGTCAGTATTTAGTATTGAAAACCGGTGGACAATGGAAAACAAAGAATCAGCCTATTGACCCCTGTTTATTAGTATAGACCCTGGAGAATAAAGTGTACAGGAAAACGCGCCAAGCTAGCGAGGCACGGAGCGAGTTGAGACTTTAATCCAGGGACGGATGTTACAAAGTCGATAGTGTAGAGTTCAGACGGGCTATGGTCGATCAATTACGAACAACGCAACGAGTAGACGAGAAATATATTGTCGACACGTAAAATCGACGAGAGCGAGCGAGGAGCGAGATGAAACGTCAACACAACAAAACGTCACGCGAGCAGGCACCGGAGCAGAAACGTTCGAGTGCGCGGGTGGTCTGCCGGTAACCATACTCGTTCAAACAAACGTTTAAGAGCATACAAAATGTAGGGGAAGGGAGAGAGTACAAATGCTAACTGTTACTTCAACGCAGTTAGCCATAAACAAATAGTGTCGCTACAATAGCTTGACTGAAACAAAAGTAGGTGAAAAACCAGAATCATCAAAAAGACACTGATCCGTATACGGATCATCGATGAATTCGACTATCAAAATGTCATTTATGTTAGTTGTTACAATCTGACATAATCCAAGGAGAAGATGAGAAGAGACGATGTCAGCTTTGTGAATATAAATGTGGTATACCACTTTTATATGTTTATACTCTGTTTTGCATGTAAGTAAACAAAAACGGCTCGCAACCGACCGAGACAACAGTAGGACGATCTATGCGCTCGCGTTTTGGCAGCAGGGTCATCTTATCCAGTCGGTCGCATATACGCCTAAGTTTATTTCTACACACACATGAATATGCACGTAAATCAAACCTGTCAGAGTTCAAAGGTAACTCGACAGATGAGTGAAGGCGAGATATCCTTGATTCCCACGTTGGGATATTATAGAGGATTTAGGGATTTTTACTTGTCGATGATCGACTTCAGCCATCTCTCTCTGTGCGTGACATTCTTAGTGATATAACTCTTTAGCGTTTACTATGCGAACATTCTTGTTTGGCAGGGTCATGGTAGGGTACAACAGAGTGTTTCAGAACGTAGTGTTATTGTTGGAATAAGAAAGGTTTAGATGGTGAAAAAGTCACATGCACGACCATAAGTAACAGAAGCGAACATAAAGAGAAAGGGATGGTGGAGAAAAGTGGTCAGTCAGTCTAGTTTCGGCCACGCAAGAATCAATTCATCATACCTACTACGTGGCACAGACGATACCAAACTAGTCCACAGTCTGTGTACCCGATAATATTTTCAGGTCAAACATGTCCATAGGAGAGGGAAGAGTAAAACGTGTGATTACTGAGCAGAGCATGTACAGTTTTCATTAGTGTGGGATGCATTTAGTGTGTCAAGTGCGTCATATGAAAGAGCACTGCAGTGGGCGTGTCTTAACAGAGAGGAAGTTATGCACTTCCCAGCTATGAAGGAAAATGCGGTGCGTTTCTCAATTCCCAATCGCAAATTATCGCCACAAAAAATATTGTACTTCTCGTACAACAAAGCAGTGAGTTTTCTGGCTGAATACCTGCGTGACAGCATGTTTATAACTTAGCGTTTTGATGACCTATTAACGGTTTAACTAACTGAAATTAAGAACTGTCGAAAATGATATCGAAACGAATCGCAAGGATAAACGTTGCAGATGAAGAAAGGCGGAAATCACGTACAGTTGGAAACAACTATGAGTGAGGTACTTATTCTGGCTGTATTACTGTTAACGAGATAAGTCAGGGTGTTGTTGGTTAGAGGCGTGGAGAAGGAGAAGTGTAATGCCGCAATCTTCTTCGTCTTGCAGACCCTCCTGTAGAATCAGTTTTGCAGAGCTTAGAAAGGAGGCATGTGAGTGCTCGATTTTAAGATTTAGAACACTTACAAGTGGTTTCAGTATTAAAAATTCTCTTTTTGTAGCCTGTCTGTCATGGGCGTTTATATTAAACGGTCACGTATAAGATATCCTTAGAATCCAGGAATATTTTTATCAGAGTGCTGTGTCAATTTTCGCTCCGCATTTGCCGGTCGGTTTTACCTGAAGGCCGTGGTGAGCTGGAACGAGGGATTGAGGGAGAATGAAAGAATTTTTGTGTGTATAATAGTGTTACTGCAAACGTCCATTTTGACGTTTACCTTTCAACACACTGTATACCAAACACCGTGGTGTGGTATCCCTAAGTACCTCTCGTCCATTAAAAAACGTTCCGTGCCAGCTTTTCATGCAACAAGCAAGATAAGGAATGAAAAACACATCTTATCTGCATATATACAACCGTTCACTTTTAAAAAGTGACACACAAAAATCGACTTGCATAAAACGGGCAATGACGTACGATTCAAGTCTACATGGCATCAAGGAGTATTGGGCTCTTTATTAGTTCTGTCTTTTACATGAAGCCTTTGAACTTGGAAGCCTTCAGTGCCCACTGGACAAATTACTCAAATTCATGTAAGAAGAGACAAGCACGGACCCTTGCGCTGGTTCCAGTTCTGTAGTTCACTGTACAGTGCTCTCTTGAATGGGACACTGTAGTGGGCAAAAGAAAAGTTCTGGGTGGCACGTCAGTGAGACTCACGAAGTATTCTGTAAGGTTAGAGGATTCCAATCATCAAATATGAGTTAATGCATGCTTTCCACCAACCACTCTACTGGGTAACCTTGCACATCTTCATGGGATTGTCTGCCCTCATGTAAGCTTGGACTCCAAGCTAGAATACAATATTCCAAACGAGACCTAACGACGGCCTTATATAGCGGAAGCAATATCTCAGGCCCTCTAGATGAGATTATCATCGTGCGATGAAACGGCAGTTATCTTGTCTTCTTCGCTATCAAGACCCGATGCGCTTCGGATTTAAGACTGTTTCGGTTCTGATCGCCAAAATCTATGATTTTAGTGACCCTAACTAGTCTTTTTGAACTACTCACAGTGTGGAGACACCCTTGGCTCTCTATGGACTGAAGAACAAATTCCGATAGGCTGGCCATTCATCAAGTTTCACTAAGCAAGATGGAAGGACATGAAAGTTTAGGTTGCCAGTGATTTCCTGATCATAAATAAAAATACCATAGAGAAATGATATGAAAATGGTTAAGCCACTTACGTAGCTAAGCGAGTGTAGTGACCTCAGACTTCATTTTCGTGAATCTCCCGGAAACGGTATAAACTTTTAAACTTGGTTCTCCTAGAGTAATGATGAACTCAGTTTTCCGGAGTAAATCCGTAGTTCATCCGATTATAACCGACTTCATTCGTTACTACTCGTTTTTTCAAAGCGATTGTCTTCCAAAATGAACACTACCGAAGTTTGTGCTTACATATACGCCCCTCATTGTCCAAGTATTGTGTTGTTTTATTCAAAAAGTTCGATTAAGGCGGGCCTGAAATTCTTCGCACGAACCTTCGCTGATTCGTAAATGATAGATTCACGTTGTTTATTACCCAGAAAAATTAGTTTCTTTTGACGGATTTGCAAGTGGCAGTGACTGACTGTTGATTACTTGCTAACTGTTTGGCTCCACAACTCTGTCACGCCTTCTTTGATGTCTTGGTTAAGGATTTTGTTTAATGGAATGAAGAACACACCCGCTAGTAGGCTAGTGATTACTGCATAAATACCATTTAGCCCCGAGGCTCTGTGAACATCGAACAACCGCAATATTTCCGTCATCTCATAAGGTGTGGCGTCTTCACAAAGCACGTCGTCGTCCAGTAGAGCAAGAAAGTTTACAGCAGGGTTTAATTATTGTCCTTTCGGTAAACCGCTACAAAGTACTACGCTAAATATCTTGTATGCACCTGCAGTCAGGTTGAACTTGGAAAGCTTTCGGCTACATAATACTATGAGTAACGAGGTTCTCTTCACACAGATATTGTGAAAAACCTCCTGTGATCGGTTGTCGAAAGTTGGCCAGCTCTTTTTTCCTATTTTGCCTACACTCTTGAAATGTCAGTCAACACGGTTTAACCCGCGACCATCAGTTAGTCAATAGAGCGTGCTTTTTTGGAAAATCTACACGCCCGACCTAACTAGTTCCAAAGCTTCTTATATCATAACTGAGAAATGACCCTAATTTCTAGATCCAACTTCCAGGATCAGATCATCGAATTCAGTTCTTCCCAAGCTGCAGGATGGCTTTCAAGGCAGAGGTTGGCGCATGGTAGAGAATTCTAAATTTATCAATTATTTCCACTTTTCCAAAAGAGGCCAGCAGCACTGAGTGAACTGACCTGTATTTCGTATTCGCTCGCCGGTAAATCAAGTTCCACTCTAAATTGCAATTTACTCCTGACATACTCAGTGAACCTGCTGTCGTGGAGGGAGTTTAAAAGCTATGCTCCAAAAATACTAGCAGGACCCAGTTCCCTATATTCCAAGTAGTGTCAGTAACGTCAAAATTTTCAAGAATTAGTTGGGTGTATTTTGCGGTGAGAGAGTTAATACACTTCTTATCTTCGATATTTTGTGATGTCGGACTAAGGTGCGCACGTACGATGGCGAGGCTTGTACGGATGGCTTCATCATGCCGTCAATGAGGTCTTTGTTTGCCGTATCAGGACAGAAAAACTGCATATATCTTTGAGCAGTTAAGGGTACACTGCCTCCTCTGTACTAGTAGGTGTGATACGTTGTACAACATGCCTTGAACCACTTAATAATCTACTGACTTAAAATCGGCGTGTGATATCCGAAGCAGTTTTACATGTCAGGTAGACTGTTTACCTGTCGATCAGTTGCTCTTACGCCTGTTAGTGGGACAGTCACGAAGATTTTTCCGGATAGACGGTTTTAGGTGATTTTAGGTCTTATCCACTACGATTTTCGATAGAACCACTGTTGTCTAACTAGCCCACTTCCAATGAGACAGCAATTTGTTAAAACCAACGCTAATGATCTGCTAATAAATGTTCAGGCAAAGCGCTTGACATTGTCCAGCATAATGTACTCCCGAGAAAGTCTGCAACATTCGGTTGTGAGTGATATTTAACTCACGTCACCAAAAATATTCAACTACCCATTAGTGGAGAGAAGACCTTCTACGCGGTCGTGGTTGTCTAATGAAGATGGATAAGCTCTACTCCGCTAAGCGCGGGGTGTACAATGGCTCAGCCGTAGACCGTTTTGAACCGCTTGTTCGTATTTGCCCCCATTGGTGACCTCTCAAACTCAATCAGTCACGTGTAGTAAGCAACGGACCTAAACGCTATATAAAGTAAACCACGCAACTTAGAAGTTGATACGAAAAAACCGGTGGTGAAAATGGAAAGGATTGTTTTTCAGTGGTTGGGAAGGTGAGTACACGATATTTCTGATGGACTAACCTGTCTTGCAAACCCAAAGAATTTCTGAATTCACGATGGGGATAGTCGTCAACACAGCCGTCTTCAGAAATAAGCTTATATTTTCATGAGATTCCGTTAGTGCTCACATTCCAAGAACTTAACGCACATAGTACGGGAGTGGTGAGAAAACGAACGGCACCCAGTCTTCCCCGCCTACATGTTTCAAACATGCATGCGTAGAAAAGGGAAGACAAATTAGCTAAAAAAGAGAACTAGCCGTAAAGCGTTTAGTACTGTGCAAATACTGAAGTGGTCGCTTACAAGCTGCTAAGGACTAACGTGTATTTTTTAGCGTTTTAACATTAATTTTCAAAATTCTCAGTACAGAAAGTTGAATGAATTATATCACTAGTAGACAACCACGTCAGAAAGGACATATTATTGTTGGTGCCTGTGTATAGACGACGTTAAATCGAAACAACTGATGGTTAAGACATGTTGAAGCCGGCGAAAGCAAAATCTTAGGTAGCGGAAACATGCAAAATTATCTGTTTGTAATCATCATACCGTTAGAAAGTAAAATTACTGTGTGGACTGTTGCAAATGTTTGATTCCATTGAATATCAACCATCTAGTCGATTTACAGAAGTACCGTGCAATGCAGACAGTGAAACCTTCGACCTGTAAACGGTAAACCAGACATCAACCAGACCACCAAAAACGTAGCCTCAAGGATATCATAGAATTAAATACGTTACACTATTCGGCTACTGTGTGACCTTGTGTTCGTAAAGGGAGAAACGTCAGGTGGTGAAGAGGGGACCCAAGCAGGTCGAACCAGTTATCTACCAATTGGAAGATGATTGTTTGAAGTAACAGCTCAACACAAGCAACCAAAGCATCCCAGGGCTATATTGGATGCTTGCACGTTTAAAGTTTAGAAAAACTGACTGACAAGCTGACCAGAGTGAAATAGACACTAATAAAAGATGGGAAGTAAAAATAAAATGTGCGAATAGGAAAGAACCGAGTAAAACAATCGTTTTCTTGGATAAACAACAGCCTATCTTGTAGAGACAACCAAGAAGTTGCAGGCAGAGAGTTGCTGGAAGGCCGCTAAATAAGTAACTCAGCTCTGACGATGAAGAAGGTTGACTGTGAATTAGTGGACATTGACGAACTCCGTGTTCATCATCATTTGGACTACCGACAGCCACTTTATAATTGGTACTAATTACTCGGTGTCGTGCACTTCACCTTTGAAAGTTAAACCAATTCAGCTATACAGAACGGACAAGTGCCCCTTTGGTGATTGGCCAAGAACTGGAGTGTTGACCGTCTCAAATGGCTAAAGTCATATTACAACACCCGTACTCTGACAGAAGTTCGCAATACTGCCAATTAACTTCTTGAATTGAAGAACGCAGTCACTTGGTCTCATCCATAGGTGGTCCTGAAACGAAGGCCGAAAGTTTGGACTTTAAAAGATTATCACGTTTATTGGGGCCAAGTGGAGTTGTGGTGGGCCTTTATACTCATGTTTAAATCAATTGGTCGTGTAATTGAAATGGAAGCAACACGTCTATATTTACCTTTGGTCATGCTGGTGGGCGGCCTAGTTTCACTGTGATCACATACGAAACAGACATTCCATTTATCACTAACCCATCAGGTTGATTTGGCGGATCGACTAAACGTGTGAGAGACGAATAAGCTGATGCGCAACGTAGTGTATGGATTACGAAATCAAAGTGACCAGTAACTGTGGACCCGACGGTCCTTCTGTGAAAGCAGGTATGACTTTATTATTGAAACGCGGCAAAGGTCACTTGTACACACGAGCATGCCAACGCAAAGGAGTAGTTTACTTAGGAAATTGGCACAATTTACAAACATGTGTTACAGTTACCGAAACAAACATTGACACACATCCAGCTGACAGATAATGGACTATGCCAGCTTGTTCTCATGAGCATCAAGTTACAGTTAACGCTGAGCAGAACCAGCGTTTCTATTGTTTTTTTTTCAGGAACCCAGAAAGAAATCCCTAATGTAAGCCTTTGAAAAACCTAGTACTTGTCAATGCTATGAAAAACCCATTACACTGAGGTGAATTTAGCTGGCAGTAACGTGTCTATGTTGTACACAAGGGACAACAAACTCTACAGATTTTCCAAATAATCCTACAGTGAAGCATTCTAATTAACAAAAAATCCAGATGACTTAAATCTTGTAATATTCCAGCGTGATGGCTAATCCAGGTCATGGCCACCTTTCTTGCATTTCCTGTAACAGTTCCAAAAGTTTTTCCCGAAGTGGCCAAATCCTTCCTGGCGATCTGGACTTGTGAAGTGCCAGCTCAGGGTGTTTTTTGCCAAAACTGAGAAGGGGACCGGAAGTCTGTGTAATGACCATAAGGAAGTTATTCTTGTCCCTACTTTACCCAAGTAAATGGGAGGTCTAATACTGTGGCGGTTTACCAAGCCCACGGAACGCCACACTTATGTGAAACAAACGAACTCCCGATTCCATTGTTGAATCTCTGGTTACCTTTTACTCCGTTTTGGGCTTCAGTACTTTTCTCGTCTTACTAGTAACCATCATTCGGTCCCAGCTAAGGTACTGTGAGGCCATCCCACTTCTAGTGAAGTCCCAGAGGGACACAGTGAGCTACTAAGACAGTTGAACGTTGATTTTTCCGGAGCGTTGGAAAATGAGAAGTTAAATCTAATGTTCATCACTGGGCGGTGTTCTCCTCATTGCTTAAATTCGTTGCAAGCAAAACTTTAAAAAGTATGACCGAGAGACCAGTCGTTAGATCAAAATTGGCGTGGCAATTTCCAACTATGGTAATTCGAACTACTTAATACGTTCCTCTGATACTGCCTCCGTTAGTTCTCTTGCTGAAGACACACAGACCATTCAGATTAAGCCGAATTACCGACCCAGCGTGCTAACTTAAGACTGGGTTGCTGTTACCCACCCGCTTGTTATGGCAGTTGATGCTCATGAAGCTGTCGGCTGTTTCTCAAAACTGCCAGCACTCTGTCTTTGGTCCGAAATAGTGCCGAATAAGTGCCGGCAAATTCAGGAAAACTATCCGTTATCCTCGGCACCTGTTGAGCAAACGAGGCACCCGGTTATGGTTGGGAGAAACTGTATCATATTTGTCTACCGATCATTTGTTATGGGTTTGGGCAGTAAAATTGTGAACCAAATTAGTTTGATAATCTTTGTCCATGCCCAGTGGAATGTACCATCGAGTAATGTTATGTTCGTCAGGGCGTATTTATGGAAATTTCAAACAGGCGAGTAACAGGCAAAATAGTATCAACGTACAGACTGTGCTGGTTGGGCCAAGTATCAGCCAAAGGTTTCTCATATCATGTATTATTTATGTGAACTTTCAACAGTTTATGCAGAACACGGACCATGAACGTTTTGACCGTTTCATTGAATCAACTCAACAGGTGGCTTCTGCTGGTCTAGGACCTTCGTGAGCATATAGATGACTGTTTAGAACTGTTATTCCTCAAAGCACTGTGCCTCCTTTGATGACCCTCTTAAACCCTTGATTCATCTATTTGCTCCCAGCTAAGCACATGTTCCATGTGTACTTTTTTTGATAACCTTCATTCCTCAAAATCTCTCTCAACAATTCTATTATGGACGGTCACCATGGTTACATTGCCACTTGTTCAGGCTGCTGACTATGTGTTTATGTACGGAAGTCTGAAAAACACGTTAGTCATGTCTCCATGTCTGCGGCAATATTCGTGTCTGTCAGTTACTGATGAACGCCACTTTTGGGTTGCAACAAGAGTGAATCTTAGTGTATATTCCGCAGATATATACACCTGAGTGTTGGAGACGCAACTACACAGATACTGTCCACAAAAACAAAGTTAGCTCTTTAGATTCCCGAACTACAAAAAAAAGCAAAAATCAGTACTGTATGAAAGGTGGTGCACCATCTACTCCAAAAACAGGTTTGACTGGTGTTGGGTGCTCCAGTGAAGTGTTCCTAATTTTTTGCAAATGAAGCATGCGGCTAATAGTTTACCGGCTTCATCAAGAGTGATACATGAGTGTCCGATATTGATGAATACCTGACATAAAAACGAACTCATAACTGAGATATATAAAAGCTACGTGTGAAACTGACTTCATAAAAGCGCACATACCTGAGCTGATACAATCAAAACTTAACTAATTACGTCCAGTGTTCCAAGGCAAGATGGAGAAAATAAGGTCGAAATTGCCACCTTATAGATCTTGCCACTAACTCCATTGAAACTCCTCACTTGAACAGAAAATCAGTTTAACATCCAGCAAGTTCTCACTACTGAAGTTAGTCAGCCATAATCCTTCCTAAATTCTCTACATAAAGAACAAACATACCAAATTCGTCTTACTCCATACATTTCTTCCCAACATGTTTACAAGTGGTTTTGGTTATTTCGATAAGGTTATCGATTGACCATCTTTTATTGTCCTTCCGTGAGATGGAGGTCCGGTAAGAAATGTGAATCAATCACATATGCATCTTTTCAGTGGTTGAATGAGTGACTGCGTTACTGCCACCGTTTAACCTTAGCCTTGTTCATCACGTATGTGAGATGTGACATAGAAACTATGACAATCAAAGGTCTTCAATTAAAAACAACGCCGTTTTTTAACTTGCAACGCTTATTAGCCGTTTCTGTGAATGTAACCCACGGTGAAGTAATGCGAGTTCCACATTAAAACCATACGCTTTCGAGTAAATCACGTAAGTGGTGAATGTTCGTCCTTCGATTTGACTTGTCATACCCTAGAATTTTGTTTCGGTTTTGTCAACACACTAAATTGTGAATGGTCTTCAGGGTCACTTTGCCTAGCCTAAAACAAAGATAATTTTCAAAGTTTCAGAGCAGTGCTTGACAAGACGGAGATGTAAGAACTACTTCATTGATCCGGATATGATGGAGAGTACTGATCGATGTCTCGTGTTCTTAATGGAAGGTTACAAAGCTTATTACTTTGGCTGCAAAAACAAGCCCGCCACTTTCCACCAAGATGGAACGTCAGCCTCAGGGTCAGAACAAGAACTTCGAACGTGTTCTTGTTTATTATGTGTAAGTGATCAGCCTGTAATACTCAATTTTAACATTTAACGCGTGTTCACTGTGGATCGTTTGTTTGAAGGGCTGTTTGCGTTAATAGTAACCGGGCAGAATTCGAATTCTTTTCTTGTGTATGTGGTCACTTCTAGTCAAGAAATTGAGTTATGCAACCCAGAAAACAAGTTAAATGAGATTAAAATCACACACCACTACGGATGTAGAAATTGATTTCGAACTTGCTTTCCGAAAACCGATGGAAATTGTTGGGTAGCAACACCACAGGCAATTAAGAATGCGCATGTAATCGGAAAATGCAGGTCAAAGTTGTACGTGTATGAGATAACTGTAGACATGAAGTGATAGACGTCTCCAATCAATGGGTGTTGTAGAAACAACATGTCTGCGTCAACTTTTGACTTAATGTAACGCTGGAACGTTTCGTAATTATGGTTTTAAGGCATGTTTGAGGCATGCTGCTAACAGATCTCTCTGTTAAGAAGAGAAATTAGCGTACCGATAAATTCGAACTTACTTAGCGATAAAGAGCGTACGTTAAAGCAACTAACAATATCAAAATTATCTTCCTCCAGGATGGGGAATTTTGAAATCTAAAACAGTTTTGTTCGCTTGTTATAGCAATGCCAATTCCCTGAAAAGAGTATGAGGAACATGTGAAGTAAAGCCAAATGAAGAGAGCTCGTACTCTGTGGAAGACCACACATTTTGTCTAGTGGGGAGATGCCCGGTAATTCGAGCGCTTACACTCAAAACACTTAAAAAGAAATGTCCACATGAAGACTGTAAGAAATAACTGAACGCCACACTGTCTAGGGACAGAAGCTTTTTTCTAGTTCATGCGGTCGGCAACATTGGCATAATCTTGGAAACGAAAAGGACCTCACATGTAGTCGCTTTATACAGGGATAGAGAAATCAAGTTGACGGGACATACCAATAGTTCACTGAATCATCTAAATTATAAGCAACGCAATCGAGTAAGGTCAAGCTGACTATTTGACTGTGTTAGATGTGCAGCAAGAATTTCCTCTTTCATCCTAATCAATGGACATGCAACCGGTCAGAATTTAGATGTAAATTTTTGTTTACGGACCTAACAATAGAAGTGTTGCGACAGTTAGAAATTTCGCACTGAATGTTATACTGACTACTTATGTTCAGGAGAGGGATTCGTTCAAACTGTTCTTTGAGAATGACTCAGGACTATTCGTTTGCCTATCCTACTATGTTGGATATGAGTTGTATCGCACTTTCTCTCTCTCTCAGATGGAAAGGGAACTTCAGCTGACAAAAACAAATCCATTGTTTGAGAAAGGGGAAACACTCAGTAAACCATCAGATTTGGAGGTCACCCTTCCGCTCTCTCAGCTAGGACTTGCAGAAAACGACTGACACTTCTCTTCTGTCTTGTTGCTTTTTAAATCTTGTGATAAATTTTCGAATTGGGACTGTGCTGTGATGAGAGGTCACACAAAAGTGGTTATTTTAGGCATTCAGGACAGTGCCTGAGTGCATCAAATACTAACCGGGTATTTACTGAAAGAGACCAAAAATTGTGCATATTTTGCGAAGACTGTAACTTTTCTGTGAATATTATATTACCTACTTCTACACCGTTTGCTTGTAGACCAATTGTTAATGAACGAAGTGATACAGTTCAGTGGATGTATATCTGAATCGTCGTCAGATTGACATGATCTGTAGAGCTTTCTGAACCGCTTCTGCTTATTTAATCAAACTTACAATATTTGACAATATGGATGTTTAGTTCTGAATGCTTGAGGTAAAAATTGAAACATTTATTTATCTAAATCGTTCAATTAATCCCTGAAGGTATACTTACAAATCCTTTCTGGACAATACTCATAGCCAGACCTTATCAGAAATGGATTTCGGCATAAATCACTGAATTGGACAAAAGCAATTAGTCACATCTGTGTGTGGTCTTCCCTAGACCTAACCAGCTCTTACAAACAATAATTCATTAGATTCATAAAAGTAAGGCATACAATTCACCCGAAGTTCGCTGAGTCACCGAAGGCTAATGTCAGCTGTCTCTTGAAGCTACAAAACTCAGTGCATACACATTCCGTATATTATGGAACATCGATGTGTTGCTTCACCGTTCTGTAACGTATGGATTGGTGGGTGTTTAGTTGTCTCAGCGAAAGTGATTCCAGTCAGCGAAGGAAATTATTTTCCTTTTACCTACTAATGGTCTTTCACAAAAGAGGCAAACACTGCACTGGAGCTACTGATTTTTTTAATTTAGCACGAAAAATAAACGGCTCAATTTTAACAATATCCAAGTTTAAAAATGATTATTTCCGGAGCCAATGGAGGTTTATTCAAAATCTAAAGACTAACAAGAATTGTTTATCTCTGCTTTTGATCCATCCCTGTAATCCTAGGTTGTCTATTTTGTTCCATCCTGAAAAAAGATAACTTTAAGCTTTCAGTTAATCTAATAAGCAGCCCACTAACAACTATCTTTCATGCAACAATTTTGTAAATTTTAGCCAGTACACTCAAATGGGTACTCACACATCTACCATCATCACCACCACTGAGTTTAGTCCAACACCTCTCCCCACTTTATATAGCGTCCGTGTCAACTTATCGTTTTTTCAACTAAGTATGCAGTTGATGTGATGGTTGGCATAAATAACTGTATTCACATTTCTTCCCCCATTTGATTAGACAACATCCCCGGACTGTTCGGCTGGCCGCAGTCCTTTAGTTTGTCCTTGAATAAATAGAAAATGTATCGACATTTTTCCCTATTGATACATCGATTGGACTGAAGTTTTATTGATTGTCCACCCACTAGTATAACCACACTTACGTATGCTGAACATGCTCTGTCAAGTATCTGTGAGTTACTTCATCAATACTATGAAACAGTCACATTATCTCGTTTTACTGGCTGCGTTCCCACATAAGTCGATAGGTGAATATTTCCGGCACTTGAATTCTTTCTCAATAAACTAAATTTCTGCTACCATACAGAATAGCAGCAAAGAATTCTGCAAACGCTCTTGAAAAAACAGTGACATAAACCAGCTTTCCTACTTCCAATTTTACAAAGCTCACTTCCGTTGTTCTTTTCAAATGATACACATCGTGACTAGTTTATAAATCTGTTAATCTTATAAGGAGTAGCAATGTTGCATAAATTAGACCTACTGAATTACACGCAGATGGTGAGCTGAACTTGTGAGCATGTCAAAACCTAAAGATGGCACTCTTGAATTACGAAAAAGTCTATCACCAAATTAAGCTACCGTGATACGATACTGGAAAAAATGGCTAACAAACAAATTACTGACACAATTCCTTGTGATTTCCTCAAACTTCATGCTTTATTACGGCTCCGTTCATCCTCCTGTTTTGCGTGTATTTAAAGTTAACTGCACAAGAAGCGGAGGAAAAACTGATGATTCGCAATAATAATTAATCACACCAACCAAACAAATATGTGATAATTTGTTTTTGAAATCTGTTCATTAATCAAGCACTTGTCCCAAGATCAGTAATCGTTATCGTCTTTCAACAGTAACCTGCCAAACACTGTTTGTGACAGATGTTCTTGGTATGCATCAGATAAATTTTTTCACCAAGAATCAAGTTTCAAAATTCGAGTTTACTTGAAAGTTGGCCATATAATCAAAATAAAGAATTGTGTCAAATTGTTGCTCTTTGTGAATATTCTATTGACTGATCTTGTGTCATACATTGCGTGATCATTATGCATTTCTAAAGACCAACTGGCTTAGACTGCGGATAATTTACATTAGAATATACAGAGAATCATAATGAGGAGCAGTTTTTCTGTTGGCGGGAAATTCACCAGCGTAACAACACTTTTAGTATGCACGCCCCTCTACAAAAAATGTAGAATACAGCGATGTATTTAAGAATGTTGTTTGAAAAAATTTCGTTGAATATTTTTTCACCGCCGTCAAGTTGAAGAATCTATGCAAACTGGGTAAATTCCCAAAAACAGAAGGTGCTGAGAATAAACCCACATAGTAGACAACTGTCGGAACCTGCTAAGTGATTGGTGAATTTTGTTCCCCTTTTAACTGCACTCTCCACTGCGTACCTCTGACCTTCAATATCAGGATTCTTCGAATGAGCCAAAACATTTACTTAAAAATTTCACCATCTGCAGCAGCACACTTGATCACAACTTGAAGGAAGATGAATCTTCCTGGAATTTTTCGAACTGAAAACCTTATTTTCCAGTTTGATGCCAGTCAATCTACATTTCTCAGTTCAAGTCGACCTAAGTATAGATTTTGTTGTTATATAAATCTTTCCGGTTTGCCATGGAATCGGGTTATCTCTGAACAAACGAGTTCCCATCTTTTCTTTTAACCAACGCCTGCATTTGCTTACACTTTGATTTAATGCATTTTCTGCTGTGAAGTAAAAGGCTCGATTATGAGACAATCACAATTTTGATCAAATAGTCTCAATGAAACATATTTTGATGTCACCCGATTCGGGTCACAGCACTCGATGATGACCACTCATTTCATGCAACACCAGATAAACTCGGCTTACTTCTTTAGCTGAGTCCGTATTTGCTCACATGCAAATTTCGGCTAGCCCACTGATAATGCTGGTGGAAAGAGGTATTAATATTCGGGTAATCATCATGTTGTTCTTGAAATAACAAATCACCCCATGCAGGCAACCAGCGGCAGACAGAAATCATCACCTCCCTAGGGGTGAATTAACCCAGCGGGACGTCTTTTATGTCAGTTATTTTTTTCGTTCTAATAAACTTCACATCCAGATAATGAAATTCTCTGTTTTAGGGTTACATTTCGGACAGTGATACCAAGTATATTTTAATGATTGCTCTCGAACTGCTTAATTACCACATTTGGCTGGCAGCATCCGTTTCTTGATTAATCTGCTAGAGTGTACGGAGGTAAAGAGCGCCTGCGGAAATGCATCACCTCTAGAGCCTTGTGCTGTGCCACTTTGCAAATTTCATAGCAATGTAAAACAGAAGGGAATAACACCGGAAAGTATGTGAATGAAAACTGGCATGAATTGGCTGAAGAATGCGAGTTAGTCATGTGATGGACTACTCTGAAAGCAAAACTACTGTTTTTGGAGACTGGAAGCTAGGAAGACTTAAGTGACAATTTCTGAGCTTGGAAGATGAATATCAAGAGTATTTGAAGAGCACAGCCCTGACAAAAAATCGATATTATTGCTATCCGTATGTCACTGGGCAAACAAATACAGCTGAATTTTGATTAAGAATTCAAACAAAACTCTCACTATACGCTGTGCCAGCAAGAGTGTGGAGAATGATCAGCAGAATGTCGCGCGTCATGTTTCCGTGAAGGAAAATGAGTGGTTCATTAGAGGACAGGATCATCGGCTAATACAAATTTCATCTGGGATATTATGCATCCCACTGTTGGCGGTTTGCTGTGGGTAAGTTAGTGACAGACCAATCCAAGGCAGTCAGTGTATAACGGCATGAGTGGCATCATGAATCCACAGAGAAGCAGTTTGATTTACATATTCACGTTACGGTTTCTTCGAACACATTTTTCAAGATGTCTTCCTTCAGTGCTACTTTTGGCCATGAGACCGCATAACTACCGGTTATGGAACATCTGTTACCAAGTTGCTATTCATGTACAAAAGTCTCCGCGCCTACTCCAAAGTATTTATCGTTGTCCATTACCGGCGTAGGTACAGCACCTGTGTCTGGAGAAAATCGTTGAAAAAGAGAGCATCTTGTTTGTACAGATAATCAAACCAAACCTTTCGGTCACAACCGGGCAAGTTTTAGTCATTCTTTGTTGTCCCTCTGGTTTGTGCACAAATAACCCTGTCTTGTGGCAGGCAAGCGTTAGTTTGCACCATTACACTAACAAATAAAATATCTTGAAATGACGACTATACCATCATACAATGGTATATAATCTCATCTCAAAGGCCACTTGTAACCCTGTTTGTGCTTACCAGAAATAGGTAACCAAAACAAGGTTCACTTAGAACTTACGTAACTTATCGTCCACTAGTCTACTGACCATGTGAGAATCAACTGAAGTGGCTGAGTTTGGTTTGTGTAGTTCACTTAAGTGGATGCACACAATTCATTTCAGTTTCCGTTCACAATTTCTGATACTTTACATACATCATGTCAGATCTTTGCCAGGTGCAGTGCCGGATAACTCTACTGGATGACAAACATTGTTAATAGATTATTTATAGGCAACTAGCTATTTCAAAGAACACCACCATGTAGACACTGCAAAAGACAGGCATATGTATATTCGCCATCACTTTTGTACTGATTACCGGTCTTATGACGACAGTCTAACTGTCTTTTCATGCAAAACACACCCACTAAATGAATGAGAGACAAGTAGGACTGAACTAAAAGTCCTGTAATCTTAGTTGAAATACACAAGCTTTGGGAAGTTTCTTAGAAATAAGATGTGAAACCTTCTTTGTCGAAAGTTTTTTGTACCATTTAAAAACGTAATCTGACAAAAACACATGGTGAGTGAATCAAACTGCCGAACTTATTAATAAAATGTTTTATTGTGTGTTGATAGTTATCAGTGAAAATAAGGTCACATACATTAGGAAAATGTCCTATCTGTGGAGTGTCAGTTAACAGGGATGAGGAATCAAAGGAGTATTTACTGAAGTTAAAGTGAGCAAAACACTGTGTAGACATAAGTTCATAGTTAAAATTCAGTCATACTAAAGGGTAGTGTTAAACTCAGTGGTCCTTAGTGAATCTCCTCCCAGTTGTGAAGTTCCAGTGAGTGGATGCATACGTCACAGTCTTCTTGGTCACTCTGTTTATCCATTCCCAAAGGTAACCGAATTTGCATGTTGGTCGGAATATTACCCAGGCACGGATTAACAGTTAATGCTAACTTGTGTGTGCTTTATAAGTTTACTTGTAAACGTCTTGCTGTTAAAGTCTAGTGAATTTTTTTCAGTAGTCATGGGCCTAATGATGACACTTCTTTTATGGACATCATAATGAGAGGGCCGAATACAATGTCTTCTTCTCTCCTGTAAAAACCATAGTTTATACAGAAGTATATGGTTATTGAAGGGTACCGTTGTTGCATGTATTTAAACTATCTTCAGACTGTAGGACGGTTCATTAGCCTCAACTAACTGGATGCTGCACAAATTTTTAATGTAGATATATCGATCTACATCCTACACTCAAGAGCATACCAGTAAACTTACTAACTTACAAAGATACATACCTCCTCAACCTTTGATAATTTTCGCAAATTAAGCAAGCTTTTCATTTTGGTTAGCTCACTGTTTGACTGAAAATAAGTCAGCGAAAACAAACTCCTACGCAATTTTGAATGGTGAGAAAACTGCAGAGTAAGTACATTTAAAGCACTCAAGGTTTAGTCTTGTGTCAATATTGCTTAAGTAGGAGTTCATTATTTTCATCTGTCTGCATATATTGAACAACGACGGACTTTCATGTTACCTCTTGTTCAATTGAAAATTAATCAGCACTTCCATACACGCCTAACACTTGTATCAGGTTTATAACTGAAACAATCAGGCTTCTCTTCCTCCTCCTCAAACTTGTCAAGGCATTCAGTCGACTCAAGATAAGTTCTTGATGCAAAAAGACAACTTAATGTCTTTCGCAGTGTTCTTTTTTCTGTCCTACTAAAGTTATGATTACAGGGTGGCAAATGTTGTTAGGAATAATGTTTGCAACACATCTATGGCTTTATCAGATCTATTGGGGTAATGCAGAAACCAGTATTTCATACATTACCACCTTATCTCTCATATTTTCCGTATGCCTTTTGCTGCGTGTTTCAAGAACCCATGGAGGATAACTGCACATACTGACTTGCAGTCAGTTGTTGTTTTCTCTCATCAACCAACTGTCACATTTATCTCTTGTTTCAATTATAGCGGATTCCTGTTCACCACATCTTGTTCAATCTGGCTGGGCCAGCTTTTAGCATACAACAGTTTAAATAAGGCCAGGCTACACAATTGTCCATGATCACCAATAATAATGTTCCCTTTTCGCAACCTACCCATTCATCTACACTGGTTCCACAAACGAGTGTATTGTCAAACTCCATATTCGCCGGTTATAAGATGCTGAATTCGTCAGAAAATGCTCAGATGATTTCAGCCAATAATGTGTATCCTGGCCCTTCAGTAAACCAATTTCAGATGATTTCGGGACAAACACCACAAAGTCAACTTTTGGCTATGAGCTCAAGTCAGACGCAGCTTCCGTTCCAGCATCATTTTCCGATTCCGTATGGAAACCCCATTCCACTTCGACCAGGCAAGCCTCTTGTCGGTGCAGTTGTCCCCGGGGCAAATTCCATTGGATTTAAACGTTTGTTGGCAGAACTAAGTGAGTTGCTGATCCGCATTGTTAATAGTCCGATGTTTTACCCTATAGTCCACTTGAAAGGTTCATGCAGATAAATCAGAAGACAGGATTTAAAATGACTGGGCATACTTATACGTTCAGATCAGTCAGAAACTAGACAAAATAACGAGAGTTTCAAGTCAAAGGGAGTGTTTAATAATTTTGACAGGAAAGTTAGAGGTAATAGTCACAAGCAGTGTTTCCTGTGATAGACTCAACGTCAACATTATACTCTTTGTGCATAAAAAAGATAAGCTATCGCTTTTAAAATCGATACAGTTAACTGCATACAATATAAGGTTTATCTGATTATAATTAAGAGTGAGCAGTAGTGGTCAGGAAATTGAACTATTAGACTACAGCTTTTCAACGAGTAGAACGCCGACATCTGCATCATAATCCTGGTTAACTACAGCAGACGGTGTCCGTTAATCTTTGCCCAAGTTTCCGTTATCGCGTCCAGCATGATTGTTCATACAGCTATATGTGTAGCTTACTCCACTTGGAGACTGGTAAGTTTTCGGCGGGTTGATTTGACGTAGCCACACATGCATCTACAATATTGCAGACACTCAGCGAATATGAGCAAATTCTTTCAGACAATAGTTTGCCACATGGCCGACTTTGAACGACGACTTCCTGGAAGCGGTCTCTTTGGACATTCCAGTGACTGACAGTGTGCATTTTATATGATTTGAACATCACCAAAAGTTGATCTCCACTATGGGGTGTCCACAGACTTTTCAGTCGGCCCCTGTCAAAAAGAATCACTAAACTCGAGTGTTGTTCCTGATAGGCTCATCAGTATTACACATCTTTGGCACGGCCCAGACTACAAATCCGACCGGTTACTGATTTCTGTGATTTCAGCTTAGAGCGAAGTCTTAGTAGAGGGGCTATCGACTGTAGTTAACGGACATTTACTGTCTCTCCTCTCGAGGCGACTGAAAAACCTCAGCACTACTCACACGCGAGTGTGTCTCGGCGTTTACATATGACGATTCAGTTATGCCCAGCCTGGGGTCAATCACCTAGCGGTCAACACGGCTGTCCTATGAAAGTGTGGACGGTGTTCTAGTCCCAGTCCTGACAAGGGGGTGCGCTACTGATGGGCCTTAACAGGAGCGAAACTCGAATCTAGCGAACATCATCGAAAGGTGTCGACCGGAAAGTCTATAAGGATGCCATAGCTGTGATCGATTGCGAGTGAAGTTCAATTCTTATAAAAACCAAAAATTCTCCACTACCCATAAGTAATCTGAACATTGTTTGATTATAATGCCTACGACCGCTCCTTGGATGAAATTTAGCAATGTCCTGTTTAAAAGGGTTGGCTCTGAGCCTAACAGGTTTGATGTGTGTTATTTGCAAGGACGACAGGACGTGGATCAAGGATTGCGTTTCTTTTCCGAACGAAACTTGCATGCAAATGCCAGACAAATTACGCAGATCCCCGATCGGCAGAATGCTCGAGCGGTTCGGTAAACAGGAATACGTAGCATATCCACGTGGGAGTAATATCCAGTAGAGTGAAGTGCGAATCTGACAAACGACCACAAGCTTTCAGATGTAACCATTTCTTAAGGTATACAATATCCTGTTCCTGATTAGATATTTCGATGACACTGTAAAAGAGAAGGTCTTACTAATGAATGGAATAAGGATTGTATTTCTGGTGGCTTAGTTGGTTAAAAATCTCCAAAGTAGTCATCATAAAAATAGGCGTGGCAAACAAGCTCGATTTAGGTTATTCACCATCAAGCCAAACAATAAATTTATATAAAACATTTTTGTCAGGCCGAAACGAAAAGAAACAGGTAACCAGTTCATTCGAGGTCAGACACATCATCGATGCATATGGAGACAATGTTTTGACACAGTTCCGTCACAATTATGACGTAACTTAAACTATACCAGTTTGATCGGTCATGGTGTAGGTGTGTATGCCATTGCAACCGCAAAACTTGAACAAAATGCTTCCCTACGCGCTAAGTTGGGTTGTTCAGTCGGATTCCGATCGCTTCAGCTGTGATCAAAATTTGACTGACCGCCCATGACTCGGCAAATCGGAGGGAAAGAAAAGGCTTGTTTGATGGTATGCTGCGAATCGACCAGATGTGCCACAGTTGCACTGGTGATTGGTGGCTGGTGCACTTGGTGACTCCGCTTTTGATCCGGGCTGGATGATGCCCATGAACACGTTCAGACAAGCGTCTGGTCGTGCGGCCCACGTAGCCATTTCCCCAGGAAAAAGTGAATGAGTATACACAACAGGAAGCCGCAGAAGAGAGCATTTTATCTCCTAGCCGTAGACAAAAGTGGGAGTGCAGTTGAAAAACACTAGCCATCTTGTATCGTAGAATGTTATGTGGACGACAACGTTGAGAGTGCTAGTGATAGTTTCAGCAATCGCGTCAACTTTGAATGGCAACTGAATGTATTTGCTTTCTCTTCCGTTGGAGGCACCTTGTTCCTTTTATCGTGACGTTGCACCGTCCTGTCTACAAATCGTTCCGAGTAGCCATTTCACAAGAATAATGTGCATAGGAACGACAGCTCATCGGAAATTTTATCCCGAGTACAAATTTTCATGGGTGTATCAATCGAACAGTTCAGGAGATTTCATTTTTGCATCAGAGGCACAAAGCTGCTGAAACAGGTGTACCGCTCATTACACGTCCTCTTCCAATTGAACCTGAGCTGAACAGATCTCTCAACAAACCGCTGGATAAGTATGTCCAGAAAAGCCCAGTGATGATTTCATTGTTACAACATCCATTTATCGGCATAATTCTTCGTCAAATTTAAACTGTACGTTGTGGGTATGAATTGTTGCTTTAGTTCTCTTTAGTGTGTATAGACATTTAGATTGTTGGCCACAATATACTCACATGAATAACCTATCGTGTTTCTCAATGGGATAGTGTAAAAAATGATGATACGTGAAGAGAACTTCTTTGTTGTCCCGTTAACTTGAGTCCGTCGGTTGCATTAGTGAATTCAAAAGTTTCTCGTAGGCCAGTCTTTGACAACTTCTCTCTGGAGGAGTCAAAGAAGTAAGGTAATCTTTTAACCAGCGAGTGATATGGTGTGTTCCATATGTCTAGAATAGGCCGAAGAGGTACACCTGCCTCGCAGAATTTCGGCAAAACATCGTACCTGAGAATAGATGTCCTAGTGGCCATGGCATTCAACCTACACTATGACCGATCAAACTGGTATAGTTTAAGTTACGTCATAATTGTGACGGAACTGTGTCAAAACATTGTCTCCATATGCATCGATGATGTGTCTGACCTCGAATGAACTGGTTACCTGTTTCTTTTCGTTTCGGCCTGACAAAAATGTTTTATATAAATTTATTGTTTGGCCTGATGATAAATAACCTAAACCGAACTTGTTTGCTACACCGTTTTTTCCGATGGTTTATTTGTCAGAGACACTGATGCCTTGATAGGCCCATGGCTTCAGAGCTGCCGACGCAGGGATAAGAATGAATAGCTAGTCAGCATTGATTGTATTTGATACTCATGCAGCAGTGCTGAGTGGCTCGACTCATTTAGTTCAACTTAGCATTACTGCTCTTGTCGATTTATCAAAATGCCTCTTTTCTTGAAAAACGCTCTGTTGGTGCTTGTTCTGATTGCCTGGAATCGAACTCTTGTTTTATCCAACCAACTGTTGACGGAGCATAATCTACATCACTGTGAACAGACAGTCATGCTCTATTTTTTTAATTGAAAACTTGATGGTTTCAACCGAGCCGCTCTATCGACAAATTCTCTTGCTCTGTGTCTCAGCGCATAATATACTGTAAAAAAAACCTCCGACAGCTGCTTCCGATCACACTGTATTAACCCCCGGTATGTTTCTAACGCTAATTCTCAGCTTCTTCATAAAATTTAGGGTTGTATTATGGTGAAAACACCCATACCCGGAAGTGGTTTTAGAGTTCAAACTGAAGAGCGTTTTGGTTGCTACTGAATAATTGTAACTGTCAATTCTCACAAACCGGACAGAATGCACACTTCTTAACGCTTTTGGCAATTTTGTAGAAGATCCAGCTGACCCGACTGAAGCAGGTGAAACCTGTGCTTGTTTCCCTTTCTTCAGATTACATACTCTCCATTACAAAGTGTGTATTCAGAATCTCCGTCATACCGAATATGAGACGAGCAACCACACTTTATCCATAAGCATCGTGAGAGCTGGCACGAAAAATTGTTTCAACAACCATTTTTTTAATGACTGTAGTTTTCGGGGTGCAGCGATGTGTAATGGTAGAGTTTTGCTTGAAAGCTCGTTAGTTTACTTTGCAAAACAAGGTTTTTATTTAATCTGACATCATACCTTCCGGCGGACTTGTACATGAAAAACTGAGCATCAATTAACCACATCTGTGCAAAAAATTATTCAGCATATAGATCTGCATGGCATTCCAACAGAAAAGAGAGTTGGAGAACATTAAGTGGAATCTATTCACGTTTCATTACAACTTTACAAACGGCACCAGATTGACATCTTGGTCTTGTAGTTCATGGGTAGTAGCTGGATTGGTATTAAACGTCGGGCTACTTCAGCCATTACGCATCTGAATTCATATTTGGCAGAGCAGATCACTTCTAATCACTCACCGGCCTTCGCTTTTGAGTAATACACAGGTTTGTTGATTGTTCCACTAGAGTTTTGCCAAAAAACGAAGACGATCAAATATGGCTAAAAGGCTCTGTGATGGACCATTTGTTTGGATTTGATTGTTTCTGCGATGACCAACTTGTGAGCCATCATTGACCCCACACAACTTACATTAGTAGGCGCACAGGGGAGCCTCACTCAGTGTGGCATAGAAGCGAAGTAAAAAAATCAATAACTGGCGCTATCGCTGAACATGTGTTAGATACAGATCATAAGGTGAACTCTAGTCAGCCTTTTCGTAACCTCGACAGAGGGCCTAGACAGCAGCTAAGGTCAATGTAACGTTCCATAACAGCGGCAGCTGAAGCAACCACCATCCGATTGCGTCATCATGTGCTATGTTGTCATATGAATTTGACATAAACTCTCGAACCCTTTGGCCCACTGTTCGCTATCCGTGGACGCACATTTTCTACACCCTGATTTAACACTGACAGACTGTCTAAACCACCCTGTTGGTGGATAGGACTGATTTGGCTACTTTCTCGTTGTCCAGTCATAACTGCGGTTTTCCAGAACTGTAATAAACATTTAACATTCAAACTTTAGAACTGTAATGAGTTGCAGATGAATTACTCGAAAAAATGCTTGTCAGTTTGTTTTTATCGTATATTGGTATCCTTACATGCAGTGAGTATAGCGTGTACGTATTCCAACTTTCAATTGACTTTCTGTTTCGAACATGTCAAACAACACTTCAGATCTCCTTGCATATGGCTATTAAAAGTAGTTAAAAAGCCAGGGGTTTCCGGTTCTTCTACGGCTTAAATAATAGAACATAGTTGAAGTAATTTTTCACTATCTCTACTCTGATAACCGTTTGCGAACCACTTGAATCCGGTAAGGTATAAAACAATTGCATAATTTTTTACCTAATGCGAAATCAACAATAACCATTTACAAGTTTAGCATTGTGAATTAGCTTGACTGAAGAAAAACGCTTTATGGAATTTACTTATAAAATTCACACCTCGCCTAATGATGGTTTGCTCGTTTCGTCTACAGAGCTCCCAAGCCTTTTATCTCCCCGAAATTTTTCGTACACATTTCAAGTCGAGTTGTGACAACATCTCGATAAAATAGATTAATACGGATATTTTATGGTCATAGAATGAAAATTAGCGATTAATTTGGGAACGGCTTTTGCAACTAACAGTGGACATGAGAAAGTCAGTTAATGAATTCAAACGTTCACTTCTATCTGCTGGATAAGTATGCCAAGGAAATGTTTTAACTTAGTTCACGTGTTGATTATCAGATCTTCACCTTCTTCATTCATCTCTAACATCCTTTGGAACATTCGTCTTGCTCACCTCGACGTATGTTGAATATTTCGGAGGTCTACACTTTCGGTCATAGGAAGTTGCCTGGGTGGGGGAAGAATGTACTTTTCCTCATCGCTTGAGTGCCTTAACAACTTTGTTTATCATTAACATCTATTCCTGATAGGTCATGTTTTATCATCGTGGCTTTACTATTTTTCGTGTGTGGGCGTTTGAATTTTGGCGAAAGCTTTCCTTAGTTTGTGTCAAATTCCTGATTACTTAAGTGGTTGAAAGTTATCCACGTTTCCATTGGAATCTTACTAGTAGGTTTCAGTTAATTTTCATTTAACTGATAAAATTGACTATGGGGTTTTCTCTGATCTGTCTCACAACCTTTATGTAGATATGAACAAATGTGTTTACCTTCGCATACCTGGAAAACTCAGCTGAACTTACAGTTGCGTACACTTCTGCACATAATACATCAGTTCCTCCCTATCTGTCATGAAATTTTCAATAACTAAGAAGTCAGCTTTGTAAAATAATATCTGGACGACTTATTGCTTGTAGCCTTTTCTGTGCAGTTTTGTGTCATTATAAAATTATAATGTGACTATCAAGTTGCTCGTGAAGGTTGCTTGCAATTGATCTGTTCACCGATTGGATGTCCTCTCATCGATGAAACCAATTTAAGCAATTCGTTCTTTTGATATTGTTAATGGTAAGGTCGAACGAAATGATTTTTACCAAACTTTTGTTAAGACTTGCTGGTTCAATGTAAAAAGCGTACGATGGAATGGTAACATTTTTATGTGGATTTTGTCGCAACCCACATGCAACCAAGTGAGATATATCACGCTACGTACTGTTCAAACAAGTGTGCCAAGCTGATGTACTGTGATTTACAGGAGTGAGTTAATTTGTGCGTTTTTTATTGAATCTTGCCCACAAAAATCCATCTCGAACATAAGATGACCTTTAAGTAGTCTGTAAGACGTGGGTGTATCTTTGGGCATGTGAACTTTAGTGAACTATCAGTCCACTGTAAACTGTCATTCGAGATTGGGGAAACGATTTTTTCGCCTAGCAGATCTGTGTCACCTCATCACAGGCTAGCATAATTACATCTCAACTCGGGCAACATTAAGGGGAGTTATGGATCAAGACTAAGACGAGGACAAGGCTGTTGAAAAAACACAAACACTACTTTGTTGTGGTTGTACTCACAAACGTAGAACACCTTCGAGTTGATTTAGACAGGAAGGGTCAAAGTGTGGCGGAAGTTCGGTGTACGTGAGTGGTAAAGATAATCCCAATGTGTAGACAAACTGCTTCTGAACACAAATCCGGATTGCGTAATGGGATAGCGACTGTCTCGGCTATAGGTAGGATGTCATTTGATCTTTCGTGACGCGGTGGCCTGTGCATTGTAGACGATACCAAATGCCCTCTCCGTCTCTGTGTACCGACTACAGTCAATCAGGTGGGTCAAATGAGCAATGTTTATGAATTCTTTACGACAGAAGCTCGGTAGTACGATCAATGTATGCTGATCCACATAAGCACTAATCAGATAGGATTTAAGGCTCTCAACTAATTCTTTTCCTACTGAATACTTGGTAGTGTGCTCCGATATGAAGTAGTTCTGTCCACCAAGTAAACTGTTCACTCTATTACCCATTCACAAAGGGGGACCATTTAGGTGTACATTCCTATTTAGTGGAAGATATGTCATTAGAAGATATGGAGTTGTGGCGTGTTTTGTGGATTAGAACTGGGCTCTTTCTATGGGATCTCTAGCACACTAAGAATCGGCCCAATTCTACTGGTCTATTTGGACAGTGATTTTCCCGAGCCGCATGACGCTTTTGGCCATTCCTTTCAATACACTTTCAACGGACTCCGATTTTTTTTTAAACAGAGAATAACAGATGCGCTGGCTGTTTTTCAAATATAGAGCCAGTATGGAATCGAAAAGACTGATGAAGACTTCAGGGTGAAAAATTCCGCGACCTTACCAATAGAGGAGTGATTTCAAGTTCGTACAGCGCACACTGCTCCGTGGGGCTTGCGCGCTCTTCAGACACATTGTAGTTTTGTTGCCACCATATGAGAGCACCGGCAGTTTGAATCTGTTGGTAGGTTGGAAAAGATAAGCTTAGGTCACATGGGTCCTTTGTGGAGCGTCGCTGTTTGTAGGAACCAGTCTGAGGTCTTTTTTAACCAGCTTGCCCCTCATCGTACTTCCATATAAATAATCTTGATTAGGTGCTCATCCAGGCCATAATTACGAGATTTCCCCAGAAGAATGGAGTAATCTGTTTAGTTAAAAGTTTCGAAAAACTGAGAAAGTTGATATAACTGACCAAACCGATGTCGATAATCTTTGTCCTCAAATCGCGAACCACCAGCAAATATGTGATATATGGATATCTCTTACAAGAGCCATAGTACTCCTCAGTATTGAGTTTCAAGTCTGCTTTCTCGGCTGTCTTGGTAACACGTGCTTCAAAATGCTAGCTAATCGAGGGATCCTATGACTGACTATGACCGTTTTCAAAGAAGAAAGAATGTCAAGCTACGTCTGAATGAACGGCAGAAATCTGAAAGGCGACTTAGTTTTGGACATGGCTATCGCGTGGTAAATCACCTCTCGTCAACCGGGAACATAAGGCGTTAGTATCTAGGACCTAAGCTGCATAAGAGCAGATCGGTGAGTCTTCAAGAAATCTGCTCGCATTAGACTCTGTCCACCGTGGAATGCATTGCGAAAAAGTGCGTTTCCCTCCCACCATATTGCGACCCTGAATTGCCACTAGACTAACTAATACCCCATGGCGTTTCCACGTTACACTTTGGTTGGTAACCTCCCTAACTGCTTATTGCAAGTTACTAAATAACTATGTCTGTGGGTTCGTTCGTTTTGCTTGCTGGCTCCTAGCGTGTGACTGTTATTTATGTGAATATTCAGCATCATTTTCGTGGACGTCTCATGTTAGTGTTTCGTACGCCAACTTTTGCTCAACACGCACACTGTCTAGCAACTATTACTCTGTTATCAACACAAAAACAGAGATTCCTAAACAGCTGCTCTCTGTCTTCTCCCAGTAAACTCACAAGCATTTAGACGCGATAGGTTCAGATTTCTTTTCAGGGTCAGAATGTTTCATCACAAACCGTTTTGTTTCGTGTACGTTTAAGCTAACTATGTTGTACGGCCTGTTTAGTTCATTTATATTCTATATTCGCCCCTGGAATCAATTAAAAAGCGAAAGCTTTTGCACAGAAATTGAATACGTTTCATGATGTAATATTCTGGAATTATGGTTAGCGGGTGAACTATGGTACTGAACTCTACTGACTGAAAACATTTACCCTGAAGAGGGTATGGTGAGTGAATTTGAGTTCAGATGAAATCGACAGGTAAAGCTTTTGTGAATGGAGCTAAGAGTCAGAAGCCAATCTCTTGTCACTTCACTTTTGATAGGCGGATTAATTTGTAGCGGTATCTAATGTAAACATCGTCCGGAAGCGGTTTTACGGGATACATTTATTTTTTGCTGTAAACCCAAATGGAATGAAACTTAAAATAAATTTACTTAATCTGTCAAACAACAGAGTAAATGCGTTGCAAAATTACAGTAAGTCCAATTTTCGTGAATGAATGGAGCAGGTGTTTTGACACTAGGCACCGATCTATTCGACCAGTAAACGCTGTACCCGTCCAAATTGCAATGAAATTACTGGAATTGTCATGAATTCGATCTTCCAACTGGTGAACGTCACTTCTCCAAGTGTTATCGAGTTAAACAATAAATTGTTTAATCTTCTAATCGTTGTTACTAGACTGTCTGATATTCCACAATCTTTTGCAGCACCTCCGGTGAACTTAATAGATAAATTTGATGGTGCAATGCCTTGATATTTCCGTACGTATGGTTCGGGCCAGCATGCTTCGAAATACCAAATGATATTAAACAAATTACGAAATTGTTGCTGGAACGACGTTTAGGTACGACGCCGTTGTCAGTTTGGTAGGCTGAATTTAACAACGCTTGTAGGTAATCACAAATGTAAGCTTTTTCTTTTAAGTATTGTATAAATTTTTGGAGGACAGAAAAGTGTGAATAATTCAGTTAAAATCAGTACAAGTGCGGAATAAGTCAACTTGAATGGAATGTAAGAGGTTTTGAAAAATTACAACTTATGTATTCGATGGAGGAAAGAAACCTTACGAAATAATTGTGGCTTTAATCTAACATTATCGTAGTGTATCAGAAAGCCCCGAATTGAGAAAGGCTGCGAATAATACAATTCCACTCAAACAGATCTAATTTCTTTTATTCATCATAAGCTACCTGTCTTATCTGCTGTCGGCACTGTAGTGTAATTTGCAGGCCAATTCTTACTTGAGCCCTAATGTTCAGTTGACCTAAGTTCTAAGCGCCAACTCGTTCCGTTATCAAAAACTCATCTCCGTAAGTGAAATTTGGCATTAAAAACCCAAGATACCTAGATTATTTCATAATTCGGACCAGAAGAGAGATGAAATTTTTATTGTTTTTGTGCATTTCAACTAACTGGGTTTTGAGATTACCGGAAAATTTCCAAGATTACCTAAGCACACATTTATTTGTTAGGCTACCTTTATGTCGCGTAAAATTAAGTCGCATCACTACCATAGTGTCTGATTAAGGTCGAATAAAATATTTCTGTACAAGACATCTAGATTTTTACTACTAACCGATACTTGTCGCAATGTGTTTGAAACCAGTTGAGGGATCATAATTTCAGAACAACCTGTGAACAATCGGTAGTTTGATTTATTTGTAGTGTCTCATTTTTGACACAGTAGTTTCCTCAGATTTCACTACTAGTAATCGTTTGCGGATTCGACAATGAAATCTGTTGCTCCGGCTGTGTACTCTTTACGGTCATTGTTATTGTTTTCTGCCCATAGTCGATAACCTCTGTTGAATAAACCGCTTTTGCTTCAACCTTCGTCGAATTTGCAGGTCATCGTACATTGGCATTTAATTAAAGCTCCACGACATTGATGGACGTGACATTTTGTTTGACAAGAACCGTCCTGAGATTATCAGAAAACAGTTCCCACGCGCCAGAGGACCGATGTGATGTAGGGTAGGCCAGCGTTCGAAAGAACTGTGGGATACGGAAAACCTCATTAACTCCAAACAGTTATCGGTCATTACCATGCAGTCCAATTACTGATACCACAATTAAATATCTGGGACACCACTCGCTCCATGGCAGATTGAGACAGCGTCGTCTAGATGTTGCTAGTTTACATAATAATATTCTTTCTATGGATATTCCTATCATGGAAATTTAATTTCGGTACACGTAGCTGAAAGATAATTGATTTGACTACTGTGACTGCTATAGTGGACAAATCGGATTTACCGCCAAAAAACCAGCATAAAGAAACACATCGTTCAGTGAAAGGCGTCGATTCATAAATGATTAAAAACCTAACTTCTTATTCTGAGATGTGAGTGAATAACCTCGTGAGCTAAAGTAGTCAATCTTTTTCTGTGTTGTCACTATATCAATGCAAAACTACAAATTACAATGGTGAATATGTATCCAAACATGGTGTATGGTATGTACAATCAAATTTTGACTACGATACGTTCGGAACTGTTTCTTCCAGTTGTTGAATCAACAGGAAAAACTGACTGTTCACTTCTCATCTAACGCAACTTTTGTCAGGTGTTCTACGAGAATACCACAACCTGGATCCTTCTGATACTTTCCACCAGGGTGGCAAACACGCATATGTTCGTCAACAAAAGTCTGCTTTTGCAGCGACAAGTTTGGACAATTCTATGTTGGATCAACGGGTTATCCATGTTGGACGGTTGGTTTTTTAATTGAAAAAGATGAAGCAAGAAGGAAGCATTGAGACACGAACTTTTCAAAAGGAGAACTGGGTGAAACTTCCGGTTATCTTAACTAGAATTTAAAATTATCTTTTCCCAATTAATCTTCAAGTGACTGTAAGCCACCATACAAAGCCAAAACACGGAATTTTCTGTATTAAAAAATAAATTCCTGCCGGAGGGTGTCTGGAGCAAGTTTTCATGATAGTTACGGAACTCCAGATAAACTGCTACCCTGATAGTCTAACAACATCAATTCTGAATCAACTGCAAGCAAGTGGTAAGAGGCGTAATCATAATTTGTAAAGTTACCAACAACCTTAATTACCAACTGATTATCTTTCTTCCGTTAACCAGAAAAAAAATAAACGTGGGGCATTCTGTTTGATCTCAATTCCAAATCGGCAGATCGCTGTAAAAACCAACCCACGTTACACTTGAAAGCTTCCTATTCTAGACTGCACAGAGTAATTCCTCAGTCCGGATTGATTCTATCAAGATTTTCATAAGCATACTGAACTAACATACAAACTAAGCATAAACTGATGCCGTAGCTGTAATGGTTAACTTACTGGCACGCGTCACCCAATATTTATTTGTCTGAGTCTGTCTTTCTTAACTGTTTTTCACTCGGTGCTTGTCTGTGGCATCGGCTGGTAACCTAGGCTCGTTTGAACATTCCTTACGACGTGCTGCACGCAATCATTTTCTTCAAAAATACTGTCTTTCCCCTAAAATGTGGGAACGTTTGCTGTAAAATCTTTCCTGCTTAACACAGCAACAAAAATGCACGTTCGTTTGAATTCCACTTCTTTTGGAGATCGATGGACGTATGAACTTTTGCTGAATGAATGCCGAAACGCTCAGTTATGACAACTGGTTGGTGACAGGAGAGCTGAGTCTCACGTCCCCATTGACTGTAATCGCAAGTAAATCATTGGTTATCTGTTGTGCACGAGACGTTATAAACTGTAATTGGATATGGGCCGGCCCACATGTTTCACAGACACGAGTGTTCAAGATTAACTGTTGTTATACTATAGGGTGTGCCTCACCCACCAACTTCAGCCTTATCAAAGCCCATCTGAAGATCCCTTCTAAGGTGAACTCACAGAACAGTTGTTACGACTATCAAAGCTGCATTCAAGTTTGATTTGTACAGTTTCCTTACATTCAAGGTTCTTGTTCACTAGACCGTCATCAAACCACTATTTTGTGGTTTCAATGAGTTCTAGGACTTATGTCTAGGCCAGCAATAAATGTCGTGTAGTCATCAATTAAACACAACTGAACAGCTGTCTCACGTTTTCATATAACTGTCCAACCATTGAAATTAAATCTAGTAATATGAGAAATTTGTCTATGATATACGGGTTTAAACTGGGGACATAACAGCGAGAGTTCTAATCGAAGTACTATTATACAAAAATTGAATCCAAAGGGAATCAAAGTGCTCATGAGTAATCAAGAAGCTTTGTGAGTTGTTATAACTGCTTGTTTGGGCATCTATATCGCAACTTGGGTCGCAGTAAGTGCAAAATGTTAAAACTCATTATATTTTATCGTTTGGTGGAATTCTATCCCACATTGCGTTTTGTTATGTAACTGCCGTTATCCTTAAATTATCACTGTGGGATGCGTTATGTTTCAACATATCCGAATGAATTAAGTAGATTTACACGGATCTTTCTCAAAATATCAGACTGTAATTTATTCCGTGTTTTGGTGTTCTTTTCGCATGTTTACTAGTTTAACTAGTAGTATACGGAGGTCATGTTTAGAAGAAAAACAAAAACCTGTGAGCTAACTTTAGTTACCATAAAACACAATGCCCACAAATCCGTTTGTTCTTTTCATGCTATCCTACCAGTTTGGTGGTCACCACTTCAGTCAGTCTTATCTAATATGTCCGCTTCTTCAGCCGTGGTTATCGCTTTATGTGCGACTTTGAAATTCTGAAATGATAACTTGTGTTGTAGGGTTCACTACCAGAATCAACCCTGTAGATGCAACTAGACATAATTGAGTTAAAACGTACGTCGTGTGGGTCACTATTGGTTTCGTGACAGATTACGAATCAACGTGTAAAAATTATATTACACTGAATGCCTGTTGCAACAGTGCATCAGAAGTGACATACGGAAAATAAAGTTATTGGAACCTAAAATTAAGAACTACAAATTTTTACATATATATGTTTAAATCGTGGGCACAAGATTTCTCGTTACACGCGAAGGCAAATCACTTTCGCGTTAGAATTTTGGACGTGACGGCTAGATTGCGACTGGCCCAACTAACCCGAAGGGACAACCAATCTTAATCAGAACGCTCCGCGTTGGCTACTTTGATAGAGAAATTGGTTTGGGTTATCCAAAGGATGAGAACGGAATCGATGGTCAAAGTGGAGCTCAGATCACTTGACCTTGTTCCTGCTAATTCATCAAACTGGGGGCCGTATTGGTTCCTGTAACTGGTAGAAGGTTCTAAGTGGTTAGGGGTGTCTGTGGATCTCGTGTCCAATAGGAGCGAGGCTTATGGTCGTGGTAGACCTCGAGCTGTAATGTAAGAGTGAACCACTTTGTAAGAACAGTGTCATTAGTTCTCTTGCCTACATGGCTGGTGGACGCAAGTACACTCGCATCAGTCCCGAAACACGCAGATCTATTATCAGGGTAGTCGAAAGGAGCGATGACTGGCACAGTGTTGTCCTTCTGAATGGTGTCAACTGTAGTACGACTCACGAGTGGGTTCATGTGGATTGCACTAGTTATGAAGCTCAGCCTCGCAAAAGAATTATATGAACTAACCTGACAAAATCAAGGATCGATATGTTGTAGGAGTGGACTTCCATAAACCCAACGATTACATTGCAATTTTTGAGACTGCTCGTGAAAGCTGAGTTTAAGAAGAACTGAACGACTACAACGACTAGCCCATACTTGCATGTTCGATGCATAACTGTCAATAAACTGTGCCAAGTACCCGTTGGCATGAACTCAACTTAGAAGTTGGACTTACGACGATTGTTTGCAGATCGACTGATGGAGTGTTATGCAAGCGCAAAGACTATTTGCTGGATAGATGTGACAAACTTTATTTTGTTCTGTACGAGGTCAATGGAAGGTTCATCAAAAGGAACGAGAGCAAGCGTCTTTGTAACCAAAATCCAAGACCGTAATCTTCATTTGATTGGAGCCATTACACCAAGCTGTATAGTAGGCTATACGACGAGGCAGGGAGCATACAACAGCAGCGATTGCAAGGGTTGGCTGCCAACCCTGCTGAATCAGATGATCAGGACACCCATGTCAGACAGTGTGCTGATATGCGCAACGCTCCACGTCACACGACTGGCGTTCTATTCACTAATGTTAAATTCAATAAAGAATATCTGGGACGTAATGGAAGCAAGAGTTAAGAGGCCGGAATCTTCAACTGATGCAGCAGGGTACGCTCGGACTATTTGTTGTGGCAGGATACATCATGTGGCGACGAAAGCTCTACTTAGCGGGACAGAATCAACCAGGTAATTCTGTTCTGTAGTCGGCTGGTTTGGGAAACAGTCCTGATTCTGCGAGTGATTAAATCTTTCGACTACCGACAAACTACGTTAGATAGACCTAGGACTAGGAACAACGCACTTGATTTGGTTTAACCGTCGTTTCTGTTCACAGCTGGTCTCACTCTCATGGCTTCAGTTATCTCGGGAATTCCATGTTCCCGCGTAGATCTAAATCACTGACTAAATTTCTGGACACCTCAAACCTCTACTTTCCGATCCCTGTTTAACGTACCACAAGTAATTAAGTCACGCAAGATACTGCCCTGATAATCAAGATTATTTAAGGTAGTTTTGCAATCCGTATTTGGCCTTTATGGGCTCAAGGTTTGTTCTATTTAATCGCAGACGGTTCAATTTCGACGGATATTACATTTTAGTTTATGTGTACAATTCTGACACCGTTCAGTGGTTGACACCTTGTAAGGAGTTCTCAAAACCCACATTAAATTTCATCCTCATGATTGTATCACGTCTGGGCTGTCTATCTGTATTAGTAAAAATGTTTGTTGAACCGCTTGCACTTGAGTGCCGACTTAAATTAAGATGGTTTAAACTCAGTAACAGGCGGATAAAATAAGATGAAACCACATACGCCTGACACTTTTATCAGGCTTCCCACTGTTACCAAAATATACCATTGTTTCTTATTTCCAGTCCACTCATGTGTGGACCACTGATCACAGTGTTTGTGTCAAACCAAATTTCAGTTAACTGCTAATAACTCACAGCATAAAGTTCTGAAGCATCGAATGCACCACTAACCTACCAATGACTTTGAACAAACGATCGATTTTTTTCACTAATTTGGATCAATCTTAATATTATCCATTTTACAGCGTCTGTTTTAGTCATTGTCTGCTGTGTGCTCACGATTAACCCGTTTATATAAAGTTTCTGTCTTCTATGTCCTTTGACTAGTGCATTTAATTGGCCTGCTAACATCCGACAACTGATGGAATCTCTTTATTGAGGAGTTAATTCGCTCACGCTTGACATCTTGAGCAAAATCGAACTGTATATTTTATCACGTTATTGTAAAACACCCATTTTCTTGGATCAGTCATATTAAAGACCCCTAATAAAATACATCGAAACGCTACTTCTGTTCGCAGAGCGAGAAAAGTGGTGCAGAATTCTTAATATGACCATTGAAGGTTGGCCTCAGAGATTTAACTTTAAATTGTCCTCAATTGGTGAACTCGCTAACATTTGTGACTTAAAGAAAAAGGTAGATTTTGAACGCGTAGTTTCGTGTGTGGAATAAGGAAGGTGAAATTTCTGGCCTTAAATCTATTGAGAATAGTTTTTCTGAAATACCACATTCTTATCCAAATGAAGTTAGTTATATTTAAGCATTTAAAGGTATGAACTCTACGAGTGACCAACTGAGCTGGATTTGAGTAGGTGGGCGCAAATTTTTATACTTCAACAGTGTTTATACATAACCGACCCAGGACTGTCGTTTCCTTTATCCAAAGTGCCGAGTAATTAAACCTTACATCTCAAAATTTCAAAGGAAAAACATCAGTGCTCTCTTTTAATTCACAATGGTTTCGAAATTCTTTACAATATGTGGCGACGTTTGTATATGCACTGAATTGTGAACATTAACGGACTGAACCCAGGTGTATGTACATTACATTAAATAAGTTTATTTTAATCACTGTACAGCAACGGGATTTGCCAATCGTGGCATCAGCGAAAGCAATGTAACATTTTAAAAATATTGAAAGTGTAGCTAGCTCGTTGTTTTACGGGGAAGGTTTGAATCATTGATAAGAATAGCGGCAATATCGTCTTCATGCAGTGAATTAGATAAACTCGTATAATATAATGTGCACACACACGGGTTCAGTCCGTTAATGTTCACAATTCTTTGTACGCACAGACAAAATCACACATTGTAAAGACTTTCAAAACCGTTTTGATTTGAAAGAAAGCATTGATGTTTTGTTCAAACTGTTGAGATGTAAGACTTAGTTGATTGTTTGCATAGGAAACAAGATCAGTCAACTATAGGTGAGCAGTGTATAGAAACAACTCTAACTTTGCCGCACACCTTAATATCTCCTGTTGATGCTGTATAGTTTGCATGAAAAATAGTGATTACTCCTATGAGGACCTCAAGCATTAATCCGGCGATAAGCTGGCTTAAAAATTTCTAATATCGCAGTATCACTGGGCTTTATATTAAGCTTACCGTTTAGCTTCGGCATTAATCGTCTGTTGGAGGTCGTTTGTATGGAGTGCATCTGTCCAATGCACGTGTAGAATAACACACTACTTTGACACGGATTACACTGGATGACATCATCTTCTGTCATAGGCAAAATATTCACACGACATGTAGTGAGTTGCACATCAGCTCAGAGCTAATCCTACCGAGCAATCGGAACAAGAGAACAAGTTGTTGTCCACAAGTAAAATGCAATACTCCGCCCCTGGCAAGTTACCAGGATTGTAGAGCGCAATGTGCTTTACTTGTTTGCCTGTCGGTCATATTCTTCCAATCCTTCATAGCATACGATGTGTGGGTCCCACCATAAGTGACACTGTGCACGTCATTTATCTTGAGGCATGCGTGAATTGGCCACTGGGTCTGGATGTGCAAGGCAGGGTTTTCGACTACTATTTTAATCTTAGAAAAATAAAACGTAGATGTCGTTCATCGCCCACACAACCGTATTATGTTTCATTGACATTTAGACCAACAATGCGTAAATAATGTGAACAGATTGCGCAATCTGAACATTCACGATATGCTTCCAAACCCGTCTGAAATGATCTGCTGCTCATTCGATTGGAAATAGGTTCATGCATCCCCTATGCACAATAATCACATCCAACCGTTTGATATCACCTTAGAAATGTCCTCAGTGTATGATCATGCATCAGTATTACCTGGTGTCAGCGATGCAAACCACTCTATTGGTGGTTGTTGCTTCGTCCGACCTTTAGTTACTTCATGTCACACTCCAGGCTTATCCGGGAAATTTTTCATAGCTGTGATTCTTCATCAATTCTGTTACTCTACAAAGGCATCTGCTGTTCGCCTGGCAGCAGACTAAGAGAATAAGCGGTTTGCCTATGTGGAAATCGAGATTTTATTTTGATTCAGTTCACTTAAACTCCCATTACCAAGTTGTGAAATTTTTCTGACAAATCACTTTGCCGTTCTAATAGCTAATTTGGTGGCCAATTTATTTACTGCTAATGACTTCCTAAAAGAAACCCTATGTTAACAACTCCAGTTGTTTTATAGGACTCAAATCAGGGGCACAAACAGAAGGTGGAAACCTGGAAACTATACCACCAGCTCAGCCACAAGGCCAAGCCAAGAAATTACAAACCGCAACTTGGGACTTAGTTAGATGCCCATTTTTTGGACCGGTTGGTAATTTTAAGGTGACTTAGAGGGATGGATTTGTAAGTGAGCACAGATGCGGATTTCCAGTGTTCGCAGCGAAACGGAATAAGTCACCTGGCGGAGCAAATGCTGCTTCTGGACACTCTATTTCTCTAACTGGTTCAAGCCCTGCCTGATATCCATATTTTTTACACATGGGTGTTTTCTACATCAGCACGTCTGCCGGACTACTTATCGATAACACAGTGCTGTTATGTTTCATTATTATTCCGTGGATTTTCCCTCCATTTTTTTCAATGGATGCTGATGAGTGAGATCAAACATTACTACATGCATGTCCTAACAAGTTTGTTTTTTTTCACGAGTCACAACCGCTGCGTTTGTTCTACATTCGTTCTAGTACACGTAAAGTTGTAAATCTAATGAGGGATAGCGTACAAAAGCATACAACCTGTGACAAAACTAGCCAGGCAATCCGTTTTTAGAGCTGTTTGCCCCCATCTATGATTTTGTGTATTGTCTGTGAAAGTTCTTTTCAGTTAGCCGGAAAATCCTGTCGGATTTCTTTTAAGAGGGTTTAGACATTAAACAAACCTTATCTGGCAGCTCTAAACACAGACGAATAACCGTTGGCCCCCTTATCTTGTATGGTTGCCAGATATTACAATTAAAATTAACTCTGTCATACCTGACCCATTGAGGCACTCACTAAGATTGAAGGTTTATTCCATTTCCTTCCGAAGTTTACTCGGTTAATAAATTTCCCATATATGATGAACTGGCCTGTGTTGATTACCCTGTAAACTGCATACAAACAAGGGAGTCAAATCGTTTAGCTTATGTATGACATTCACTGTCTTATCCTTCTTAACAAATCAGTGGATGGTAACATGTTTTGGACGCAGTGTTGAGTGGTACCAATGAAACCTATTGACAGATCATTTTATTGTAAACACAAATGAGATAATAACAACCTGAACAGATGAACTAAAGACGATTCGGCAACAAAACGAACAACTTTAATTCCAAGTGACTTGGCTTAAGTGATTTGAATCGCAAACGCTGCATACAGTTTCGTCAACCAGAATTAGTCACCTTCTGTTCCAGGTTCAAACAATACGACAATGGGTTCCACCTAAAGTCTAAACAGCGGACAATTTGACCTTTGGAGCAAGAGGAACGCATGAATCTTATGCTATCGAGCAGTGTTCATGTCTATGACTTTGACCGGACAGTTGTGAAGTTATCGGACACGTGTGAGTACATTCGGCTTTGTTCAGCATCCGTTTTGGTATGAAAAGCTGAGCAAAATTGGGATTGAAGGTTTCGTCAAGCTTGCACCGGTCACTATTCCACGGTGCAAACGAATGATTTAAATGTCCAGCGTTTATCTGTGGACTCCATTTATAGCACGGTGACCATGAAGGGACCTGCATATCGAGTGCGGTGAAGGCAAATCGTGAGCCCATCCTCAGACTGGTCATAGCTAGAGGCCAAAACTCATTAATCCCAGGTTTGATACCGCCATGACTAAACAGTCACACTGCACAAACACCTAGTGTGCATTTCTGAGAAAGCCGGAATCAACCAGGAAGTCAGATAGTTCAGAGAAACTCTCAGCATTATGTTGGCATTGTGTACAGAGCCATGTACGGTTTTGCCTACATAGGAAGTGGAGGCACCGTGAGAACGACTAGTACGGCGGCCCATATCACAAATCTTAATCAACTTTGGAGCAAACCAAATAGGGAGACAAGTTTCCCCACAAATGTTACTACCAAGACCTGTTAACGTATGCAACTTCCATCATCTGTGACATTTCCGTGACCACAAAAATTATCTGGCGGACGACATTAACGGACGACTTGTGATCACTTGATTCCTGTGCTGCAGCTGATACCGGCTCTACTTCAGAATGAACACGTTACAAACCTCCGAATAAGAGTGCGCACCACACTGGAAAGGATGCATGTAGCGTTTCGTCTAGTCTGAGGAGTTGGGTAACATGGACTGCTGTTGCGTTGATGTCCATTACAACGGAAAGTCACGTGATCAAGCGCGGAAACGTGGACTTATCGGACATTGGTTAGTTTAATTAGCTTGGTCCACTGGATGTGCAATTGGACCAGCAATGCTGTCGGTTTACGATTCAACCAATTCATGTGCTCACTGGAGAAATGGGATCTTGAACGAAAAGTGTTAATTCCTCTCTGTAGTAGAGCATTCTTCCGTTTGGACCATGGTTTCCATGTTCTCAGGAGTCAAACGCAGTTCGAACATTTAAACAAATGCAACATCAGGCTTCTCCTGGGACGACTCATCCTGCAAGTTTTACAAATGAGCAGTAGGTATCAGAAATCTGCAGTTGTTCTGACCACCAAAAAGACTTTCTGAGCTGCTGCAAGTGACGTCATGAAGCAATCAACTTGTTAGACGTGCTCATCTACTGAATCGTTCATCGGAATAGTTACCATGGTAAAAGCCACTAATCTTCATTATCTGGTCACGTGAACCTATTCGGGAAACTTACCATAGAAAGAATTTTGCAAGGCCTGATTTATGGAGGTTTACTTAGAATTGCAGGTTGAGAATGCTCCTAGAAACTACTTACTACCTGTACTCATAAGTGTGTGCTTCAATAAAGGTGACCGTCGTTTAAACCTAATCGTGCTTGAAAAATGCTTTGTTTGTTTAAAATAACGTGGTTAAACGACACATCTGACATGGTCGCAAACTCGGACATTGCCGTCAAGGATACGGACGCAGGTGATTTATACCGGAGGCTAGATAGCGTCCTCGGTCATGTCCGGCACTTCGAATTACATCCAATTGAGTGAAAGCACTACCCGTTCGTATCGTCCATGAAGTATCTCCGATTCACTGTCAATCAACATGATTGGTGACTTTACCCAACAAATGTTGACGCAATCAAGTGCATGCCTTGCCGGTCAACATTTCGACGTCAGAACCAATTCTAGGATTCCAAGGAAAGGATATTGCATCGGTGCCGACATCCTTTCTCCTCCGTGAACCTCTCAATCAAGTGATTCGTAAAAAATGAAAGAAGACGTGACCTACGCATCTGAAAAAGCGGAAGGAATATTACGTCCAGGCCTACATTTGGCCCATTTCAACGCCTTTCTGGACACGGATGTGGTCTCAGATGTACCAACCTACTATAGGTCTCAGCGGTCATGACCACCAACTTTCTTGACGGATTAAGGAAAGCACTTCTCCAGGTGAAAGAAGCACTGGTGAACAATGATTAAGGTAAAAATTAGCATATATAGCTAACTGATAATTGTGGTTTGAAGGATTTTCACGTACTCTACACTGATACCAGTGTTCACGGCCAGTGAATCGTGAACCTCATGTTTTTCTAGGTGAGACATTTTGCCGCCGATGACAAACCGACTAACAGGCAAAATAACAGAGCTGCCTAAGTGAGACCTCGTCATCAAACGTCAAGAGGTTAACGGCAATTCTCATCAATCCGCCCACTGGCGTTAATGATCAACCATGACTGTTGTCGGTATCGTCCATCTCATTTGACCAGCTCCGTAAAAATGCTAAGAAAGTGCATCGGTTTGCATTTCTTGGGATATACTAATGCATTCACCCGTTTAATTCGATCAACAATGCATCAGCTGTTACTGCGTCACGGTACTGCGCCATGTCACAATAAGCCACTGGAAAATTATTTCATCAATCGAACGTAAAGTAGGGAGTCAACAGATATGCATACTGTTCGCGCGACCAAGAAGTCTGGTGTACAACAAGAGACTATTCCGTCAACTGCTCACTTAAAGACAATTGTTTACCGTTGCAAATTTGAATAGAGCAAATAACAGACTGGTGTGACGCGATTTATGCTCGAGCAGAATTCGTTGCATGTTGTTTACTGCAGACGAGTTAAAGTGTACAAAATTCAAAACCACAGAACATTACAAAACGTCAATGTTCAAAATCGGTTCGGTTTCTATCAAGGCAGAGTTAATGTCACATACAGATCTATTTGTGAGCACGAAATGGGAGTGACGGTGTCTGATTCCGATGGTCCAGGCATATCGTGGCAAACTTTTGTTTTGAGTCCAGAATGGAACAAGAAATGACTTGGAAATGACTTATTGTTGCAAAACTTGTCGATATTGAGCACCATTTCAGAATCACTCTCAGTCATCAGAGGTGTCTCCTGATGAGGGAGTATATCGATGTACTTAGACACTTGAGTGAGAATGAAAAGCTGATCACTCATTTCGAAAAGTGTCAGTAGCAGTAACAATGAACCATGCCGAATAATGTAACGAAATAGACTCGGTGCTGTGATCGCTGACGGTTTTGATGGATGCGAAATCCGACAACCCAACAGACGTAGAAAGACGGGTTGGCAAAAAATTACAGTTGTCACTAGAAGGTAAGTTCGTAGACCACCACCCTCAGAAACCCCAAGCCGTGTGAAAGTCACATTCCTCAGGTGTACGGGCTCCCCAAAGTGTACAAATCTAGGATTCCGTTAAGACCAATATTGGTTATGTCGATCTCTATACAGCATAACCTCGCCCAATGGTGGGCGAAATTGCTGAAACCGGTAAGAGGCTCTATGACAGAGTACTGCCTAAAAGACTTTTCATCTAGCTTCACCATTATAAAATCTGAACATATCTGATGAACATATGGCTTCATCGGGCGAATAATCGTAGTTCGCAAGTGTGCCGTTGGAAGATATCAATTGTTTGCTATTCTACATAACTCTCAATTAGGCAAATATTACAATCTTAGAAAGTGAAGCAGAATGCCAACTTTTGTTACGCGCAGCTAACGTAAGCTTTAATCCTCAAGTCAAGGCTTATCATCAGATTGATGGAATCGCGCTGGGTGGTCCACTTGGTCCAATTTTAGCTGATATCCTTGTGGTCACGTTGGAAAGGCAAGTACCAATCAAACTGAACAGTTGGGTCCTATATTCAAAGTGTGATGCTGAAATTCCTGCAGTCACAAATGGACAGATGCAAGCAACGTGTTTAGTAGGACAAATGAACTGTTCACATCCAAACATTAATTACACTTTAGAAAGTGACACTGATAGCCGATTGCCGTTGCTGGATATCGACATAATGAAGAGAATATATGGATCCTTCTAACGTGCTACATACCTCACCGGTCAGTTCCTAAACTTCCAGAGATTTGTTCCACTAGCTTATCAAAGAGAATTTGTACGAACGCTATTTGATCGGACAAGATGGCTTTGAACTACTGGTACCTTGGGTGATGAACTCTGTCAGATAGACCGGACTTTAATAGACAACCGTTATTCGAGAGGATTTATAAGAAAGTTCAACACGAGCAGTGTGCAGAAAAATTCTCAGCCAGCAGTTCCCAAAAAGACAGTAGTTTTACAACTGCCATTCAGAGGGAACAGTACATGTCGAATGGTTGAGCAACGTTCAGAGTCACTTGTTGTCCGTGCTTTCTTTATCGCAGTCAGTGATTGTGTACAGAACGGTCGGAATCTCCACGCGTCCGGTTAAGCAACCGACGCCTCAGTTCGCCCAATCAAAAGTAAGATATGAATACAGTTGTGGATGTGGCGCACCTTATAATGGCAGGACAGAACCCAAGCTTGGAATTACGATTGTCGAACACTCACCGAAATGGGTTCAATAAACAATCATGCAATCATGAATCTTGACAGAGAACACCCGATAATCGTCAAGCATGGCTTGATGACACGACATGTAATTGATTCATCAAAGTCATTTCTTGTTCCATTCTGGACTCAAAACAAAAGTTTGCCACGATATGCCTGGACCATCGGAATCAGACACCGTCACTCCCATTTCGTGCTCACAAATAGATCTGTATGTGACATTAACTCTGCTTTGATAGAAACCGAACTGATTTTGAACAGTGACGTTTTGTAATTGTTCTGTGGTTTTGAACTTTGTACACTTTAACTCGTCTGCAGTAAACAACGTGCAATGAATTCTGCTCAAGCATAAATCGCGTCACATCAGTCTGCTCTGTCAAGCTACTCAATTCTTCAATTACAGATAGCAACTTTATATAAATGAAGAAACAGTTTGACTTTTCCGGTTGAAATTGCCAATCACCACGATCTGTTTTTAAAGTAAGTGCAGCGTTATCTTCAGAATGTTTGGTCACAAGGTACTAAACAAACGGAATCCGAGATTCTTACTCTGACAAATAATATTCTTCCATTCTTGATCACTGTGTCCTGTTCACGGACAATGTGCTCATTTCTTCCGCGTTCAGATTACGGGTTTCTCAACCGTTTCGGCGTAAACATCCTGAACTCACCACAGTAAGTGTTCTGTCACGACCACAAGCACTACGATCATATAGGAACGTTGGCTTGGGAAAATTAGGCAAACAGAATTTCAACACAGCGCTGTTCCGAATGGTCCAGCGAGACCATTGAGTCACAAACGTGGTCGTTACTGAACACCACTGATAATGAGTAAATGTCTGCCGTTCAAGTCAAGTGATAAATCAAATGTTTCTGATCTTCTCCAGCCCACATTTTAAGTGGTCGAAAATTTATCTGATCAACCCAACATCAATAAGTGCCACGGTATGAATACATACCAAAGACTATGGTCACATTGAGACGCCTTTATTTGCAGTTATAGAGGAATATTTAATTCACGCGTATCACTGTTGAAATTTTCGTTGTGTCGACTCGACGTCTTTCTATTCATAATGGAGTTTTTAGGCTGAAGATTTAACCGACATATTCATGAGTCTTCGAGGTCATTGGAGTAAGACTCACAACTGATTTAATTCAAGCCTTCCTGCTCAGTTATCCGTTTATGTCAAATCCACAAGTACATGGACATGAAACTTCTACTGGGGGTGTAGTGAAGCAAAGCGTCTGGTAGGCCAACGAAGTCTACCACGAGAAAGCAAGACAACAAAGCACGAACACATTCAGGGACACGCCAAATAATGCTAAGCATCAGATGAGGATTTTGGTTCCGGGAGACCAAACAGATTTGACTAGGATTATTAGGTACTTTTGAATTACAGCCCAAACTGACAACCATGGCCATCTGCCAATGAACACCGTTTTCATCCTGCTCCCAGCTAGACTTTTGAAGTTATCGATATCTCCTCATCAAGAGATCTTGTATTTTTTCATATAGTGAACAAATTCCATGAATCCAGGAATCAAAAGCTATGTATATGGAACATCCATAGGCTTCAACCACTCACAGAGATATCTGTTGGTGTCAGTGTCGGACAAGGCAGCAAGATAATGTAAACAGGATCGGGCAAACATCATCCACTCTTCTTGGGCCCTAAAACCTTAGAGAGATTTACTCCTTTTCCGGAGTGTTGCCTGCTTACTCCGTTCTACGGCATTAAGTCGTTGACCCGGTTCGCCTATCTTTAAGTTGCACGTAACCTGCAAGCTCTCTCGTCTGCTTAACATGTGGTGTTTAAAATCGTTGTGGGAAAGACTCGTAGGTTGTAAACAGTGTCGGCTAGTTGCAGCGATCGAATATTTTGTTCGCGTTAGGTAAGGTTTACAATGTCTCATCAGACTTTGGAGGAATCCTTGGTCATACCTTCGATCTGAATCTAAAATCTTTCCAGACGTCGGAGTCTCGTCACTGCATTCGAGATTCAAGCTAGTTGCATGCAGAATACCAGTTAACAGCTGAAAGTTTGGCGCAGAAATTTATGGAAACACCAAATCCACCTGAACTTCTAGTTACGTTGACTTTGATTAAGTTGCATTCAAGACTTATGAGAGCTTCTGACTGAGTGTTCTACGGCATAACAGTTTATGACTGGTAGAACACGCATACTTTTCTTCCAAAGCTGTCTGTTTGTAGCATGAGCGGTTGAACTTCACCGCAGACTCAAAATTTCGAATCTCAACTTGTTGTAGTGTTCAAAAACGTATCCACTCTACGGTTCATGCATCAGCCATCAGAGTGTTGTGGATAGCGTACATTTTGTGGTATCGGCTTGCCAGATGCAAATTATGCATCAACAGACATTAAATATATGTGCCAGGTTGCAGGTGTACCATGGCAATAGCTCACTGGAATAAATTGGATAGTACGTGTATATAATGTGTGGCATAATGTACACATTATTTTGACTTGTAGGTTTTGTGTTACTGAGAAAATATTTCAAAACTGTTCGACACTAAACTTCACGGCCTGTTTGCCCAGTAAATAAATCCGTCCCTTGTCTCAGTTTTCTTTCCATACCGTTACTGTAAATATATTTCACGTAATCACCATAGCTAACGAATACTCTAATTGCCTCGGAGCCTTGCCGAGTCAGCATAGTGTGAAGCGACTTTACTTCTCGTTTATTATCCATTTAACCGCATAACTCTTGAAATTACTACCAGCATGCTTACACGCGGCCCGCAAAAGCTTACAATCCGTCGATCGGCTAACATCGTTATTGACGAATACCAACACTAAAACAGATGATACTGTTAATATACCATACTGTCTGTAACCAAATAAGCAGTCCATCTCTGTTTTTTCGAGGGATTCTCCAAACTCTCCAGTTATGTCGGACACAATTCTTTTCGGGGAAGTGCGATCAACCGTCTGATGTGCCACATCACCTCATGCTTTTTTCCACAATGCAGTTGTGACCTTCAGCGATTGGAGAGCTTGTTTGAAAATACCTACTAATTTGTCAAACACTCAGTTAGAGTGTGTAAAAATTTTAGAGGAAATTTCAACGTAGCAACTCTGCGTAATATTTATCCTTTTAGTGAACGTTTAGCTTGGTTCTGTAGAAAATCAATGAAACTCTTTACACACAAAATCATCGTGGCAACTTCATTGTCACTGGAAGCACCTCGGTTAAGAAAGTTGCAGGAAGTAGCATCCACTAAACAGTTGTTAAATTAAGGATATTAAATCATGTATTTCGTGCTTTTTTCATGTCAGTATTTGATAAATGTGGAGTTTTTACTATGTGACTACCGTGTGTTTGCCGGCTCAATGTCTATTTGCTTTATGCTAAACTACACACTTACTGGTCCTTTCTCTACAGATTAATCGCGATGCCCCTAGAATAGGTGGCATCTCATGAGATGTACTCAATATCCTTATTGTTAAACCCCCAATTTTAGCGGCTCAAGTTCGCCATCAATCGAGCTAGGTTCTATCTGAATAGTCTCATGTTTGTCGCAATATCAGTGAATTATTCAATGTGAATGAATAGTAATTTGTAGTTACCAAAACTGTTTGCACTCATCGATTGCAGTTATTTGACCGATCCAGACCAACCACCGTGACTCAGAGTGTATAAATTGGAACCCATCCCGAAGTGATTCACGCTAGTATGGAACCGTAATGATCACTTGATTTTCATACAAAAAGAAAGTTAGGTGGACTAGCGAGCTGGATGTGAGCAATTTGTTCATTGACACGTGTTCACACTACACTGTGTTAGCTCTTAATATGCGGAGGACTCGGACTGGCAACGTGAAAACCGGACTACAACAATTTGCTGCCAGCGAGTGAAATGACAAATAACACGATTTAATTCACCAACCTGAATCGTCAACTTTCCTGCAATGCTCAGGCGAACGGTGCTAACTGACATTTTCAACAGCTTCAGAGAAGCGCATCTACCACCCATCTGGTGAGGTCTGCTTACGGAAAGTATGTGCGTAACATGAAACTATCATCAAGAAGTCTGACGTGTTATCGGATGGTAACAGACGCTAATTGAAGAGTTTATTTTAACTTGTTGACGATTGTTGTGCAATTTCCCAGTCTGAATTTCTGAACACTTCAAAATTCATCGTAAAAAGAATGTTTCAGTCAACTGAACGAATCGACTAGCCTTATTCTAGAGCTTCTTTGTTTATTAATGAATGTATATAAAAGACTCATCATGAGGCAGATCCCAACTCATCACAAACTGTAGTTGGACAGGGTAAGAATCAATTTTCCTGTCGGCATATATTCATTAGCCGCAAAACTCTGCTCAAAAGCAATTTATCCTGAGATTCAAGCCGTTATGGATTTAATGAACAACTGCAAATCATAGGTTTGTTTGCTTCTGTTTCATGGTCTCTAAAGTGTACCGTGCCTGTCAGTGTTGTTGCCTAACAGTATGAGTTTGTGAACTTTTCATCACTTTACTAAGTGTTGGAACCGGATCACCTGCCAACTTCAATTCATTCGACACTTCTTTCTTATCAGCAGTTCATTAGCTTAGAAAGGTAGATCATCACCTTATCACTTGCTTGTACACACACCATAAAATAGTCCCAAAGAAAACAACGACAAAGGACCCTGTCAGCCAAAACATTTAGAACGCTAGGTTCCATTAATTCAGTTCACCAGTGAAGAAAGACTTCAAGGTACAAGCTTCTACCATTTCGTTTACGGGTATCAGTCACGAAAAAGCTAGTTGACTTCACATAAAACTCCAATAGCAAAAAAAGAAATCGCCAACCTTTTTTCTTCACAGGAGCTTACTGTTTTTGCCAGTTTCAAGGCAGATATAAGCTTTCAGGCCGCTTTGATTGCATCTCATCCTCAAAGGAACCAAATGTGGAGGCATACTTCTGTACATCAAAATGTTTCATATCACCTGCAGAATGTGTAACTCCGGACTCAGCCGGGACCACTTTACATCCAGCTAGATATGTCGTGCACAAAACCGAATTGAACTTCGAACGGGGAGAAAAGCCACACCTACGCGGAGTAGAATTTGACAACTAGAACAATGCATTTAAACGCGTCTATACTACTACACCTATCATAATGTTGACATAAATCCACTACAAGTGTACGCAGTTCAACTCCAAATTTAATTAATTAATTTCTTTTTTTTTCAGAGGCCAGACAATTCGACTTGATACGCTTCGCTGCCTACCGAACAGCGAGTAAATTACGTTATCTACAACAACGAACCTTGTGTAAGTCTATGCCCATTGTTCTGGTCAAATTTTTATAACTGTCGCATCATTCATCAACCGTTCACCAAGTTCGCTTTATCGTTCACATACTTTCCAATAAGAAGAATCCTCGATTAAACACAGAACTGTGCGGTGTGAAAAACAACAAAGCCAGAACACATACTGTACTCCACTAGATGTTGTCAGTGATAGATGACTTAGAATCCGTTCTGACACACACACTAACGTCGACAACCAGCACAATTAGCTCTGAGCAATAACTTGAATAACATCAATCCACACAAACAATTTAATGAACTTTACTGAACAGACAAATTAATGTTAACTTCAGATATACCATGCTTGCATCAGTAAGCGGTTTGTTATTGGCGTTGGGATTTCTATGGAGTGAATATTTGCAGGTTTAAATTGTTTTTTAATGGTAGGGTTGTCAAATACAGCGTCCAATCAAATGTGATGCCAACTTCACTGAAGCGAGATTGAAATAGTTTGGCTGCTATCAAACTCTATCTGGAGAAAAACAACTGTCGATTGCAATATCGAGGATACAGCAAGAAAAGCTGTTGCTCTATGCTGCACCGAATGGAATTCTCTCCTTCTAGACAGATAAGGTATCTTCTCAGAGTTCAGTTATCGTGTCAGAAAGACCATGTTTAATAGACCGTTGTTGGTCAACGAGCATGAGTATTTTAGTTAGTGGGATGTGTTTAGGTAGTTCATTGTAGATTCCCACGTAAGGAAGATTCGCGTGCTGTGACATAAATTTCACAGGATTCTTCAGTGTTCCACCGTGTAAGAACCACCAACTCTTTCTGTTTTCACCAAGGAGATGTGACTGCCAGTAACTACCAGTTTCTTATTCCAGGTTTGCATGTAGGATTGTTCTGTACATTACTACAAACTAGAGAAACAGAATTAGGGTAGCTCGACTTGTTACTTTTAAAGACTCAAGAAAACGCACGATTCATCTGCGTGTTAGAATATGTAAAAGAATAGATCATTCACGATTAAGCTCTAGTTGACAGCAGAAGCTAGATTATCTGTCGTTGGAACTAACGAAAGAGTTTGTTCAGAACGAAAGATTTCGGGGCCCACATCACATACAGCATAAGGTTTTGGATTCACATCGTGTGAGTTAATTCCAATGACCAGCATCTCCACATGAACAGTCCAACGATGAGTGGTCTCGTTGATAATGAAAAACAAACGGTCAAATAACCAGAAGTATGACTTGAATATTACTCAAAACCCATCGGAGCGCCACTGGTCTTACAGTAAGTACGATCAAACTATTATATGTAAACCTTCAGCCACATATGCTTGTGAGTAATGATTAGTTTGCCTGATCAGTTTGAGAGCAGACATAGCAATTGTCCTGTTAACTCCCGTTAACCAACATCCCTGCTGTTCACCGGTAATCATGTTCTGTAAGTATAAGGCTTGATCTACTCCAATGCATTTGGCCACAGCATATGGCCGCTTACTAGTTCTTCTGCACTTCAACATTTGAGCGATTGCTTATGCTATCTCATCACTGCTCTCACCTTGTAAGAAAACATGCTGATGTGTGTCGGTTAATCTTTATTGCTCAAACGACACGCTTGATGTCTTTTCCAAAACAAGACTTTTCTCAGTGGAAATGTCCACGAGCAGGTTAATGAAAACTCACTCAATAAGATTGGCCGTATTAGGTCGGTTCTTAATGGATTAAATACATCTGAGAAGAAACTTGAGCCTAACCGAAAAAATTCTCCTTTCCGATGTGAACCTTTCTGGATGAACCAAGAAAGGACGATTAGCTGATCAGTCGAGTAAACTAGCATTATGGAGGGATGGACGACTGTGTGGGTAAAAATTGTTCTCACTCTGGATCCGTCTACTATGGAATGCACTAACTAACTCTGTGTGTACGGATGCGTTGGCTGAGTTGTTCCAAACTCCTTCTGATCGGTACTAACACGAGTGTCTACCAGCACTACCTGGTCAATAATCTGTAGCGTCCCAGTTAACAGTAACCGTAGTGGAGCAGGTAGCTGAAGTCCAGTGATTTAGACTACTCCAAAGTGAACATCACTCACACTTGATTGCAGCCTAGGCATTCAGGTAAGGGTTCCGGCTAGTCCTTTTCTGGAAGAAACACTAGATTCGAATTACAATTTTAATAGAAACAATCTGCTTTGTGTATTTTTATCCAGAATGGCCAGTCAATCAAAACTCGCATTACACCTGCTTTTGACCAAGATCACACGCGCTGACCTCGTTCCAATGTCTTTCGATCATAGTTTAAGTCGTACCCGCCCACCAAAGCGCGGTCACCGAAATTCACGTGCACATGCACAGGTATCAACGGACGTAAAGGTTACTTCGGAAAAGTTCTCAACGCATCCCCAACTACCACAAGATATGTTCGTTTTTCTGTGTACCTGCATGATTTTTTAACGTCACTCAGTTTTTATTTGTCTGTTGTCTCAGTTAGCTAATTCGACACACATAAGTGCCCGTGAACTTCGTTCACGTTAACTTCTAGTCCCTTGCACCAGGAACCATTTTCATTAAATTTAGTGAATGTGTAACGGATTTTCTTACCAAGTGAAGAAAGAGGCAATTTTTCGTTACTATTTAGACTTTCTTTTCGCTGTGCAAATCTATTCAACTGTGAACCGATTGGACAGCCGGATATAACAACGAATTTAATTTCCCCTACAATTTTTTCTAATCGACTGTACTGTCGGGTTTTCAACTGTGGCATCTAAATGAAATTATTCACTGAGAGCGGTTAATGAACAGGGTTTTTTATGAGAACGGTCATGTACAGTGTTTTGTCGATTTCAGGTGTGGCAGCCTGAATATTCTTGTTATCTGGGCTTATCTCCTGATACATTCATGGTCTTTTACGAATGATGACCAATCTTCAGTTTGCAAACGAAACTAAGTCAGCATTCTGATTGGTTCAAAATAAATTGGGTTATAGCTAATGCAACTTGAATTCTTAATTCGAATTAACAGAAGAAAAGCATAATAAAAAGTTGTGCAGTTGAACTGGCGGTATCTTTGATCATGCCCTAAATGTTCTGTGTAATACTTTCAATGTTTAGAGACTACTCGTTTTAATGACTTTAAAAGGTTAGAAAGCGACTGCCAACTAACGGTTGTCAAACAGATTCTGGTTTAATTGGCATACTAGTAACTACTAGTATTGAGTAAACATTTCGTTATATTTAATGTAATTTATGAAGGTATTAAAACAGCTGCTAGACACTGTGAGTTATTAATGTTAGCTTCTACTAAAAACTGCATAATGATACACGTTCCACTGTAGCACTGTACGTCCACGGTATGGTGACCAGTCCGGTCTAGTGAATCATAATTATCGTATTCTGCACCCCTCAAACCGTTTTGAGTTGTGATTCAAAGCTTGTTGTCAATAAGTTTCGCATAAACTGAGAAGACTGCTCAGACACGGCTTCACCTCGTTAGCCGCCTGCAATATCCACTCAGTCTTCTCCACAGCCTTGAAAATTACAGGCTGAGCGTCTGCATGGGATAGTTTGGCCGTGTTGATTGTGAATTATCTGACAGACAGCCCTCAACGAGATTGCCTTGTATGAACGTAACTAAGGTGGAAATACCAGTCCTAACCAGAACAGATCTGACCAGTCTTGATAGGTGTTCAATTTAGAATCTAAGTAAGCGGAACATGTTTTGGTTAGTACCTCCTATTTGAAATGCTGCTGATAAATACTGTTTCTCTAAATTACATCTACGTTATACGCCTTGTACATGGTGGATATCGAACCGAGAGTCCAACCGTAAATTCGAAACAGTCTTCTTATCTGCATTTGATTTTCGCTATGCATGGAAGTGAATTTCATGGAAGTAAATTCCACCCTTCAAAATGAGGCAGCCGATTTACCAGTCTATAAACCATCTGCAACTTTCGATGCATTTCATCTTACTGAAACTTGTCAATTGTTGGTTACATAAACTCAAGGACCGTCAGCCATATTCGGTAGACAAAATATCATTCCAGCATTCTAGTCTTGGATTAATTGGTGTATTTCACGTAAAGCAACACTGTAGGTGAGTCCAAATAAGATACTTTGGGACCCATAACGTGATTATGTAGCTTAGTTAGTAGAGTTAATGCGTCGTAAGTGCACAGCAGAGGCCCCAGTTTTACACAGTAAAATCTCTTTCAACTCAATCCATCTACCGCATTGCCCACCGACTACATTTATATGCGTTGACGCACACAGCTTGTTGAAGTGTGAGTTAGTGGACTGGAATATCGATTTCAGTGCATTTCAAATGGACGTCGTGATGCAATACTGCCGGGTCCAAGATCTTCTGGCTACGATTTTGAATGTTACTGTCAATCAGAGTGACAGCATTCAAATATTCCGAAAATCAATTTGGTTTTCCCCTGGTTGATAAATGTCGGACACTTGTTAGATAACGCGTAATTCGTCCAGGGTATAGGATAAAATGTTAGTTTTTTATCTACTTGCTACGGTGTTGCATGAACAATTATTCCTGCGAGTACCCACAGAATCAGGTGACACAAAAGAAGAAATTTGTACGATAGTTAAGTGAGTTAAGTGAGTTCAGAATAGATGAATAACGCACAACAGTTCAATGAAAAAACCAATAGTTGTATTTTACACAGAGATTACTCAGATCTGGGTTAATGGATAGGGAGTAGAGTTAAAGTACAATAGGTGACTGAAGAGACTAGTAGGCAAAATAACTGGCGGAATTTTAATGTTTACACCAACGTTTCAATCACACTCCTCCGTTATACTAAAAAGCATTCTGCCGAGGCACTATGAAGGATATGTTTTTCCCATTTTTACGATTACGGAATTACTGACGACTCGCTATAAGTAAAACAAGGATTCTTGTCGGGTTGTTATTCGTTTGCCTTCATGTATTTACTATGATGAATCGTTCCCTTTCGTCATACAACCATTTTTTAGGTGGGTCAAGAGATACAAGTTAGTTAGATACAACAGGAACCAGGTCGAATGCAAAAAGACCGTTATTCGGATTAAACCGGTGACAGGAAAATAGATGAAAGAATGAATTTATCGATCTATATATGGTGACGCAAGATTTATTCATATTCACGATCTCAACTTTGTTGGTATCATTGTAGGTTAGAAAACGTTCCTCTGGGTTCAACTCACCAATTTCAACGATTATGGCAGGAAAAAATAGGTGCTATCACAGCTCGATGGTGACAACAACGATCATGTGAGCACAAAATGCAAGGCGCGAGAGTGAAGTAGGTGAACTGACGTAACCAATCGACCTGTGCACTAGGCACAATAAACAAGAGAATGTATAGTATGCGATCATAAGAGAGATTCTACAAAGAAAACATACTTTCTTGCCAGTAATCCGCCGAAGTAGGTCAATAGTGTGTCATTCTGCATGAGTAAAGGACTCCATCCATTGTGCATACCTGCGATTACGTCTACCCATGTGTCGAGGTAGGAGCCTTGTACTGTTAATTCCTCCGTGCGTTCCACCCTCAGTGATTCAATTGCCATTGTTTGAACATCAACCTAACACTCTCTCATCTTGCTCTCACGACTTTCAACCCTCTCCCAGTTCACTATAAACTGAAGTTCAACAGAAATATGTCTAGTCTCACAGCTTCTAAATCAATTGTCTTAACCCATATTTACAACGACGACTGAACGCAATAACATTGCTGATGAGTAGTCGGGGATTTGGTTTATTTTCAAGTTGACCATCACTCACATTTGATCNATATGCACTACTGACGAGCTCTAATGAGAGCGAAACTCGAGTCTAGTGCTTCTTTTCGAAAGAGGCTGGCTGCAAAGTCTATCTGAATGCGAACGCTGCGATCAAATGTGAGTGATGGTCAACTTGAAAAAGCAATAACATTGCTGAAGTCAGTTTCCCAAGTAGTCAATAAATTTTATGGAACCAAATTTCTCAAGGGTTGACAACCGCGTAGATTCAGACTCGGCAAACCTATCGACCCGATTCTTCTTTTTTCCCGAGGCCGTTCAACCCGTTTCCCGTTTCTATTGCTCCAACCGCTTCCCCACGCAGCGCGGTTGACTGACCGTTCGAGCAAGTCTGTCTTGCCCAACGCACTTGGCATGCCGACTGCGTCCGGTCCGATGAACAGCCTTTTTGCGCACGAGTGTGTGCGGCGTGTGAGTAGAATGTGCGTGAGTGTGTCCGCATGTACATGGCTGTCTGCCGCTCGATCATTCCGACAGATTTATTCCATGTGAGCGTTGTTGGTGGCACTATCGTTCGGAGGTTGGCACAACCCTAAATATATGGTAGTGGTGTTCCGCTGGAAAGTGTTGATATGATTGGAAATTATATCTAAATCAACAAAAGTCATATCGACTAAGCGAGCCTCTGAACTGTGGTGCATACTGAAAAGCTGAGGGAGTAAACGAATTAAACAGATTGGATTACTGCACACAACCTTCAGCAATCTCAGTTAACTCTCAGATGACTCCCATATGCACCACTCCGAGCAAAAGCGACTATACTCACACAATGGAAACATAATTTCGCATAATCTCCATACTTAACGTTACTGCATTAGGTTACACAGCAAACACTTCTCGTCTCCAAGTAGGGGAAGCTGTTACATGTCGTTTTCCTAGTAAATTATTTTGGAAAGTCAAAAATAAAATCACAAGCTGACGGGTCTAAATCATGAGATCCGTCCACGGATGTGAATTATCTTCATTACCGATTCACACAGTACGTCATCCGTAAAGGTTAGTTGTGGCGGTACGTGAGTTTTGTGATGACCGATACTCAATTCAGAGACAGACAAGCGGTTGGCTTAATTTTATATAGGCACAGTCAGCAAAAATAGGCTGTTTCTAAGTTCACACAAGATACAACGTTGAATCAGTTAAGAGAGACCGTATCTCTACTCGCGAAAACTCATTCTGACATACAGGGAGTTACCTAGGATAAGTGCGTTTAACATTTATCTTTCTGACAGATTTGTCTCCATATATGAGCGGCATGATGAGTAAGGGGCCTCCGGTTTCATTAAAACAAGACTGGCACTGGATAACCTTCCGGGTACTTTGTTAAGCAGCGAACGGACGTACAGTCAAAGTCTGCACTGGGCGTCTGTACAAGAAACTAGTGAGGGATACCATGGGATTCTGAGCCCACATAGGTTAGCTCAAAAATTTTAGAGATGCATGTCTCATAGACGAATTGGTGAAAATAGATAGTTTTGCATGAGGAAGTTGGTTTCATGAACTATAGCACCGTTAAGCTGAAGTGGTACTGGCAAACGCATGCTGATAAAGTGTAGGTTGCAGAAAAGTTAGTGTTAAACGATCCGCTATATTTTGGGCTCAGTTACAACCGTGTATAAAGAAAGTATTTTTTTATTCTGGATGGCACCAAATGTGAACTGTTATGTCAAGATAACTGGTAGATTTGTATTAACATTTTATGAGTGATAAGAGCTGAAGAGCACATTGTGCTTGAACAAACTTTTGTTCACTTTTGTTCTAGCCATACCCCTGATACGTTCCATTTTACTGACTGAATAATTATACGAACACACTGGGGAACATGACACTCAAGCTTGGTACCTAGATTGCGAACGATGTTTCACTGAAAGAAATGGTATCATTAGCACCAAGTAGTCAGGGCCTATAGAGTTTAGAATTTGTTGTAGGATCTACTCAGACGGAGATGAACTAAACAAGACAAAGTTGGCACGATCTGCAAACAATTATTCTCAACTCACCTTCCAAGTAGACGACTAGCAGCTATATTGGGGTTCTAGAATGGAATCCAGGGAGCACACTTTTCTGATACCTATTCTGGAATAACAAACATCGACTTGACCGTATGGCTTTAGTTAGTTTAGCTATTTTTTCGTTAGGCCATAAATTGTAGTTGAATTTCAAATAAAACATTTTTACGAAGGCCTGTAGAATTTTCGGGAAGTTAGACATAGTGGCATAGCGTACTGTAACAAGATTATCCAGATTATATCTTGTAGAGATGAGACATGTTCTTCATCTTTTGAGAAGGTGAGAGGATAACGTAACTTTGAACACTTATATCACACTGACACTATACAATAGCCAACGTTCCAAGCTTTTTGGGCGAATGCTGAATACACAGTACTCCCGACAAAGTCAGGGTCTTCAACTTGAATGGGTAAATGTGACCGTGGAATTATAACCTGGAGTTCAAAAGACAGTCATCACTTCTCCTGGGAACAGATTCATTGGCCACTGTGGTTAATCGAATTGTATTCACTTCCTGTTCACTATGTTTGTTGATATGATGGTGTACTTCATAGATAGCAACATATTTTGCGTACTATTTCTAACCCTAACGAAGTTGTTGACGAAGTTCAACAGGAGCCGGTGACTTTTAGTTACAACCCCAATCTTCTACATGGAGTGATTCTCGTAGGTTAGTAATCTTATCTGCCTGGTCATCTACCACTTTTCATCATTCTGCATCCATGTGTGCAAAACGTTGTCTCAAAGCGCATAGTTCTACGACGCCATATGCTTGGAGCAAATATTACTTGGCTACCCTCGATGAGGTTAACCGGTTAGCAAAGCACACTTAATTCCGCTATGACTTTTGATAAAGGGTGCGTGAGAAATAAAGGCTGCTTCAAAGGAAAACCTCGTAAAGTTTGTATGTTCTAATGACTAAAATTTACCCAGCATAATATATCCTCCCCAAGCTTAGGACAATAGTAGACAACCAAACAGCATCGATATCAGTCTAAACTGTCCGTAGGTGTGCGCCAGTTCACACGATTTTACACTGCTCAGCCGTCGGGGACTGGACATGACCTGCTTAATGTCCCCAGTATTCTCTCGGTGTACGTTTGCACAAGTGTGTTAGCTGCTTGGTGTCGATCGCTTAGAGGAACTTTGTTGGATGTTGGTTAGTCCTCGAATTGAGGTTCTTCACATTACCTACAGCTGGATACTATGACATTCCGGAAATGACATGTCCTCAAAAAGCCAAAATGCAGTCGATACGAACTGGCTCGTGTTACCTGACTTTTTCCTGCGTCCAGGTCAGGTCACCTAGAAAGTGGATACCCTAAATGGGGCACTCCTACATGAAAGCGGAGTCAATGCAAAATTAGAGCTGTGAGGTGCAGCTCTGTTTACCAGATTTTAGCCAAGTATATCCGTGCCTGTCATCTGTTCATCAGCAGTAAATTCTAACCTCTATAAGTTGTAATTTCCGGAAGAAAACGGGAGAGTTTTGATTATGTTTGCTTTTGGCTTAGAGTTTCGTGATACAGCCTTATAAGTTACCACCTTACGCTTAAGGACATTACCCAATGGCGGCTTTGGCCACAATCGGAATCGATGATAGGAGGCTTTTATTAATCATACAGACATCTTAACCTGTTGGGTTAAGCTGTGAGACAACGTCAACCACTTCGGTAGAACAATATGTAAACACAAGTTTCATGACAAGTGACATTCAATCGGCCGGCCAAACGCATCTGTCGTATACAGAGCAGAAGAGATTAGCAAGTCTGTCATTCAGAAGGATTATTAGCGCTCGTTTGCCCGAAAACGTTTATTGAAAAACCTTTCTCTATAGCGTACAGGTGAGAGAGTCCAAGTGGTTCCGAATATCATGAGTTACATGGTGAATTCGGTGGTCTTCCAAGAACCCCAAATGAATACTTCTCTTAAGCCTGTGCATACGATGAGATTTACTGAACTCAGGAGTGTCTGGACTGTTTTACTTAACCATTATCTTCTTCACTGAATAGTAGTGGATAAGCGGTGATAACTGGTATGATCCTAGTTAACCCATAAACACAGTTAATCAGAAGTTTTCCGAGAAGACCAGACATTGGCTCACCCCTGTTTTCAATTGTACGAGAGTGCAGTCGAAGCAAGGGTGGAATGCAGGGAATAATTCGTTCTAAATGAACTTGCTTCCAACAAAAATAATCAGACACTTTTTGAAGATCTTGCATTCAAATGTTCAAAAAACACACGTCGTGATGCCTACTTTCTGAGCAAACAGAACAAACGTGTTAATAAATAGACAAAACTTTGTTCAGTGAGACACCACAGATCACTGTTGGTTTTACTGCTTGAATGACAATATCTCCCCGAAGAAAAGTTTTATTATGAACCTCACGTGAACATAGGCGGTTATAGATTGTTATAGTGTTTGCAAAAATTAAAGATCAGACAGTTTAATGGATGCACGGAGCACTTAGATTTTTTCTAACAGTTTCGCTTTGTCAAACTTAATCCACTGTTAAAATAGATTCACTGGTTTTACGTCGTCCTATTTAGATCATCACCCGAGAATTACGTCAGTACATGCTTTAGAGTTTTCGGATATTTGCCGTTCAGTTATCAGCGCGTTATAACTGCTTCTGAACTGCTTTGTCCGTACCGTTCCAGTGAAAAACCACACAAAAAAATAAGTTAGATGGCTGTTCGGAGAAAATCAATAGGTGGAATATACCAAATCTGTTAGAGTACCAATGCAGGATGCCACAAAGCCGAATGAAAACAGCTACAACGAATGGCTGATGACTTGGTAATCGATGCATAGTTGAGGATTGTGAGCAAGTCTGGTAGAGTTGTAGACAGTGGTGATAAAAAAAATAGAGGGGAATGGTGGTTGCGAGAAAACACCAGATGGATACGTGCACACAACTGAAGGATATGTAGAAAACTTCTGGTGAATATTATACTGCCGGTATAGTTAAATCTGATATCCAGAGGAAAACACATAGGTGACCTGTAGTTTTACTCTTGTTTCGACTCGTTGGGTAATAAAGACAATGGATTTTCCGCAAGGAACCCGTTATTCTACAAGCCAAATACCATATCACGTATGTACAGTCCACAGTCTGTAGGCATTGTGAACCAATAGTTTTTCTGCCAGCCTTTCTGATTCAGGGAGATGCAGTTCACCTCATTATTGCTGTCTGTTGCAAATTCAACGTTGGGTTGTTTTCACAACAGCTAAGCTAACTGTGCAAACAAGGGATACTTGTCAAGATCTGCAAGTTAAATGTAACTTGTCAACTATTAACACCTGCCATACTTTTGCTTCAAGCTGAATACGTCGTTTTCCAGATCATCACTTTTTCAAACATTATAACACATTATACACAGAGCAGCTTGATGTAAACAGATCATCCCTAAACATGGCACGGGCAGAATTTCGTCGTACCAACGTTGCTGATAGACATCACGGCTAGGTCTACTCCTTGACAGCACGTTGTACAGCGGCACCGAAAAACTATCGCATACATTTGTGAGCACTGAACAGTTAATTACCAGTGAATTGCGTTTATTTGTTCCAGGAGTTTGATTATATTCATGTGCCATTTGAGTGATGAATACCTACTTGGTTCGCCCACGGTTTTAACCATTAGCCTTGGTTTTGTGTTCTCACGTGTGAGACCGTCTGGTCAGCTTATTCCCGCTGTGCATATGCTTTATAGAATCGCTCCCACTGAGTCTGTTCACTTTGTAAATAGCGCGTCGCTTCAACAATAAACATTCAACCAAATGACGACACGGCCGGTCAAAAGAATTTAGGGACTTAACGTCTTCTGCCAGGGAATTTTTGTAGGATGAGGCCAGCTTCAACTCACAGACAATTGTAACAACAGTGGAAGGAAAATGTGTACAAAAACGAGAAATATGAAACAAGAAGAAAAGAGGAGTCTCTTAAAAACATACGTAAAGTTCAATCATAAACTACTTTTGGGCAGGGAAGAATCGGGTTGACACGAATTGAAAATCATCTGAACTTTGTCGAAGTTATCGCATTCCCAAGGGATTTTCCAATTACAATGTGCCCGCTTTTAGCGTTCACAACAAAATGGGTCTAAGTGTTTGCATATTATAATTCGGTAGTACTTCACCTAGGGTCAATGGATCAGTGATCAGCATGAGCACCACAGGAAAGCGGTTGTGGGGTTCTAGTTCCGGCTGCGACAGAAGTATGCAATACTGACGGTTTCTAACAAGAGCTAAACCCGAGTATATTACGCTTTGAAGGAAATGACTGGAAGGTCTATGGTGATGCGACAGCTATGATTAGTTGTGAGCGATTTACAATTTCTGTTAACCAAAGTCCCTGCTACTTGTTAGTAATCAGTATACCTCCCAACAAGTTTACTAGTATCTGTGGTTTCAACTTAGACAGGAGTCCTGATTGTTAGGTCATCGGTTGAGGCTAACACGACAGTGACGGTTACTACAAGGTTAATCTTAATTGTCGTCTCGTGACAGTGGTCCGATAACAGTTGACTCGGAAGTACCTCTGTATCTGGTTCAATCCATCCAAGAAAGTTTGCAGAGCTGCAGCTGAAAGGATCTAGAGAGTTAGGCCGGCAGCTAAACGGATGTGGAGGAATGCACAGTGTATGTATGAAGAATTTGCCTGACAAAGGTTCTGAAGCATCTTTGCAAAAGTGCGCCTCACTGGAATTGGTTTGTACGGAGGCTGTGTCCAAGTGCTTCCAGGAGTACATTAAACAAGCAGTCTTCGCCAGATGTGCCAAGGCATGTTATTCCGATTCCATTAAAGTTAAACATTTTACCAGATAGGCATAACTTCAGAAATATGGCGTTTAAGTAGATAACACCAGGCACGTTTTCATTGGATTTATATATTTTAACCCACGGTTCACGAATATTTTATTCAATGGAACATTTTGCAGGTGACAGCTTACGTGGTAATTCCCGGCATCTCTACAATGTGGGTTTTTAACCTACAAGAGTTCCACTTATCTCTCATACAATACCGGCTCATCTAATGGTGTTATCCGCTTGAAACCGATAGGTAACGTGTTACATTTACAGAAAGCGGAATTCACGAGGACTGTTTATTCATTGTCGACAGGCGCTCCAATATCTCGATCAAAATATACATTTGCATTTAATAATAATCCCGGTGCACAACAGTTGGTAGTGAAAATTTCAGGTATGGAAATATATCTTTTAAGAAGTGTGGAAGATTTATGATTTTAGATGAGACCCAACTGCAAAAATTCAGGGCTTCGGCTGGATTCGAACCAGCGACAGANAGCTGGTAGAGCGCTTGCCGCGTTGAGGCATGCTGTGTCTGTCGCTGGTTCGAATCCAGCCGAAGCCCTGACTTTTCACAGTTGTGTCTAATATCTTTTAATAGTTTGTTCCATTCTCTTCTGTTTTGTCCCTCCATCAAACACTTTGGGTCGAAATGTGTGTCTTTATCCGACTACTCACATGTAGTACAGTGTTAATGTTCATCCTCAGTATACCTGTACGAAAGCTCAACCGTAGTGGGAAAGGTCTAGTCAGCTTTACAAACACAAGACTAGATGCTGCGTCAACTCTGTAATTCATTGGGTTTACGACCTAAAGCAAATTACTCACAAAAGTATTTGAATATTTTGGTATGTATCAACGGCTTATTTGCGTTTTCACCATCCGTACACGACTCATGTATTGTTTAGTCTTCACATTCTAATAAATTCTGGACGACCGCCCATAATGGAGGTGTTTGCTCAATATCGCAAGTAATTTTTTGTCGGTAGACGAATGTTTCTTTTAAGTTTATGAATCTTTTGTGAGGTCAAGGGTATAGTAACCAACAATGTTTTCCCAAAGAAGGTCAAAGGCGAAAGGTAACATTACAGTTTAGAGTAGGAAGCGCACTACATACTAACTCCAAATAAAGAGCTACTGAATTCTACTACTTCCTTCAAAAAGTGACTATTTCATGTAAACTGTGTTCACACTGCATCTGTCAAATCTCAGTCATAATTGTATTTCTTTGCGTTAGCTCCGGACAGCTTTGTTGAAGTCAAAATGCTAATCAGATTAAAATCCCACCTTTTTTGCCTCTGTTGATACCAACGTGTTCACTGGTAACTAGCATTTATTCACTGAAGACTTTACTTTGAAGGCAATAAGCGTTAATGATCAAATCTGGCACCAGAAAAGTAAGGTTTCCAACACAGTTTTTCTATAATAGATTATGCGCCTTTTTTCTTAAGTGGCTTGCAATTCACACAAATGCGAACATTTCCTTTTAGTTTGCTTCATGGATCTTTGGAGGGTGGTTGAAACGTTTCGGGAATTCGGTCTTCATCAAGTCACAGACCAGCAGACCACGTTGGATTACGCTGGCACAGGTCGCTTGCTGGCCCGGATCTACTCGGAGTTGGTTGCACCTGCACCTGCAGTACCTCAGACCAAACCAGCACAAAGACCGACCCAACCGGTGGACCCCAATCTAGTGAACCTGGCAAACGAAGTACTGTTGAGCTGGCTCATCTACGCATTGGATGTGTGCGCCACAGGCAGGCTCACTGTGAACAGTCTCAAAATTGCGCTTTCGACGCTGGCAAACGCAAAACCCTCCGATAAATTCAGATGTATGTACTCCCGCTTGACATTCATAAACGTGGAAAAATGTACATTGCAACTGCTGCGTGGCCAAAATTTGTTCGTTGTGTCTGGCAAACCGGACCCTAATAACCCCCGGCTTATTAGAAACTGAGAGCGCATGCACGCGTCCTTGTGTGATGTACGCAACGTCAACCATCCCACTGGTAAAACGGAGTAAACGGGCTAGGATAGCTGTATTAATTGAATTTATATAGGTGTAGACGCAGCAACCCAATAGAATAATATCAATACATTTTAGCCGCTTTAGAATCCAATGAATCCTCTTCGGACGTCCAGCGGACAGACAGTGGTTTTAATTTTAGGTTTCTAATCAAATTGGACAGTCGGTAGTACATGGGTAAGCACCACAACAATTTTGCGCTGGATGTATGGCACATGACATTCAATTTAAGCTGGTCATGGTGACATGGAATCGCCGGTATTTTTGACTTCACTGGTTGTGGTATTTTAAACCGGATTCCTAGGTCACCAACTGGTCAATGATTCCTTTTTGCTTAAATTCGATAAACAAGCCCAGTGACTGTCTACAGACAACAGTTTTATTTGGTAGGTTAATCTACCATTAAGTAACCAGGATCATCCATGATTACATGTTAGAAACTACTGAAAACGTACAGCCGTATTTTAATCTTTTTGCTTGGAAAAAGGTACTATACTCGAATGATACCCACTGTCACGGTTAACGTTCGGAAGGCTGCATCGTTTGCACCGAACATTTTGCTTCGGTAGATCGTCTCTTCCAAACACCCGGGGCATTAATTGTCCTTTATCCAGATAACCGAGGTGGTCAACCGGCGTTAGATTCCAATCTTTTCAGTTCGTCGACTTTTGTCGACTGCGTTAAAAAATAGTAGAATGTTGTGTAAGAAAAACGTATGCAATAAACCAAGCGAATTGAATTCGTCATGCTCAAACCCACTGCTCGAATGCCACCCGGAAATAAAACAGCGGATGGCACTTTTGATCAGCATGAATTCTATCAAAGCCCTTGTTCTAAACATAGAAGCCCGGATCGTTCCATCTCAACTTGAAGTTGTGGTAACCGCACGACTGCAAAAGACGGATTTCAAACAGCCTGGGCCTATTAGCTAATACTGTGAAGCAAACAATTGGCAACATAAAAGCTCACTAGAGCCTGACCCTTACCATCCCGAAAGAATCTTGGGTACAGATGAATTAGTTGATCAGATTAATCCGTTACATGTCATTACTAGCGCTTGTTGTATCTGTACTGTTTAGAAGAAGTTACCGCATGTGTATTTTCAAGTATAACCTAGAGATAACTTAGCAGTGGTTCGAAGCAAAAGCTGTGTATAGTTAGATGAAATGATTCAGGAGTACACTAAGACGATTAAGTGAGCTACTAGCAACTGGTAACACTCTGGTGGATGGAAAGAACATCTGTATTTCGGAGCTGCAAGTCTACGTTGGCAAGGATGATATTATAAATGCCTCAAGGACAGCTCATTCGTTTAATTCTGTCTTAAATCTGAACGATCTGACTTACAGTGCGAGTACGAATAGCAGGTCGAACGTACGTTTTTTTGCTCAGTTGAATCTCGTGCCCTGGGACATACTTTCAACTCTGTTTTTCAGATCACTTCACCTTGCTATCAGATCCATCTGGGGCGTTAATTCAAGCAAAGTTCGAGATCTACTTGCAAGATTTACTTCGACTTCCGATTAGCGTTTTTGAAGGAACAAACTTTTTCTTCACCACAGAGGCAGCTCAGTCAATGTGGAGTGGGGTGAGTATTAGCTTAGAACGATTTGTTAGAAGCAATACATGGCAGAATGTAAATCGTTTACGTGGTGTCAACAGGTTTCTCGTCATATACGTGTACGGAGTATTCTGAAGTTGTTTATAAACATGAATAAACCATGTCATGTCGTTAAGTACCGCACCAATTCTGAACTCAGCTAAAGCAAGCATGCCTAATTGTGTTGCTTCTTCGTGGTAATCATACAAAAATCAGCTACTTAGGACCACCGTAATCCCTTTACTGCACGTCAGGAGGCAATGGATAGGAATGCCAAGCAACAACCTTTTCGCCACTGTCAGAAATAACTGCAAGTTCCACCACTACGAAGGTCAGTAAACATTGTCAGAGCTGGTCGAAGACAACTTATTAAAATTAGGTGAAACAGAAGAGTTTATAGATTGTACAAATGTAATAACTCGCAACAAAAATTTGGCCAGTCCAATCTCCCTAACACAAATATGTCTTTCGTGAGTCTAGACGTTCGACATAAGTTCATCCCTGGAGGTATCAAGGTCACCGTACGCATAACATTAGATAAAATCTGATCGGGAAAAGTCTGTCGAAATGGACTATGGTTTTGTGAGCGAACAAAACAAAATGAGAACACCCCGTACACTTCTGAGTCTTATGGCTACGCCCGGTGAAAAATAGTATCTTCATACAGCTGTCATCCATTTGGATCAAACTGGAGCTACATGTCGGCGTGGTTCATTCACCTTCAAGCCATGCGTGAGAGTCTCGCTGCTCAATGTTCAACAGCCTAGACTCGTAACATCGGTCGAACTGTAGCTCCTTTAGAATGCGTCGCTGTTGATTGAAGAACAACTAATGAATGACATAAACCATTTGGAAATAAATATTTCATGTGTTATGATGAATGATGTGCCCATAGAAGTGAGATTCCTGCAGAAATTACTGAGGTCCATCTACGATCTGTCAAAGGTAACGTATTTCAACGTTGACAGTCAGTCTTCTCCAGAATGGGTATTCACATGTATGCACAATCAAGTTCGAAGGACCCAACGGGAATCTGCAGTGTAAAGTGGCCGGTCACTTGTGGGATAGGTAAAACCTGACACATTTTCCAAGTTAGACAGAGGTTTTCTAATTAACCGGATTTCATCGTACAGATATGGTGACGAATATTATCCCACCATCATGTCAATATATGTTTATGAGTTAAACGTTACATAAGGATTCTACGGACAGTTTGATACTGTAGGGTCCAGTTTTTAATTGGACGGTCCACAAAAACTTCACTTACCCATTTGAATTATGACCTGCAGGACAGATAGTCGATTGCGCTACTGCATGCTCTAGCAAAGCCAGAACCTGTTTGATCTGTTGATTGATCTAAGGGCTTAACAAGTTTGAATAGAACTTCCTTTGATACCCTTAGGGTGATTTTCTGTTGTCCCAGAACTAGAATAGAAACTAACGACGAAGAAAACAAGAACAATCTGAGTAATATGAATTAATACAAATGCTGTGTGTAATGGGTGTAAAGCCACTAAGGTTGGTGTTGTTCTGACTGAACACTAGCTCTTGATGGTAGAAGCCACCCGACTTTTGTTTCTGGTTCCTTGTACTTAGTCTATTCTGAATATCTCAGTGACTGTGTATGGAGTGGATGACAACGTGTGACTCAGTGTGTAGTGTTGTCAGAGTGTGATAAAAGTCCAGTTTTGGCTTCTTGGAAGATAAATGAACTGGGGTTCAGTCCGATTCTCACTTTGTGCTTAAGTCACGCCGTGGAACGTCCCCACTTTCACTTGACACATTACACAGTGATCCGAATTCCCAACATTTATATATTTGCTATCTCTTTCAGAGCTGTCCCTACAAAAAAAGTTATCGTTTCCACGATCTCCTCGAATGTCTCCCTGAGAATCTTCTCCGCTACTATTTTAATAATCAGTCTGAAGAAAAGAAACTGCTCAAAACCCATTAGGCTGACACACTGAATCACCTGATCTGGGCTTGTTACATACTGTCCTGAATGGAATGCCTGTGAGGCAGGTCAAGACAAATTACGAATGTAAACTGATACGGATTAACTGTAGTTGGACTGTCAAGAGGAGGCCCTGTGCAGTTCACCAAGACGCCAGCACTACAGAGTCAGTCGATACACAACTTTGTTTCCACAGTAAGGGCAGCAATCAATGCAAACTGGAAAGTAATATGAACTATATCAATGATAACCATGGGAATGTGTACCATACATTGATCGCATCAAATAATTTTAAATTCTGGCTGTTTTGGCTTATATATGCATATATATATTTAAAATACTCGAAAAAGGGGGCACCCACTAAGTGGTGAACGATTTATTGTGACGTTTCAAATCCACACTAGGATCCGTTATCAAAGAAATAGATGTGTCAGAACGAGATTGTTCTGCCACTCATCCTGTCCGTCTGTCCGTCTGTATTCGCTCGTTTTTCGTTTCACTGTCAACGATGCTAACGTAGTGGCTGTCTTTGTGTCGGTTGAACGAATTCCACGAATAGAGCGCCTCCAGTGCTTCCCGCACGGCCACTTTTGCATGGTCTACGTTGACCTCATGACCTGTGTCCGCGCAGTGGTACCACAGCTGTGATCTAGGGGCAGTTTGTCGCATCGTTCATTTGTGTTCATGCCCGCTTGTGCGCAGGTGTTCGCCTGTCTCCCCTAGGTAGTGTTGGTCACACCCGAGGCAAGGAATCGCGTAGACTACGCCAAACTGTTCGTGTGGTCCTACATGATCCGTAGCGTTCATTAGAGCCAAACGGACGGCTGAGTTTGGCTTGTGTGATATTTGGATGCCCAGTGGTTGGAGCATCCTTTGTACTGCCTCAGATGTGCCGTGAATATATGGCACTATCAGTGTTTCTAAGTCTTGCACGTTCATTTCTTGTAAACTCTGATGGATGCCTTTATGAAACTACTGGGGCACCCATTAGAAGCAAACAGTTTGAACAAGTATGCTTGTTCTTGTTTTCTGAATTCGGGCAAGCTACAGTGCGTGTCTGCACGTCGAAATAATGTTCGCACACAGCTTTTGAGTTGACATGCTGGATGATGGCTATCGAATCTGAGAATAACATCAGTTGTTGTCGGTTTACGGTAGACAGCGGTTTCTAGCTTGCCATCAGGTCGTCTTATGATCAGTACATCGAGAAACGCCGGACGTGTGTTCTCCTCTTCTTCACGTGTAGAGGTTATCCCGTCTAGTACGTTAGTCAGACAGCTGTGGAAGTGGTCAAGCTGAGTCCGAGGTAAAACAACAAATTTGTCATCCGCATATCGAAGCCACATCTTAAGTTTGAACGTCTGAAAGGCTTCAGATCCGAAGTGCTTCATTACGGCGTCTGCAAGTAATCCCGATAGAGGTGAGCCTATCGGTGTTTCTCTCTTCTGCAAGTAGACTCGACCGTCAAATTGTAGGTAATTCTCCATGCAGAGCTCTACTGCCTGAATCAATTCCTTTGGAGAGAGATTCCTTGGATTGCGGAGGCTGTTGTCCTCAATTATACGGTACTTCAGACTTTCTATCGCAAGTTTCCTCGGTATGTTAATGAAAAGCGACGTAACATCGAAGGAAACCAGTGCATCCTCTTCTTCCAAGTCCAGGCCTTTAATCTGTCCCAGGAAATCTGCTGAGCTGCTTGCGTCGTGGTTGTCGTGAGATAAACACGGTCGGAGAATACGAAAGAGGAACTTCGCCAATTGGTAGTTTGGGGCTGTCCTGACACAACGATTGACCTCACTGGTATTTGATCCTTGTGGACATTTGGTAGCCCGTATAATCGTGGCACTGGTCTCTCAATTGCTCTAAGGTGTTTAGTTTGTTCCTCTGTGAGTAATTTCTTTTTCTTGAGAGCTGTCACAGTTTTGGTGATTAGAGTATATATATATATATGTAGCATCGTCATCTATCTCGTTTCCCTTTCTTTGGTTTAAAGTGTATTTTCCCATAGCTACGCAGCTCGTGTGCACGCGCTCATATTACACAAACCAACAGCAAACCAGGTGGATCAGACGACAGTATTAATCAATAACAGTCTTCCTGCCATCAACTATAAAGTACAACTTTGGGTGAAGTAAGTTAGGTGTGGGTTCCACTAACCAAACAACGGTTAATTAGAATGGTGCCAGGCACAGCACAGAAAATTTGGGAATATGGCAGGTGTAAATCTTATTATCAAAAGGAGCTGAATTGCTTCAGAAGATTGCACCAGAGAGCAGTTGACGTTATCATAAACAGCAGTCAAACACTATCTAAGTTGATTCCGAATTGATCACAATAAACCTTACAAGACTAAACATTCAGTCCATAATAAAATGAACAAATTGAATCGTTTCTGATATCTCGGGTTAACAGTCTGCAATGGTGCGTAATGGAAAATGAAATGTTTGTCTGTGTGGTACTCACAGATCCAAACTAAACATTTCCCCACGTTCGGGTTTGAACTAGTGAGATAAAGAATGTTGGAACTAAAATTCGGAACCGCGCTGATCTGTCGGTGATACAAACAACGTTTATGAACGTGAGAACGAACCCGCTAACATCAAATTATCATTCAATTTAGTGGGTCACAGGTAATTCTCATGAGGCTGTTTGTCCAGTGGAGACGAGTTTCGATTTGCCGGCTCGATTTTTCTTCCGACTTTTTCTACTTTTGCAGTCAAGACTGAAAGAAAACTGGGCACAATGGGATGTAGGTTTCAAAATTACACAATACACTTCCATAATTGACAGGTCGAGCCGAGTGAAGCGAATAGACTTTAACATATTGCTTTGACTGAAGAACCCGAGTGAATCAAGAAGGGTGACGCATGCTTTAACGACACAAACATGAACATTCATCAAGTAATGACGGTGGTTCAGGCGAGGAGCAAGTGATATTGTCATATTTGTGAATAGAAAACACCAGCTTTTGTTTCCTTGCTGTCAAAATTCGTCGTGTTTTCCAACTACTTCTGGACTTCTGTACAATTGCATACAGTATTACGGTTTGATTGGTCATCTTCAGCACAGTTTACAACATTGACAAAGCTTTACAATCTACCGAATTGCACAGCGATTAATTGAGCAATTAGCCTATATATTGCAGAAAGTTTGTTCAATACTTTACAACGAACAAGTTTTGGCGGATTTGTCAAGAGATGCATAGTGACGCAGTGGTATGTATAATACCTGTTCTCAAAGAACAATGTGGCAGGACGGAGATGCTATTCGGCAAAGGATACGCGTTGTTTTCTTTTTTATTCATTGAAATGCCACAAATTTCTGATAGCAATCGCTTTGATCAAGACCGCAGATGTTGGGAGTGAATTGGCGGGTTTCCTCCTAATAATTTGTACGAAGGGTGACGTACGTTCTTCATAAATGCAATCTGCAGCAAACTTTCCTGTTTGCCAGATACCGTCTACAGACTACGAATATAAGCTTTGAGATAACAATTGCCTTTTATCACCTCAGAACTTGGTGATGTGAAGTTTTTTCTATTAATTGACTTTCAATCTGGTTTAGTTCACGGTAACACTATGTGCACACTATATGCTTCAGTATAGGGTAGCTTATCGGATCGTCAGACGTCTGCTAGCGATTGGCAGTGTGTTCGATCCGACAAACTTCTATACATCACTACAAACTATCATACTCAAGCCACTCGAGGTAATGCCTGTCATATGCAACATACAAGTCCTTTGTGTGCGAACGTTATTTAAGAAAAACTTTGTTTTTTGCCCGAGCCAACGTCTACATGAGGGCTATGTGACTTCTTTAACAGTGCAACCCGTAGCGAATCGTCTCCTGGTCACGTGGTTCTGTCTTCAGATAGGCAGGGACATTAAGAATGTGAGTAGTTTTTGATGTTGACCTCGTGACAACCTCCAGTGACTGGAGAGTAGTAGACGATATTGGTTTTTATATGTACTGAACATCACTCCCAATTGATCACAGCTGTCGCATTCCCATAGATATTTCTATTAACCACTTTCGAAAAGAAGCATTATATGCGAGTTTCACTCTTGTTGGAGCTCGTCAGTGATGCGTACCGTCACTAATGAGAATGCGACAGCTGCAATCATTTGTGAGTGATGTTTCATTTATATAACTCCCAGTAGGCTACCTGACTCAATTATCGCGTACAAACATTATTCACAAGGTTCCATTAGGCAAAGAGTAAGTAGTAGTTGGTGGAGCGCGGTACCAGCAAAATAGATGTAACAAAATCGTAAACAAAAAACGGATTTGATCGATGATACAAATTAGGTGAAAAAAAAACAAAAATGTTTGGTATACCTCAACATTATTTATATCATCACAAATCTTTGAATGCATCCAGTTGCCGTCAAATGCTGAACATAATTGGCAGTCTGACCACGAGTCCTGCCCGTTAAAACTTGTGAACTGGAACGTTGTGCGCGTTTATAGCCGATAAAAATTTGCGAATGGAACATTGTTTCCAATTACAACTTGATAGTTTATAGTCAACTTTGAAAAATGTGCCGACGTTCAATTTTCTATTTCAACGGCTTACTCAATAAAAATTGCGACACAAGATGCGCCTACTCACGAGGTTGTCGACTGGAGCAAACGATCTTTGTTTCATCTCTTTTGAGATGAAGGGGTTAGCTGACCACCAGCGACACAAGATTGTGTTTGTGTTTTGAGTAGAATTATTTGGTTGTTCCTATTGCATGGTTACTGGCATGGTGGTTAACAAGTTAATCTCAGACACCAGAGCTGCAGTGCAGATTTCCGCTCGAGGAAAGATATGCTCTACTTATGAGTTCTATCAGGAGTCTAACTAGAGTTCACTGGTTCCCTTGGAAGTTGGTCAACCGAAAAGTTTATTTTAATGCCAAAACGGACAAAAACGTGAGCGATTGTCAATATGAAGAATGACAGCCACTAAAAACTTGTGAGCAGTCTAATTTTTCATAAATCTTTTTGAGCGCAAATATAGTAGAATTGTTGTTTATGTCTCCGCCTTACTGAACCCACAAGACTTGAAGTGCGATCATCAGCTTGTTTCTTTCCGATTTGTAATTGGTTAATACACTTGACAACACCCGGTGCAAGCCGGCAGTCACAGGTTGTCTGTGGCAGCCCATTTTGATTATAGCAGACAAAGTCATAAGACTATTTCAAATTCAAATAGTTTTGACGCCACTTCATCATCGTCACAGACAGCAATAAATCAGTGGTTCACACTACTTCCTAATTGCCACACAACCATGATGAGGATAAACAAACCCTACATAGGAAGGGAGAAAGGAAAAAGAGGGGGACGTGAAGGGACCTATCTACTGAAAATAACTACTTCTATATTCAAACATTCGGCATCAAGGTGCCTACATCTTGCAAACAAACAACCAAGTAATAAGTGAATGTAAGGCGTCATCAGCAAGACACACTTCTTGCGGCTTTCACTGCTCCGCGTCGTTAAACGCACTCACTTCACAGACAACTCAGACAAACAGCGGCAATATTCACGATTAGCCGCCATCTCACCTAAAGTCTCCAACCACCGACTCTGTGAGTTGCGAAAGCCCAGGCCCGGGAGACGAACTCGATCTTCAGTGGCCAACCCCTTCGTGAACGACTTCATTTCCCTACGCCAGGTCATTATATGTCCCCCTCGCAACTTACACCAGTCGGTCGCAGTGTCATTGAACAGTGCTCGGTGTGGAAGATGACTGGCTAGCATCCATAATACATGGCCTAATCATCTTAGCCTGTGCAAACGTAGAGATTGACCAAACGAACTCGTTTGGCAATCACTACCAAACACCCGTTTTCTAACCTCTTCATTACTTACACGCTGGTCTCACCCGATACGAGCGACTGAACGCACACATCGGTGATCAGATACTTGAAGATGGTTCACGTCTTCTACACTGAGCGGCCAGGTTTCGCTGCCGTAAAGTAATACGGCCTTCACCGTTGTCTTATATACGCGAGCTTTAAGCTTCACAGAAATACCTCACTGTCGCCAGAGATGCCTCAGATTAAGGAACACCATCCTAACCTTAAACATGCGCGCTTCTATTTCATTCCCTACAACTCCGTCGTCACCGCTGATGCAACTTCCCAGGTATACAAACCGTTGTTAACAAACTCGCTCAGAACACCTCCCCAGTGGGTCCAGACACGAAAGGAACTAGCAAAATTGGACTTGCAGCTTCACAGCATAAGTATCACGACGCCCCATTGTCGTTTTAGCAGTAGTTTAATCGAAGCTAACCATTGAGAGCTGTGTCTTATCTGTTTTAATAAGAAACAGCAGGTGGCACTGGCTATACATCGTAAAGCGATTGCTTAACGCTAAACTCAACATGTCGCTTTAACAGGTTTTAGTATTGTCCAACCTCGTCAGGTGGGATGATGATTCAAATGAGATTTACACGCTTAGGTTACTTCAAATGGACTGAGGGTATGTCGGAACAACCGCGACTGGGTTATTGGTCCGGTAAATAGGCGACAAACTAGATCTTGTTTAAATTCTGTGTTCTGCTTGTTAATGGATGTAAGCAAGAACGCAACCGACGACACTTGAGTACAGCTTCTTTTCTACGTCTACTAGGAAAGTTATTTCACTGGAATTCTAACAATTCCGGTTCAGAATAACCAATGTAAACTAATCAAGCTTGTCGTAACGTCCACCTAGCGGACTAACGTCGGGTTGACAAGTTTCTGTGCTTGAACACTATCAAGGATGAACACCATTCAACGGATAGGACATTAACAAACTTCCTAGAGAAAATAAACAACACAATGACTAACATAAACACCAACAAAGTGCCGACTTTTTGGGGGATATTCTGAGGAAAGCATTGTTCTTTGCAAGCAAAGAATAGTGTTTTTTAGGTTAACTAATAAATCGGTGACGCTGTTAGCCTCCAAAAGTGCCGCATCTAATTCTAACTGGGAGAAAATCACTTTAATGAATCGTTTTGAAAACTCTTCGGAACACTTCCGTTCCTCAATTTTTACGAATTTACTCAGCGATACTTTCTCTTCGTTGTGTCATCTTTGTTGTAGAAAGCACCACTAAGTTGTGTTAACTGAGGCAGCAACGTAACGTTTGTTTTCCACCCCTGAAAGTTTTAATTCTAGAATGAATTTGTGAACCGTTTCTTCAGTCAATTTCCCTTTAACGTAAGTTTCAAGACATCTTTAGCCTGTCATTCTGTAATCATTAGCAAACATGCTGCTAATTAGTATTGTACCATCCTACTTTGCGTGAGTGAACCACAGGCGTTAAACCAGGTGATGGACTAAGCGATGCTCTACATTTATGATGGTTTTCTGACGGGCAGTCGGCTATTCTCGATCTGTAGCTTCATCCAAACATAATGTCGCCAAGATATGTGGCGATATGTGGCAGGTAAACGTTGCCAGGCTTGTTCATGTACTGCCCTACTTTGCAGTGGCTTGCCTGATCTGACTGATAACAGTGGTTTGTCTCTAATGGATTTTACGTGCAGTGAAAAACTACCATATCACCAGTCGACCCAAAGTGCGTTATAAATGAAAATTCGGATGATGGGGTTTGTGAGTGCGCCATTTGCTGATGATATTCTCTCAGTGTTAGATAAATCGCACACGACCAGTCAAAGTGTGTTTGACCTCGACGGAAATAGTGCAATGATCTGAGTCTCTCAGTTTTACTTCAACTTCTCTGTTGGAATGCTCCTACTCAGGTCTCGTGAGTAGGCTGAAGTGGTTAGATCCGCTTGGGGCTGCTCGTCGTCCCAGATAACAATGGATTTCACCCTAAATTAGATGTGATTAGGTTAAGCGAAATTAGCTCCACGGTAAACTCCAGAAACAAGGTTAACGTTAAGAACTACAAAGATATATTGTAAGATCGTTTTCTGGGGCTCACAATTCAAACAGTTGACTAATATTGAAGTTAAACGCAACACCACAAACTTGAAGAGGAGTAAACAATACTGTAATTTAATGTGGGATTCCAAAGTTAACCTGGTTGCTTCGAAGGTAGCCCGTAATTAGTTTCAAAACGCTTGTGATTTGTCAGGTCATAACGGTTATAAATGCCACATTACTTGAAGTCTGTTTTGGCCGAAACATATAACTGATAACTGACAGGAAAAGTTGCCTTATTTCTGAATCCGGACTTTCGTCAGCTTTGTCAACAGAGGAATGAAGACTGTTGTCGATGCCAGAGAAACGTTATTGAAACAACCATTGTGTGCTAGAGGCTGTTCTTTTTATGACAACAAGCTACGAATGAGAACTGTGATTTTCTTCAACCGATCATACTCAATGGTGGTATATTCTGCTGAACAGCGTGCGTTATCTCGAATAGACGCGATCAACATAATCTACAGCGTCGTCTATTGCGTTAGTGCAATCAAAACAACCGGAACAATCTTACCGTTAAAAATTCGTTGATCACGAGGTAAGTTTGGGTGCCCATTTTTTAAACGCTGAGGCATAGTTTGTATAAAGACCTAACCTAAGTCGTCAGACGGATCCACTCCCTGTAGGTAACCAGTATAGTGAACAGAAGGAACTACTTCGAACATATTACTCTTAGTAAATTCTATCAAATATGTGGTGATCGTAAATATTTCCTATAACAGAGCAGATACTTCTGGTACCTCTAAATGTTGAAATGACATGTACTCTTTGGATGTCAGGCTTTTGAGGGTGCTCCCTTTTGTTCGGCCATGTATACTATTTCAGACGGTTGGAAAGTCACTCGCTGAGTGTGCTAAATACAGTTACATCACACACTGACATATACCAACGATTTGGTGGGTACATGGAGTCGGAACAGCAGAATCCTTGATCTGGACGCGGCATGGTTGCACTGAATTCCATCAAGAGTTCTTCAGTGGCTTGTCTGTTCCGTGCGGTGGGCACGCAACTGTCGGTAGCACTAGTATTCTCACGATGCTGATAGTAACCTATAAAGATGCTTTCTTGCGCTCGGCTGATGAACAAGTTATGCTTTTAAAAATTCGAAATTTGTTTGGCCAGTCGATTTCTTGGAATCTGATATGTTAGCGTAAATTAAGTGATATTTCTCCAGTTGTGTAATTTAGTGACGGCTTGTGACGCCGAAATCAATTTATTTGTCAACCCATCTGCGATGGTTTTAAACTTGCCCTAGTGTCAGTTTCCGTCTCATCCTGGCTACCAAACTTTTCAACCACGCAAGTCAATAGTGACTTAAAAATTAGGCCTGTCGCTTGTGTGATAACTTCTCTGGGGGATATGACACCCACGTTTGCCTGTGTGCAAGCAGGCAATGCTAAATTACCTTCGGTGTTTACGAGAACAACCCCCCCCAACATTTGGCTAAGGTATCAGCTTACAGAGAAACTTTTAGGCACGCACATTATTTAGACCAGAGGCAACTGACATGTTGCGCAGTAGAGTAAGTTGATACTTCCCTGCAAACCAAAACACCTTAAGTTTCAGTAAAAGTTGTTGGAAGCGAACGCCTAGCCAGCGTACCCCCTATGCTTTCTGCCGTAGTCGATGAATCACCCGTGGTATCAAGATGGAGTGTAGATGTTGCGGAAAGAAATTGTCATATTCTTTAGGATTGCCAGAATTCATTTTACCAAATAGGTGATTTGTGCTGGATTTAATATAACATTTTAAGAATGCAACCGACCTTGTCATCAATAAGTCAAACTGTTGGATATTATTTTATCGGATATTGTAAAATCAGATCGAATCTACATTTTTTTTAACTCCATTTCATTGTTGTTTGTATTTCCGCCTAAATCGCGAAAGTTCAGCTGTCTCTCATAGTCGATTTTTTTCGACACAACCCATTCTATTTTTTCTTGTTGTCTGTAACCGACTGAGATCACAGGTTGTGACCACACTTTGACGCTGTGTAAAAATATTCCACTGACTTGTTCGTACATCTCACTCGCCCTTACTTGGCCAAAGAGAGAAATGCGACCGATACATCAGCCCCTAAAAATGACTTATTTGAAAAATAGTTTTTGCTAATTATGATAAAGAGTCTGTTCCACTGTCTTCCGAACACCCCCAAACTGAACCAAGGCATCTGGTCTACCAGAATCTCACACCACCATCTGAGCTGCGACCTTGATGGGAAACCCTATTCAGGTGTTTTATTTCACGTCGTCTTTATTGCCTGCTCGAACACCTGACATGGCAGATGTTAGGGACCATCAAATGGTTGCCTCTCATGTCTTTGAACAACAAATGAGCTCCCATTGTGCTTATGTTCGACTGGTGAACTCAGACTTATTGTAGGCTTCCTTGTGCAGTGCCCCGGAAATATCTCCAGTAAAGCTATTTCCTAGTAACTTCGGTTACTACTCAGTGTGTAACTGAACTACCTGCTAAATTCGTTTGGTTTTGAATAGTACGGCAATGCTTATGGTAATTGGATTTCTCAGTAGTTAAAAATTACAGTACTTTTGAGCCTTCCAGAAGCCCATCCTGATCCAAGATGACTCTCTGCATTGCCCCAAAGAGAACTAGAACGTAGGTTTTGAAAACTTGCTCAACAACCCCTTTCGGTTGGTAACTTATTAAAATTGTTTCAACTCATCTCCTGAGATGGCCAGTCATCACCATTAAATTGGCGACTCAATTTGGACTTCCTAGAAAAAAAAATCGTCTACTACCCATGTGTTCAAGGCTTCTACCTTTACAGTGGACTCCGCTCGTGACACTGTTCATGTTCCACGAAGTTTTTGGAAATTTGGGAACGTCCATGGCTTGAGCGGTGAAGGTGACATGCCCAAACCCCCGTGCGTTGATGAGATTCCCTTGTTTAGGAGTGGAAAATTTGCAACTGAATGCCAAGCGCGGCTAACTGTTTTATATCTAAACCACCAACCACGGCTCGCAACAGTCATATTCATTCAAATTCTCTAAGTCACGGTAGAGAAAGTCCAATTTTTGGACAGCCTCATAGATGACAACTGGTTCAACAATGTTCGATAACTCGCATTAGTGATAGCCAAAGGTCACTTGCTTTCAAGTACTGGTAAACAACGCGTCGTTAGCCGGTTGACGAATAATCCGGAATGCCAAAACGTGTCCTGAGACCGATTGAAATGTAGATTCCTGGCCTAATTTCGGTTACTATGACGTGATAAGCCCTTGCAAAATTAAATCATTTTATTCTGCTCCTTTTCCACAGAAAGCAAAAAACATTCTCATTGAAGAATTCCTGGAACGCATGATGGCCGATCCAGGACCTCAGTTACTTGTCTGGTTGACAATTTTTCATCGTCTGGCCGCAGTTGAAAACAGTGAGTGTCACATTGTATGAGCACTTCTTGGTTCAATTCTCCCACGCAATCACAGATGTTCATCCACTGTTGAAGTTAGAGCTGGAGTTTCTCTTAAGGCGTTTTAATTTGGGTTACTTAATGAGCTTCACGCCTGATGTTCAGTTAACAATCAGGGACTTTGGATGCTATTGACTGTACACCACTCGTATATGACTGTAGCATTAACTACTCAGCCTTTCCCGAAAAAATTAAGCACGAATTTTGTACTTGTTACAGCTTGTCAGTGATGCTCATTCTGATCGTGGCTAGGATTTATAGTCTAGCCCACACTCTCTGAAGTTGAACACGGTCACATGTAAACCACTACTTCAATGCTAAACACTTCAGAATTGGCGTGCATGACCGCTAGACCCATTCGTCCACTAATATTGATGCAGCTGTCCGACTACCTCAACTGAGGATACATTAACTGAGTTATTAAGGCCGTAGTGGTCACGACGGTTGTTTTACAATCAGTTGTACAGGAGTTGAAATTCCAGATGTGGATAAGAAAACCAACAAGAGAGAGGTATAAGTTGAGTAGACTCCAAAAGCTAGCCAAAGTGTTTATCTACAGAAGAAGCCATCCAATGTGAGTGATGTCTATTTGCTACTAGTCATATTGTTGTTTAGTAAAACTGCAGATTTTTGTGTTCTTTTACTGTTGCTATACTCCATGTCAGCCAAGTGTCACGATGGCTCACTGTGACTGAAACAGTTTGCTCGCATCTGACAACTCCTTACAAGCAGCTGATCCACTTGCCCCCCTCATGAAAAGCTGATACAGTTCATAAGTGTGCACATAATCCAGAATTTAGTGACTGTGTATTTCTTGGTGATGTTTTTTGCTAAGTTCGAGGACCTCGTAATATATGTGCTGTGTGACCCTGTGCCTCCGTAACAAATGTTAGTCTACGGATAGTCTGATCACTTACTGTTTTATATGTTTACTTAATTCGTTCATGAGAATACTCTTCCCACACACACAAATTCTTAGTTGTTTCAGTTTGAGAAAGCCACCCCTCTTTTTGGTGGTATTCACTCATCCGATAACACATGAATGGAAGGTGGATATCTAGTTTTTTGTGCACCATAAGATTAGTGCAGAGCTTTATGTCCCGTCTTCCTGGACTACCAAGTGGACGCTGTATGTTTAGTTATCATTACCACGCATGTTCCTTCATTTCTTATGTAGCCGCAAATAGAAACTTCTTCCTTAAGACTCGAGAATGACTTTTTCTGAACGAGTTAACTTTGTCCCATCGGTTCACATATATATATATATTTGTGTAATATTTTTTTCGTTGGAAAAGTAAGCGGTGGAGTCGCTCAATGAAACTACCTCGCCTAAAACGCTTGTAGTTGTTCATAAGCCAGCAGCAGGTTAGAAATATTTGACTTTGGCACGATAGTTTGAGACTCAGTGTTAAGTCTATCATTCAGATCAACTCACCACAGTACTCAAGTTAGAACGGCTACCTTAAATTGGTTTCTTTCCAGAAAATGAACCGTTACTACTCAGGCTGAAAGCACACCGTTCAGCAATTTTATGGGTCAAATCCCCTGTTAGGTGAGGCTTCCACCTGGTAAAACTAAGCCGGTTAGTTACGTGTGCAATCTGAGCACCATTTGATTGATCACTCCCCAAAAGTGTCTACACTACCCAGAAGACGAATGAACTGGGTCTGAAGAAAAACCTGATGGTTTACATTGTCAGCGAAGAATGGTGCGAATCCTGTCCACAGAAATGTATACTACCCAAAAAATACTCACAATTCCATCGGTTTTTACACTTTCCTGGCTAGGTTAGTCCAAAAAACAGAAGTCACCTGGTAAAATCTTTTGTCTTTCGACCCAAACCACTGCTGTACAACTTGTGTTCATAAGCGTAAACAAGTGACAGACTTGTCGAAACGAAAGAAGCCTGTGAACTAGACTATTCGAATCATGCAAAATACACTGTACCAAATACATACGTGATATGAGATTAATGATGAACTCGCAAACGGTTAATTCATTTTAAACGAAAGGAACGGTAAACAAAAATTCTTGATTTTGAGCAATAACATAGAAAGAGTCTAATGAACTCAAACTGCATGTGCCGCCGGTCAAACGTCTTATACCAATTTTCACATTAGGACATTTGAGATTATTCCTGGAATCCTGGTTTTATGGAAACTTACATAAAGTGAAAAATATTGACGTCTCATCTTGGTTTCGCATTTACGTAGGCATTTTAACCGAAATGTTTTGAAAAAAAAGATGGACCCAGGTCATGCTCTGGTTAAATGTCGTTAGTGATTTGCATTCTTGCCACAGCCGACTGTGGAACAGTAGTCCCCAAACTCGTGTGAAGCAGTATTTTTGCTGGATTTACTTTTAACCGCACAATGGGCAGAAATTTGTCATCGTTATAAACAATCGACCTTACTCGTTTGTGAGTAATGCTCAGGATGGACGATCGTGGAGGGAGTTTAAATCCCCGTCTAAACAAATACACACACACCCGATGAACATTAAACCAAACGAGGCTCAAGTCCAGAAACTCTATTAGATAATGGCTAGAAGTAAGTCACTGAGATCAAGAAATATCCAATCGCTTCTGATTTACATTCAACGTTTGTCAACCGAAATTCGCCACTATTTATCAGCAATCCAACTGCGAAGGAAGTGTTGTTGTAATATCATCGACTAGATCTAACAGGACGGTTACCTTCTCTCCTCTGGATGAGATCGTAAAGCTAATATAGCTAGGTTTTCTCACATTTGTAGCTTATATGAGTTCAATGGCACAACGGTCAACAAAGCTGTTTTGCGAAGACTTGAAAAGTTCGGATTACAGTGGAGACAAAGATATGCATTACTGACGCGTTTTAACAGAAGAGAAGCTCGAATAAAGTTCTTGTCCAAAGGGAGTTGGCTTAAATGTCACAATGAAAACAAAACAGCGGTCAGATATGAGTGGTTTTCAGTTTACACTATTGAAAACCCTTCGCTTTGCAAGACAGTACTGTTTCTATCGATTCGGTCGTAAGCTCGTTCAAGTGAACATGGTAATGGTACTCACTACATTCATTGGATGAAGTGCATGATCTGGCGAACAGCGTAAATTTACGATTCGCAATAAGGTATGCGCCTGTACAACATACTTGTTTCTGCTGAACATACGTTAGCGTACACCGGTGTTTTATGTCACCATTTGACGTTGTTCACCAAATATCCATACATCCTATAAATAGTTCACATTAAACATGCTGCCGTGTTTCCATCAACTACAACAAACCCAACTACGTTATACTGCAGAGCAGATTCAGAGTTTGAAGTTTTGTCACACCTCTCGTGTAATGTATCATTCAGACTAACCGCTTGTTGAGTGGACTATTCCGTGCTTTTAATTCTACCCCTTGTATATAAAAACAGTTCGTCACAACGTGAAGTGTGAAGGGTGCAAGCGTGAACCGATTTGTGGTCTCCGTTACAAATGTACCCGGTGTCAGCATTACAACTTGTGTCAGGATTGTTTTTGGACCGGGGTTACCACTGACCAGCACACGAATGCACATGACGTAAAGGAATATAGTTCATCTTCGGTAAGTTCCGGACTGGTAGAGAAAAATGTAATGCGCAAGCCCAAAAATGTACACGGAAAACATCTCAGTAATCCAATGACCTTGCTCGGACTTTGATGAGTCAAAAATTGCTTGGTAATCGGACCAAAAGTACATATGAAAGTCAACGGCTGACTACCTCAACCTAGGAGAGAGCACAGGTAAGAGCAAATTGTGAAAAGTCTGAGCATCCGCTGGATTCCAACCTGCGACCGAAAGATAATGCCCGGACATGTCTTCTAGAGGGGAATTTCTCGAACAGCTCATGCTGGAATTCCATGCTCAGCACTGGCGTTGGTGGATTCTAGCGTGAAGTGTTCCAGGAATTCTGTCGCGGTAGTCGATCCCCTGGATAATTAGGTGGGTTCCATGTGAAACAGCGAGACGGGTGGCTAAACGAGTCCAATTGTAAAATTTCCGAACTCCTGGCGTGGTTTCGTAACCCAGCTAACAGGACGCTTGCCGCCATTAGGCATGCTGTTTCTGTCGCTGGTTCGAATCCTGCCAGAACCCAGACCCTACCTTAAGCCTGATACTGTTGTCAACCATTCAGTGCAAAACTCTGAAACTCCAATCTTGTTTTAGAAACTAGGTGGTCCTGTTGTTACGGCTCCTGTTTAGGTTTCTTAGTGCATGCTCTATTTTTCGCATTTAACAAATCGATCAATTACAGATGAGTGTTTTTTAGAAAAACAACTGAATTGTAGTGAGCAGTGCACTTGTAATTAAGCATGTGGGTTGAATTTATTCTTGTTGTCAAAGTACACTTCAAAATAACCCTTGTGCTCTTTGAATCTGTAATTATGATATGGTCGATAAGCGTAGGTGAATAATAATCTTTGATAACAAGAGACAAAAAGCAATTCGGCAAGTATCCTCAATTTTGGACTCAGTAAAACGTTGAATTAAGCACTATGTCACTTTATAATAATTTATGATTGCCGTCTGTAGTGACTTAAACTGATCCTGAAACAATCAAATGAACGTAAAATCAGAAATGTTTGTCAACTCAAAAAGTATGCGAATAGGCGTAACTGTTAACAGAACGCACGGAAGAGAAACGCAGATTTACACTGTTGAATGAGACGTGTTCGACTTGTTATTGGCTAGCAGTTAATGTTGTAAACGAACGATAATCAAGACTTGTTTTTAAGCACTAGTGCTCAAACTGGTCAATCTTCTTTCGTTGAGAATTAGAGATGAATTACTACTAGAAAGCACAGTCATGAGCTACGATTCGTGTGTCCGCTTACAAGTGGAGAAAACCTGTCAGACAGTCCACAGCCGACCACACCACGAGCAGCAAAAAAGATTTGTCCAAATAATGGTTAATCATTTTATATCTTAACTTCACAGAAAGTGTTTTCATTTTACAAGGATCTCGTAGCTACTTGCTTTGGAGTGGCAACATTGAACTACATGTAGATACCTTGAATGTAAATGAGTAGTGGATGATTTATTGCCAATGGCCACCACATAACACTCAACGAGAACAACCCAATTGAGACTGGAAGTTAGAAAACGTCAAGCAGCATTCTTGGAGCAGGTGTATGTAAGGTTCTGATTTTGCAATCCTACAAAGATGTGCTTGAAACTGATGTCTTCTAAACAGTCATTTTTGCCGTAATAGGCGGTATGGAATATTTGCATGCTGTTGGTTGCTGACGTCATGTTGTCTATGCGGCGATTGATATCGACGTCACGAAACGCGCCTTTCTAGCGTGCGGACTGAAGATGAGTGTATTTACTTGGCACTTTCGTTGCATCTGCCAGGACAGTCAATAAAGTTTAGGTCCATAATGTTCACTGTCATCAAGCTGGTAATCAACCTAACGTCTGTACATGCGAGTGCAACACTCCTAACCTGTCGTTTTGTAAACCTTCACCAAAATGCGTTACTGAGAAAACCTCATGCGCGGATAATAGCCCGTTGCCCGAAACTCGCGGGGCTTTGGTCTTCGCCAACTCTCGAACCGTAACAATGAGCTTCCCATATGGTGAACAAATACCAGCTGCGTCATTTTGTGTGTGGAATTCTTAATGGAGTAGCAGTGGAGAAAGTACTCACGGATGTTGGACAGGTATAAACAATACAGCTTAAATTGATTAGTTTGTGAAACCTATACCACAATGATCGTCAAATAAAAGTGGTATGCTACAGGGCTGATGAAAATTCCAAACACTTTCATAATTTTACATAATACGTAAATACTAAAAATCATGGCTTATCTCTAACTAACTTGAGCACCACAAAATTTCATAGTACTCACGTAATCCTGATTTTTCCAGTGACCCTCGGAAACTTTGTTACAGACACTTAAAACATGAAGTAGTCGGTTTTGTTATGATGGAAAAACCCTGGATAGCCATTTCTTTAAAATTCCTACAAAATATTTATGAATAAATCATCTGAACAATATTTTGTACCAATCTGAACATTTCACGTGAACTCTAAACTTCAACACTCCATTGAAATATACAGTGCCACCATATTTCAACTAAAAGTTTTATAAACTATGGAATTTCTGGTAACTTCATGGTTTTTCTGGCAAATTTGCTTGCATTTCTACTACCTGGCCAAAAGGAACTAGTTGGGTGTTTCATGCGAACAGGAGCACATAGGCAATACGAGCGCCGTAGTTACAATAGAGAACGGCATTCCTGCGAAAGATCAACTGCCAGACAAATTGTCGTCAGACTAGGCTCGTAATGGAAACAGTGTAGGTAGCTACAAGATGAACAGCGTTGCCTGTACTCAAAGTCGGGAACTTCCGTCTTCTGAACAATGCATTTCTCAGTGTTGTTTGTTGACCTAACCAAACTAGCTGAAATATACTTGGGTAAAACTTGGAACTAAACTAGGATGGTTTGTGCTGAGAATCGCTACCTTCCAGAACGAAAGCAAAAGTCAGTCTTCGTGGCACAAAGCAAATCTCAATTTGTTGAGTTTCTATTGGTTATTTTATAGACCAGACGCATCGATAAAATGAAGAATTACAAATGGTGTTGACGCTTTTGCTTTCTCATTGGTCGGCTCGACTTCGCTTGTAGCTCGTTTGTTTCAACGCGTGACGCACTTAAACAACTCGTTTTACTCCAATGCTTATTAGAAAAAAATCCAATGCTGGAGCACCGTGCAGTGCTAATTGGTCCTTGTGCTGACATACAAGTCTGTTCGTGTTTTCGACACTGATTGGCCGTAGACTCCTGCGAATCAGTGGTTGACTTCGTATCGATGCTTTTGTCCAATCCAATCCCTTTACAGTTTGCGCAATCGAAAACACAAATATTCTTCAACAGTGGCTTGCAAATTCCAAACCTAACTCACATTTCGTTGACAAACAGGTGAATTGCTTTTCATACAAATGAATGAGTAAAACAATCTGAGAAACAATTTAAAACAAGTAACCATTCACAAGCCCGTTCACTATAATTCCCAGTGTCAGATAAAAACTCTGTAAACTGGGTTCCTTACCAAAAACGGATTGCAATATTTCTGTTGTCTACTCAAAATCATGTGAATACCATGGGGAAATCCTTATTTCACGGTTTTGGAAGTTAGAGTGTACATGAGCGCTGACACATGGCGTGTACTATCAGACCAATTATTAGGCGATGTTTTTCATCTATGTTGTTCTCTTGCGAAATGCAGCGCCGTGCGCACAGAAGCTTACGCCACCTTTATGACCAAACCGCCCTGTAAACAAGTGATCTATCTTTCATGTTCGTCAGTTTCAACACCACTGCGCGTGTCAGACAAAGAATGTGAAGTTTCGGAGCCCCTGGTATGGCTTCGTAGCTCAGCTGTTAAAACGCTTGCCATGTTGAGGTATGCTGTTCCTGTTGTTGATACGATTCCAGCCGAAGACCTGAGTTTTCATACTTGAGCCTCATCTAGGATCACAGATCTGCCAAACTACATAGTAATGAGAAGTGAATTGCTGGTAACCTCGTCTGATTTATGGTAAATCTGAAAGTGATCCGATGCGATTAGCAGTCACGTCGGTGTCTAATAAACGCAAATCTGGCCAGCAGTTACATGAATGAAAAAGTCGATCGAGCAAAAACACGAACTTGACACACTGAGTTTATTTTTTCACTTGGGTAGAACAGAAAGAAGACATGCGTTGCGACATGTCCACACTGTTTACTCTTGTCAATCACAAACGTAAAACAAGCAAGTTATATGCATTTCGCACACACTAACTAGACAAGCTTACAACCACACCAAGTGTTATGTAAACAGGACCGGGCAACCCGACAGATTGTCTCAGGCACCATTTTACACGTAACTTCAGCTGATAAGTTCGCATAAGTACAGTCTCGCCAAAGGCGAGTATATTCGGGTTTCGACTTCACAACTGGTGTTTCAATGAGCTTGCTGGATCAGTTTGGTGACCATATGGGTAGTACACAGAGAGCAACACAAGTGTTCTTCAGAGCTAGTTGAGAAGGAAACTGGTCCCGACCACCAAATAATTTAAATTGCCTTCGTAAGCAATGTATTTCGATGAAATGATACGATCTTACGTTTATGTTTTTGGACTAAGTGTTTGGTGGGCACGAGCCTGCATGGGCAAACAAGCCCAAGTAAACCTCAGCTTCTGTGTTTGCTATTACCGTTGAGCTGAAGCTCCAAGCCGCACACGACCACCTCATGTAGTTAAATTACGGATGACTTATATTTGTTATCCTACTATCTTTAATTAATCAGTTGAAGTAAACATCTGTCTTGTCTGGGTAAATGAAGAAGCCGTGAAGCATGGAAAAATATATTACAATGCACGATCAAATGTATAAAGAGTTGAACATAACCGTGTGGAAAAACGATCAAGGAATCATCTCCGCATCTTCACAACTAAAATCACTCACTGCTACAGTATATAAAGTATATACATATATATACAGTGTATGTATATACACTCTTGTATACTACCGCAAAAAGCGTTTGATAAACACTAGTAGTATCATAGCCGCATTTCTGTGATAACGTCATGTGATTTATCAGCAACCCTGGATTCACCAACCAACGAAAGTTGGAGCAACTCTTGTAAGTAACGCGTACGTGATTTTATACGCATTTATGTGTCCAGTAAATCGATGGAAGCCCATTTACATGATTGTGAGTGTGGACCCTACACATTCTAACACACCCATGAATGTGGTCATGTTTGGAGTAGTTTATTATACTGTTTTTCCTTTTCAATGAATGGTTGCTTTTCCTGCGGTCCTAGATTCAATAACTAGACCACTGACAACGTACACCTCTTGCACAGGACATACTTTGTGGGAAAATTGTGACTGTCTCCTAGGTGTAGATGTTTGTGTCTTGGAGAGAGATTTTCATTCTATAAAATCTGTTTGAAGTGACTGCGGATGAGTGAAAAAAATGTTTGAACAGACAACATAATGACGTACTCGTGAATGTTGATAAGGCGTCAGCAGATTTTTTGTTCGAATAAAGAAGACAGTAGGCTGATGTTACACGATTTAGGTCCGGACAAATTTCGCTGCATTTCTACGAGTGCATACTATAGACCATTCATATATCAGTAAGAGAATGCGAGCAGTTGTCAGAGTGCACAATCCTTGCCACTACCAACGTAGCGACAACCCTACAAACAGTTGTTTCTGAACACACAACACGGGTTTGAACTTTCGGATTGCAATCGCCTCGGCAGAGCGCAGTGTTCACGTGTGTGACGTTGAGTAGATGACGCGAAATGCCGTTGTGGGGTCACATTGGTGTTGCGTCATTAGAAAGTATAAAGACCAGATAACCCGGTAGAGGTCGAGTAGAGCACCAATAGAAAACTGCAAATATCACTTAAGAGTAACTTTATCAATGAAGCAACCTTTACATCTCTGAAGTCGATTGGAACCCAGGTTCCACAGCTATATCGGTTTTTGAAACTTCACAAACCTGAATTTCCACTCAGGCCAATTTTGTCTATGTCTAACTCGCCACAACAAAAAGTAGCTAAATGGTTCGCAAAACTTCTAAAACACATTCGAAACCGAATTGCTCAGTTTTTTCTCAAAGATAGTTCCGAACTTGCTGGCTTACTTGAGACAATGAATATTCGGGACAAATATTCATTTCCATTTGATGTAGAGTCGCTGTTTACGAACGTTCCCCGAGATGAATATATCGAATTCCCACTTTCTTACATGAGGGTGCATCATCTACAAGCTGGAATACCCGAAAGTGAATTGGAAAAATTACTGCTGTTCTGTACCAAGAACCTCAGCTTTGTTTTTCAAGACTCAGGCTATAGACAGATTGATGGGGTAGCTATGGATAGCCCGCTCTGCCCTAATCTCGCAGACGGTTTCGTAGCAAAACTGGAGCAACAGGTTACAGGAAGGTTATCTTCTGCGCAGCTATACAGGCGATACGTTGATGATATTCTTCTCATCGCACAATATCAACTGCAAGCACAAAACTTAACAGATTGGATGAGTTCTTTGCACCCAAACGAACATTTCAGTATGGAAGGCGAACATCAAAACAGTCTATCATTTTTGGATATGTGCATCAGGAGAGATGTAGATGGTTCAATTCAACGAAGCGTCCATCGCAAGAGCACTTCAACAGATCAGTACCTCATTTTGAAAGCTTTGTTCTCCGACCCTACAAACAAAGTTTGATGCGGACCCTGTTTGATCAAGCCAAACGTATTTGCACTGAAGGTACTGTTCAAGGAGAGATAACTTTGTTAGAGACCATCCTAAAACTAAACGGTTACCCCAAATCGTTTACCGGCAGATTTAAACATCTCACTACCATAAGAATTCGACTCGACACATGGTCCAAAAAGTCGAAATTTCTTCGTCTTCCCTTTAAGGGTGATGATGTATGCCAACATATTCACCGTCGTCTGGTTAGTTCTATCGCGAGAACATGCATTGCAGTTGTCTCAGAGATTCTATTAAGAACATTCCGGATTCCGACACCTTGTATGAAACAACCGGTACCCAAGTCAGCCAAATACAACCTTATCTATGAATATCCACGTAGATGCAGAGTATTTTACATAGTCAGCCCTAAGCGCCAGTTGTGAACCTGGGTCACGGAGCCTATCCCAAAGTGGGTCAAGAAACAGATTACGCAAACACATGGCGTCACAGCCGAGCATAGAAACAAGGAGTCTGTATCGTCTACTGCATGCCATATTCTACTGAGGCAAAACCAATGTGATCCCACAACGGCATTTCGCGTCATCTACTCAACGTCACACACGTGAACACTGCGCTCTGCCGAGGCGATTGCAATCCGAAAGTTCAAACCCGTGTTGTGTGTTCAGAAACAACTGTTTGTAGGGTTGTCGCTACGTTGGTAGTGGCAAGGATTGTGCACTCTGACAACTGCTCGCATTCTCTTACTGATATATGAATGGTCTATAGTATGCACTCGTAGAAATGCAGCGAAATTTGTCCGGACCTAAATTGTGCAACATCAGCCTAGTGTCTTCTTTATTCATATTTTTGACTGGAAAAGAAAGTTTTAGAACTGTTGTTTGTCTGTCAAAATGCCGCAGAGCCTCTAAAAGGACGCCTGCCTTAGTTTGCACATTAGTGAGCAGATCAAACGTTTGAAAAGTTGTGAAGTTGGGCACAAAACATAACACGATCTAAATGGTAATCGAAGTACAAAACTAGAAGAAAAAACTTTATTCCATTGATATAAAAGTACATGACTTGAACTAGTTCAGAGCTAGTTCAGACGCAGTAGTAATAACAATTTGAAGTTGATACAAATTTAGATACCTGCCACTTGAGTTTGACGGTATATTATCACCAATGGTGTAATAAAAACGACAGAAGTGATAAAATGTCTCGACAGCAAACATCGTATAAACTGATCTGTTTCTAAACACGAATGTTGACCGCTGTACAACTGCACAATGTTGCCACACATTTTGTAAAACATATAGCTTCGTTGATGAGTAACATAGCTGTACTCGCGGAAAATAAGGGAAAGATTAGGGACTAGAATTGTTGTGTAACAGACAGTTTCGTTGTGAGTAGTATACTGCTCACAAGTAGTGTATTACACGCATGCGACATTCAGGAACAAAAGAACAAGCCCCGAACACGACGGACAAGAAGAGACTATCGAAACAGTGTGTACATGCTGTGTGAGGACTTTCATCAGGGCGAATGACCACGTACTCTCACCCAATGTATGTGAGTGCATGTCAGTCGTGCCAATGAGTGTACGCGTTCGTGGTTTAGATCTTGGCATGACCTGTACGGACGTTTGCGCAATTATTTTGCGGCCACGACAACTGGTGCCGTGACCAGGATGTGAGCGTGAAGATTCTCTGGCCACAGCCGTTCGAAGATGGAGACGTCCGGATGCTCCTGGAGAACATGGAGGACGTGGCCGAAGTGGTCGGAGTCAAGACCGACCGTGGGACGCTGGCTGCCCTACGGACGCTGGTGAAGAGCAGGGCGAAGGCGGTGTTGGACGCAGCGCGAAGAGGCCCAGCGAAGATGGAATGGGCTGCTGCAAAGGAGGCAATGGTGGCTGCGTTTGACAGCCCGGCCGACCGCCAGGAGGTCATGCAGCGGTTCAAGGCGACCAGGCTTGGACAAGGAGCGGACCCACCCGTGTTTGCCACCACTCTTCAAGGTTTGCTGGACAGGGCTCTGCCAGTATTAGATCAAGAACCACGACGACAGTTGTTAACGGAACAGTTTATTGAAGGTCTCCCGGTGGCGGTTCGCGACCAAGTCCGTATTGCCCATGTCGTTCGGCCGATGGACTTTAACGACCTTGCGAAGGTGACGCGGGAGTTGGCAGTAATGTCCGTGACTTCAGTGGATGCAAACAGCAATACTGACAAGAAGACTCTAGAAGAAATGCGGAAGGCAATGGAGCAACTCGCAGCGGATGTATCTGCCTTGAGAACAGCATCACGGAAGAACGATCAACCAGGAGGCTGTTTCATCTGTGTAAAATAGGACATTAGGAGAAGGATTACTCAATCCGGCGGTCTCAGAGGTCTGAAAATAAAGTGTTTCGTGAGTGTTGTTTTTGTTGGGCGGGTCAACAAGTAATGGGAGCGATTGGGAGGGGGGCCGTACATACAAGGGTTGAAGTTGATGGAGAGGTAGAGCAGTGTTTAGTCGATACAGGGGCAGCTATTTCGTTGATTGCTCGTGCCGAAAAGCAAAACCTAGAACCGACACCCATGATGATCAGGACGGTTGGAGGTCAGGGTCTACTGGTTTACGGTGTGAAATAATGTGGGGTACTTATCGGCGGTCATATCGTAAAGCACCGTTTCATTGTGTCTCCAGAAACCAGGCAAACGACACTCGGAGCCGATTTCCTCGCTGCAAAAGATGCCGTGATTGACTTGAAGCTCAAAAAGTTGTCAACCAGGTATGGCTCCCTGACGTTCATAAGACAGCGAAAGGATAGCGTCACCCATGTACGCAAGGTCAAAACCCTTATTTGCACAGCTCCCTTGCTCCAGTCCACGGTCGAGAAATACTCGGGAGTGTTTACGAATGACGATGATCCGTACGGATTTTGCAACTGGATTGCACATGAAATACCAACAATCGGGACATTTCGACCTCACGGACCCCGAAGGATACTGGTTCATCTCGAGGAGGAATTGCGGAGACAAATACAGAACATGCTGAGCGAGGATGTTATCGAAGAAGCCAACAGCCGTACAACTCGCCTGTTCTCCTGGTGAAGAAATCCACCAGAAAGTACCGCTTTTGTGTGGATTTTAGACGGCTGAATGAGGTAACACGGAATACAGTCGTACCAATACCGTCCGTCGCTGATATTCTTGACAAGCTACAGCAGGCGAAGTTGTTCACAGTTTTGGACTAACTCTCCAGATACTGTCAGGTACCACGGATCGTGAGAAGAGACTACCGAAACAGTGTGTACGTGCTGTGTGAGGACTTTCATCAGGGCGAATGACAACGTACTCTCACCCAATGTATGTGAGTGCATGTCTGTCGTGCAAATGAGTGTACGCGTTTGTGGTTTAGATCTTGGCATGACCTGTACGGAAGTTTGCGCAATAAACCGACTTGCTGGCCAAGCGTCTTTTGCGTGCACAACAGAATCAACTATTTAAAACGTGTATATGCACCATATGTGACATGCCGTCAAGGAAAACTGACGACACCCTACTGCCGATTATGCGGGCGAATGACAGACATAAAAAATATACTGCTTGCAATTGTCTTTCTATATTTTCACATAATCGGTTTCTCAAACCAAACTTCTTTTGGTGTATCAGCAAATGGTGTCATGGTAAACCCAAACAGTAGATTTGGCTAATCACAGAAATATATGCACAACTCAGCTACCCCAACCCTCAAGTGGACAGATATGGTTAATATGAAACACCGAACTTCCTTGATTCAATCCATCTATACTCCTGAAAAACACTTAATGGATATGCGCGCTACGGTCACCTCCGGCGAACACATGGATAAAATGCACACTCCGTATATGATGCAAGCTTGATGGCATTACGAAATGATTTGATTTAACCTAATAGATGCAGGTACCCCTTCTCCTAAATACAGTATCAGCTTGGCCAATTACTTTAGCATGTAATTTGGCAGCTTGCTTCCATGTACGGTAATAATTCTGTTTGCGAAACGAAGCGGCTGTTGTCAGAATGAATGGATAGTCTGTTCTTTAACTTGTTGGTTCCAACAATGACGCAGAGGAACTCTGCTATGATCATGATAGCAGGAGATCTAACTTCGCTGAACGCCAAATGTGTTTTAGCAACAGGTTATGTGATTGGCTTTAACAACTCGCACAGAATACTCGTACCTGTTGTAGAAGGAACCCTACGTTAATAGCAGTCAGTGGGACGATACTTACCAGTACCTATTAGCCTATGTTGTATGTAGAAAAGATGTGGATGGAACGGATCAACATACAGGACACTGGCTGTTACTTTCAGTTGATCTAAAACAAACTCTGTTCATTTTTTGAACCGTTCTGTGACCCAACTGGAGCCACACATTTTCTGTTACTGACCAGTAGTTTGGCCAACTTTTATTTAAAAGAGACGAACTGTGAAAGATCTTATAGATTCTTATAGACCGGAACGAGTGACAGAAACGAAATGTTTAAATGCAGTGAACGCGGAAGCAACTCGAAAGTGTAACATTTTTAGTCAAACGTTCCGTGTTGGTAATTATACGCACTAGGAACTAGCTGTGAAAGGAGCAGTTTTTGTATAAAGTGAATTTTCTAGAAAATGGCTCGTTGGCGAATTTACTAGAAAATGTGTGACCATTTGTGAGCGATGTTCAGCTTGCACAAAAGCCTAAATAGAGTGAGTCGATAAGCGAGCGAATTGATGATGATGGTGATTACTAAACCTTATCCTGAAGACTGAACGATCATGTCCCGTCAGATTACGGGGCTGTGACGAAAGGTAATGGAAAACTGAATGATAATCCCACCTTTACTTTTGACTTGTGAACTGACACCCAGTGTAACCAGTTTTCGCACTTGTTTTCTGTTAACCTATGAAGACGGCCGTGCTGTTCTACCCGAAAACCTTTGGGTGACTGACTGATACTTGTGCCCATGTGATGGGTTGTTCGAAGGTAAACGTCCTAACGGCATCTAGAAGTCTTAGTCCAATAAAAGATAGTACCAGTCACCACTAATTAAGTGTTGTGTAACCGTTTTGATGTAGGCCGATTTAGCCCACATCACGCACCTCCGAGAATCGACCTCGAAATTATCCGGAGAATTGTCAACTGGGCATTAGTATGTTCGTCAAACTTATCATTTTGGTTGTTAGCGCTTCATCAGCAAAAGAGGTAACATCATCAGTGCGTAGGTGTTTGAGCATATAGATGTGAGTGTGGAAGTTGGTGAAGTTCGACAGTTGCTTGCTCTGATGTACTAGATTGAAGTGATCTTTCGGCACAAATTTTGATTGGTTACTGTCTGTTACTTCCGGACTTAAATTACCGCTGGCTATTTCTTGTTGCATTTGAACTTTAACCTGATGCCCCATCAGTTAATTCCCATAGCTCTTAGGCTTTTGACCTGCATTCTGATTGGCCGGCTCTTTTAACACGAGAAATTTGGCCTCGAATCTGATCGGTTGGCTTTTGATGATGGTAAACCGTTTGCAACCTAAACCCCAAGCCCGGCGAATACCTTAACACATAATTCACTGGCTGGATCTACAAACAACACCAGCACTACTCCCATCTGAGGGAAACCATTCACTAGTCTCAATGGTTACAAGCAAATATTTAAGGTTCTCACCCTCACCGCTGCTACTGCTCTCCACATAGATTGAAGTTGATTTTTGCATGCGGGCATGCAAGCGCTTCCCAAAAACAAGGAAGTTTTGTGGGCGTTTTTTTAGTTACTCAGTCTCAATAGGCAACACCGAAATAGAGGGTGGGTGTTTTTACTTTAGTGTGTTTGTTCATCACTATACTTGTTAGAAAGTGGAATCCAACGTGTTAGCTACTGTCAACATGACAATACATCCTAATAGCCAAGTGAACTGCGCAACAGCCTCCTGAATTTATTCACACATATTGATTACTATTCTCTTGTGTTTAATTCTGTTATCCTGTGAATCACCGAATCAATGAGACAAACGGTGTACGAGAAAACGGAAGGTCATCTGGAGAATAAAAATTCATCCATAAAATACACGCACATATCCCCACTTTATCGCCGTTAGTCCATATCCTCAAAGATCGTCGACTTGAAAATTTTTTACGTATTTATCAGATCCTTCCATGGATAGTACGTGGTAGTTTACAAGGTAGCTACCGTCAGACATCACAACACCAACAAAAATTTATTCCGCAATCACTTATTTTCTTAGTTTGAATGTATTGAGTTATATGAGTCGTCAAGTTTAAAGGATTTTTTCGTCTGCATTTCGCCTTTTCAGTTATAGTATTCAATATTAAAATGAGGTTGGACGTTCGGCCACAGATAGTCGACTACCGAAGTTCCCGAAATCTTTTGATTTGTCAATGCGGGGCGGTGTTGTATAGTATGGATGTTGTACAACTGAATTCGGGTGGTCCATTTGTATGCAGGCCTTGTGTAAAAATTGTTAATTTATTGAAATTACTCGTCTCTTATCAACCAGTAAATATGTGCCTACTTAATTCTTTTTTAATTCAATGCATATAGAAATCGCATTCTCGCCAATTTGGTCACTCACTTCGCAAGTCTTTTCAATTCGGCAAATTGACAAACACGACTTCGCAAGTCAGCAGTCCCACGGTTGTTGGTTCGGGCTTCGCATGCGTAGATAAGTCGGTCGCTGGCCAGTACCCAAAGAGGCCTCCACTAGGATCCATCTTTGAATGGAACTCTGCCCCTGAGAGTTTAGTGGATACCAACGGTGTTTCACGAAATGGCATGCGTTTAACTCAGCCTTCCGTCAGCTCTCCGATTGAAGTGTCAAACCCTTTTGTCTCGGTCGCGGGAATCGGCCCAAACTCCATTATTTTTCGTCCCCAAATGCCTGTGTCTGTGATTCGGAGTCCTTTGCCACATCGACGCTTGCAACAACTGAACCCTTTGTTTCTCTCAACGCCAGCGAATGCGGGTAACCAACAACAAACGGAAAGTTCGAATTGCATGACTGCACCGGTTCCATCAATTGCATGTTCTTCAGGAATCCGTGAAAACATCTTCGTTCAACGGGGAACACCAATGCAGTACGCAATGAATATGAGACCGGAAATATCCGGTCCTGCCATGAGTGAGTTCAGTTCAGTTTACTGTTAAATAATTGACACGATATCACCACTCATAAAGAAACGGAGCTCAGGAAGTTTTGAGTAACAGTTCTGGAGTACCATCACAAGGTAATCATCCAGTTTGTGGCTATTCCTAGTGGAGCATACGTGGTAAAGCAAATAGGAGTTGATACAGTTCTATTGGAAAATCGCAGAACGTTTTAGATGATATCCGTCCGCTTGTTCACGTGATCATTTTGCTGCCGTTCTGGTATTCGTCCGTTCACATTCTACTCGCATGTGAATAGCAAACAGCAACTTCCTTAAAAGCTTCACCAGAAATTATCGGAGAAGACCTTGTTAATTGAGACTACTATGCACTGCGCACTTTTGTACGTATTTAGTCTGACGGAAGATCTAGGCTTCATCAGTGTTACGGCCGCAACGATGCAATTATAGTTTAAGTTACGGTTCAAGCTTAACCGAGCTCAAAATTTCTTAGTAAAATCGAGGTGCATTAAGGCAAGAAGAGCCTCGAGCAACAAAAGTTTTGAAACCCAGCTCATAGTGGGCGATAACGAACAATTCGTATGTCAGTTTTGAGTTTTTCTTTGAAGAAAGAGGAGACTAATTTCCTTGTCTCCACACACCGACTACCTCTGTCTACCGTCAGTAGATGTCAGACAACGTATTAACATTCAGATCAAGATGTCTGTACGCTAACTTTCCTATAACTACTGAGGGTGCTTCCTGGGTGAAGTGTAACAACATGTATCTATGTGGATTCACCAATTTACCCAACCAGCTCGACGACGAAACGATAGTTGTTTCCACACTACCTTTTAAGTCGAGCAGCCTACGCATTCTGATTACAACCAGTAAACTGAGTTCGACTTCGTCATTCACAATTCTATCACTTCACGACCATCGTCAGCCCCTGAGAAACGTCCACGTTGTTCCGAATGGCAGGGTTAAGTCAGCTAATCACTTGCGATTCACAATTTGTCCTAATCTACCTGTAAGAATGTGTCTCACTTACAATTTCAGCCACATATTACGGTCACTTACGCATCCTATCGCCTCTGAATGTTTGGTCATCAGGCTTCATGGTCAGGTTGCAATGAAGAGAGAAACTCATAATGCTCACATTGGACGACTTCTACGATCATATGAATGTGTGTTCCTCTGGTTCAGAGGATGGCTTTTTCAAGCCCACTGTCGAAAGTATCCTGCCTGCACATGTCACGCAAAAATACTGAATTGCGGCATGTCGGTATACTCAAAATATTCACCGTTTTTATTGTGGATAAACAGTTCAGATTCTTACTGTCAATGGCACAATGAATTATGTAGTCAATTTAGAATTCCATGTTTCGTATTCAAACCCCGAGACTTGACAAAGCAAGGTGCCAGTAGTAGATAATGATGACAGCGAAACTGAGAAGTAGCGTTTACTGTCAATTTGGGCAGCCCAAAAAAGCATATGATTGTTATTTCGAGTGCATAACCCTTCATTATAGAAAATTAACCTTACTAATTTTGTCAGTTTGCTACTGGAATGCATGACAGTACCTAGTGAACTTGCAAACGTAGATAAAAAGTTGTAAGGTGTGGGAGTTGTTTGTAAGTGAATAATGTACACATTCCCAAAACAGACACCAGATTAGAACTCCAGTCCACTGGACAGGTCTTTGATCTTTTACATACATCCGATCGAGATATCACAATTTGCTTAAACAGATTGGGACAGGAGTAGCGAAATAATGAAGGAGAAGCCAATCCATCACACTAGAGGAACAGATGTGCAATTTAGTTTCATGACGACTACATAGCTGTCTGTTGTCTGACTCAAGACTAGGCTTCGACTAATGTGTCCAGTTACACTGGAATTTTACGGTTTTCTTATTTTGTCTTTGTTAAACTTATTTCGAAGACACTCAAAGAAACCAACCTAATGCAATGGCTTCAGAACTTGATCCGCGACACCCAGTTGTCTTTTCAGTTGGTTCGATGCGGTTTCCAACTTCCGAACAAGCTGCGGTTTCTTACGGGTAAGTTTTATAATTTAGCTTAGTCTGCATCCATATTGCTGCATAATTTCAATCCAGAGGCAGTGAACTTCATTTCGGTTGTTGGGACTGTACCTCCATGAGTTTGGTTATCATGATGGCATCCATTTTATGTGATCTGATCTGAGTTGCAGACTGAGGATAGAATGGTACTATCAAACCAAAAGGGACGACCACACAATAAAGCTGATAAAGGTAACCAACTGTAACCAAGTGACCGTTATTCACGAGTATGAAAACGGAAGTTTTATCCCGTTAATTTAAACATGAATTGGGCGCTCAGCAGTTAAGTGTCAAAAATTGCCTGGTAAACAGAAGTGTTTAACTGCCCTAGGGAATTCACTTTCTACAAGTGAGTAGTTTTGCAGATTTGATCAAATAAACTACCGGATTGTGAAAAATCAGGACTTTGCCGATTCGAACTAACGACAGAAACTGCATGCCTAAATGCGGCAAGCATTCTACCAGCTGGAGTAGTTGTGGGTGCATGCTGCCTGAAATAATTTTCGACAAAGTTGGAATCATACAAATTGACTGCGTCATATTACTAACAGTAGACTTCGCTTTTAGATAGAACTTAGATCAACCTGTTCAGAAACGAAGCATTAAATTCGAATTCCTGCTTTTTTAAACCTTCCTACTAGAGTATGTCTTCGGTACGACCAGAATTTGATCTTCCGTCCAAGTTCTCTTGAACCAGCCAAGTTGATCACTCCACTGCTGAACTGAAACTAGGCGTGACCGAAATACCACATTGCAGTTTTTAACCGCGTATACTCGCGATTAGTACTCAAATTTACTGATCATCCTCGTTGAGAACGTGACAGTCTCTCCGTTTACTCCAATCTTTACCCCAATTCTTACTACTTACACTTACTTAAAGTGTAGAACTCCGTTTTGATCTGTAGTGAGCAATTAGAGTTACACATAAATCGAGTACTACCCGTTTTGATTGTAGTTGTCTTATCCAGATCAACTTTTCAGCCAGTCTGGTGCAAACGGAAATTATTGGCCCCAAGTTTTAATAATGATGTAATATCTGAATCTCACACTTCTTATCAATAAACTCTGAAATACTTACCTGTTTCTTTATGAATGCTTACAAGCAATATATGACAAGATCTTGGTTTATTGTCAGAGTAACGGTCTTTTCAAAGTTAGATCTAAAATTATTCAAGTTAGCTTGCATCGTATTTTTACCAACATTATTAGGGTCTTTGGGTCAATGCGGTTATGTACATGTAATGCCAGTCCGAAAAGAAGGTCTCGAGAGAGATAACTTTTAACCAAAAATGAAACACAGGTCCAAGAAGAATATACGGGAGCCGAGTCTCATCATATAGGGGAAGAGAACCCGGATTCCTTAGACCCTAATCACAGAACAGGTCAGAAAACAAAATTCGTTCGATAAAGGTTGGTTTATACTCGCCACATCGATTTTTGCAGATATTTCGTGGGAAGTGTGCGCACTGTTCTTCAATTGTTGGTTCATGCAAGAGCGAGTTCAGCACTCATTTTCATTGACTCTGCTCATAATCACGGAAACGAATTCTGGTTGATGTAGTGCAAAATAGATAGTTAACTCCCTCTCTAGAAATCCACCTACAACCGATAGCAGCTATCACGGTCTCAGAGGCTTGCGAACGGCTGTTACTCAGGGAAAGAAAATCACGATTTTTACTCACGGAAAGAGAAACACGATGTGCCAAAGGTCGCTGGAAAATATCAGCTGATTATGGTTCAAAGATGAGAACAATCAGCTTCCTGATGAGTTGGCTTTTAGGAATGGACAAGAGCAAGAAGAATGCTGAAGTGGTCAAACAGGCGAAACATTCAACTGTTTTCAGCGTCTATGGAAGAATCGAGAAACAAGTGGAACAACAACCTAGTATATAACCACACTGGATGAACTTGTGAAATGACGCAGTTCTTAAATACGTCTAAGAAACAAGCTGGCTTAAAAGAAAATGGCTGTCGAAGTTCACAGGTTAGAGCCAATTGATATTTATGAATTGCACAGACGTTTGCAATAAAGAAGAGACAGAGGGAAAAGTGCGACATCTTTGAATGCAGCAGGACGTTAAGCACTCTGGGCTAAAACAAAGAAACAAACTGTGTTAATTTCATACTAGTTTTGTACGGGCAGACTTCTCACTCAAAAAACGAAGTGTCTCGCTCATGGAAAGATGTGCGTGAAATGTCCAAGAACAGATATTTCCACAAACATTGCCAGTCGCTTGTGATTAGTCTGGTTAACTAAAATGGCACTGGAGTAAGAAACAAATTCAGTGAATCTATGTAGAGTTGTTCATTTGAGACATCACGAAGAGGTCTCGCCTAGATTTCATAGCACCGATTAACAAAGTCGTACTGAGCTTGATCAGTGGCATTAAGATGCATCTATCGATTGACTAAATCAACCTGTGGAATAGTACAGTGAAAACGTTAACCGAATCTCGATACTACCAATCAGCTAGGGCTAAAATTGACACGTCGATATGCTCAGAGACAATTTTTGGATTATAGTTGTTCACTCCATTGATTTCATCACCGGTAGCTGCAATGAATTCCCTTATGTGTTGTCTGACTCAACTACCTTACTCAGTATTCCTGTTTTCCATTCACCTGTCATTTTATCCGTGATTGGCCTGATCGTTCCTACCATCTCACCTATTCGATGGATTTCTTTGACCATAGGGGCAGAGAAAAAGTGGAGTTTAATCTACTAATTAAGAGCAGCGTGCTTACTCTGATGAAGGAAATGAAAGAATGATAAGTTCGCTTGTGATAACCCAGGCGATCTAGAAGTATAATTCTTCATGTGCCATTGTTAAGCCGTTTTCACGGCAGTACCAACGTCCAGATGCCAGCTCATGAGAATGTGCATGGATCACTCTGATTTGATGGTAAGATTCATCGTTTGAATCGATTCTTTTTGAATGGTCTGAGATGGTGCACTCCATTTCCATCTTGACCTTTCAAAGAGAAGGGAGGATAACAAGACAGCTCTCAGCACAGTGGAGGAAGCTAACAGTGGGGCACATATAGTGACCTATTTGCATTCAGTGCTGCCGCTGGTTTTTTATGTGACAGTGTATTATTACCGCAATGGAAGACCGATGGTCTACTGCAGAAGAAACTTTCCACCCAAAACGCGCACTAGCGCGCAAGTTGCAATTAAGGACTAACATTGAGGTTTGTCATAAAATGGTTCAATACTTATGCCCTTTTTCCAAAAAACGGTTCATACTGATCACAAACCATTGGCTTAAATAGTGAGAAAGCTGTTATCCGTTGCATTACTAAAGCTAGAAGGGATACTGGGTAGAATGCAGAAATGTGACACCAAACTTAGAGGTGCACTGGTGAACATTGTTGGCAAAGGCTTGTCAAGGATATCTTTATTCTTCAAAAAAAATCCAGTAAGACACTACTGCCATCACTACTGCCATCACCAACTGCACTCTGATAGAAACCGCTTTGAAAGAAGAAAGCAAGAAAACAACAATACAGGGTGCAATATCGCAGTGACCGACCGAAACAATATGAAACTTAATGCAGTATGATAAGATGATAAGTTCCGAAGAAACAGTGGTCTTCCTTGAAAATATTCCGAAATTCAAGGAAGGATGAAGTGTTACTTTTGGAATGATTTTGTAGATGTTCATGAAACAAGTTCTACTGAAGTATGCAGGAGTGAACAGCTATAGCTGGAAAATCGAAGAGCTCCTACTTTTGTCTCGGATGTCAAGTTCCACAATAGAAGTATTCCGTAGAAGGATGGCAACTGAAAGCTATCAAGAAAAGCAGTCCTGATGCATTTAATGACATTTCACAAAAATATTCGCAAATATCTTCAAGTGCATCAACAGCTAATAGTTGGTCACAGTACTTCATTTCAGCTGTTCACACGACCTCGAATGACTAAACCCAGCTACATACGACGTAGTCTTTAATTAACTCTAAGCCCACTTTACACTATGAGGCACAGACTAGGTCGTCGTTTTGGCAATCGAACCATAACTCATTTGTTTGCAAATCAAAGCGTCGGTTGAGGATTTGAACAGTGCACACATGGACTGCACTTCGATCAGTCAAACAGCAAAGCCAAAGTGACTAAACGATGATTCCAGCCTGCATAATTATATACAGCTGATCCATATTTGATGTTACTTGAAAATTTCAAAATGCTGCTCAGACTATGCTTCACATTCCAGTTCAAAGAAGGCTAGACCAAGTAACACGTGTGTATCTACCGATAATAGAATATTTCCAGGGACCGGTAATGTGAAAACGGAATTCAGTATACATAGTGGTTTGAGATGACTGGTAATAAACCAAATCGAGAAAAATTGATTCTACAGGATGGCGATAATTTACGGGTGGACTGTTCTCCATGATTTTGGCGCCCATGGTCAGAAGCGGTGACACTGAGATACGCAGGTCATCAGGCATGTGGTAGACACTCGGGTAAGGTGGAGTGACCAGTTTGAGTATATTTCAGAAGGCGTCTACTGCCGAACCTGTTACCTGCTACAAACCAATATACGGCAAATCACAAAATAAAATTGGGTTGAACTGATCGAACTTCTCAGTGCAAAGCCCACTAATAATTCCAAGAGACCAAAATGCGGTAACATATGTTAACCGATATGTCAGAAATGCAGCCGAACAGAATGTGATTATTCGTGTTAATGAACAGATGAGTAAAACGCGTTGCTCAAGTTTGTTAGGAGTTGAAAAAGCAGACACCAAGCACCAAATGACCAACCATTGAAAAGCCTTGTCTTTGTAATCGGCTGAATTCCTACCTTTTCCTCTTTTTTTCTCTCTGAAATGAGTCACGTCGACTCAGTTGACCCGGGAACTGTTAACACTGCGAGTCGTCTCCTGATTTCTAATATAATAATTTTACGATGAAGTCCATTTGTGAGAAACCTCTTTGCTGTATAAAGGAGTTCTATGTTGCGACTGGCACAATATTAAAGATTATGGTTTTTCAGTAAACAAGTACACAATTTAGCCTAATGTTACTTGACTTCTACCATCCGATGGATAATATCATACCGATAATACAAAATAATCGGGTTTTTCGATCGTCAATTAGTAAGAAAATATCTGCTTTCCAGACAAAATGGAGTCAATGATTTTGGTTTATTTTCAAGTTGACCATCACTTACATTTGATCGCAGCGTTCGCATTCAGATAGACTTTCCAGCCAGTCTCGTTCGAAAAGAAGCTCTAGACTCGAGTTTCGCTCTCATTAGAGCTTATCAGTAGTGCATATCCTTGCCACGGCCGGGATTTGATTTGGTTCGGAATCCCCGATAGAAAGGGTTACGAACTGAAGCTAGACGAATTGATCAGGAATTGGTTGTAGTGTACACATCTGATTAGAGGTTATGGCTCAAATGTATTAATGTGGTCACGCCGAATGTGAAGTAACCGGAATAATCGCACGAACTGCATTTGAAAATCCCGCCGGAATGTGAATTTTCTGAAGAAGAACAATCTACGATCCAGACAAACTTTTCGTAGGTGAATCAGCAAACCAATTTCTGTAAGGTACAATTGTGACCAATTGTGTATAACAGTCAATTTTTCACATGTTTCTTCGCCAACTTGATACAATCTGATTTTGGCCAAATAATCTGATGTCCAGGCGAATCACATAGGTCATTTTTATAGGTCCTTGAAGTTCCTTGAAAATCAGCGTAAAACGTACACATAATGGGTATAGTTTATATACAGATTAGCTCAAGTATGATGCGGAGGTTCAGCTTGAAGTCGATTAGGACAAACAAAAATTAATTAAGATAACCCGAGGAATCAACAGAAACAGCAGAAAAGCAGAGATATTTCATGTGATCAAAGTGATTCCGATTTCTTTGACTGGTGGTTGTGGATGCAAACCGACTGTGTAAAATGTTAGGTAAACTTTCCTCTTGATCTTTGGACTAAAATGCTTGAAACTGTTCAGTACCGTAGATCCCCTCAGAGCAAGTAAGTTTATTGCAATAGCATCAAATTCCTGAGGAACTTTCACGTCTGAGTTAATACGAATGTGGTGAACATGCAGCGTAAGAAATAGCTACAAAACAGTACTCAAAAGCGCGACGCAACTTTTCAAACACAGTAAATCGGTTTGAAGTACAAAACACAAATGACTGTAACCGGAAAAACTTGTGAATTGAAATTTCAAAATCTGAAAAGTGTACGGATAGAATGCGTGATGTGCTTCTATAGAATGTACTGCGTGAGGACGTAGTAATGTTACAGAAATGGTGGTCGGAACTAAATTCCCACACTTCCCTGACGGTGAATTTGTTGTGTAGAAATGAATTAATCCCGAGCACTGCCAAAGGTTTGTTCTTTAATGAAATACTGTTTGAAGTCATACGACATTACCGGCAGGCGGTGTATCAAAGTGTGGCAAGAGTTTACTTCAATAGTTGACGAAGACTTGGAACCTCAAACGAGTGACACCGCCACCATCATCATCATAAACAACGATATACCAGCGGCTTACACCTACGCTAAACCTTTGTACAACCCTGCAGACAGTAAGTTCCAAAGATGGAGGAGAGAAATGGCAGGGGTGTGACTTGAACACACAGGTATTCAACATCAAGATGTTTTATCTCGTGAGCAAAAACTAAGCTGCTAACGACAACATGGCCAAATCAACAAGGCGGCTTTCTCCCGGCTTCCACAGACACGCGTCACCATTCGTGTTCACTTCTTGGATATGTTGGCCAAACAGCGAAAACATTAAAGCCGCTGAACTCGAATGGTCTCTATTTCTCCTAATATCTTCAGCCATTAAATCCGACTGGTAAAGGGATCAGCCTGAAAGAAGAGCTTGAACTACAATGGCTGACATTTTAACGCTAAACGTCATTACTGTGCGTTGACTCATCATATTTTCACCATCTAACTTACCTCAGTCCACGCTGTCGTCTGCCCAGAATGTTAGGTATGGTAGGTGGCTATCTGGCATCTTTGACACATGACCTGTACGTGAGCTTATGTATGAGAAAAGATCGGACGAGTGAAAGTTTTCAACGCTAACTGTCATGTAACAGCTTCCTAACCTCACTCTCTCTTACCTGTTGGTACAACCCGACGTTGGCGATCGACTGTGGATATCACTGATGAATCATACAAAGATGGCTCACGTTGTCTACTCTGAACGACCAAGTTTAACAATGTCAGTAGCCAAGTATGTTCGATATTTGTGTTTCTCGCTAAGCGGACCAGTCTGTTATGCGGAAGATCTTAGATTCCAACCGCGCTACCGTTCTGTGCATTCACTTGGGCAAGTGTCCAAACATGTGGACGTGTATTTAACTTTCCAACAGTCTTGATTTGTATGCATCACTAGATATGGATACTTACATAGTTTTCATGAAGGATATTCATATTCTCATACAGCCAATCGATTTTAACGAGGTTAGTGATAAACTAGCAGCGTACACCCTCATATCTCTGAGTTCGAAGTCTTAATAAATGGTGAATACGCTGATTGACAACGTCTCAGGTGATCTTGCTGCACTGAATTCTACTACACTTCATACTGTTTCAAAAAGCATTAGGTGACGAAACATTCGATTGCTGATGATAACTTGCACACTAACGTGCAGCTTGAGATTAGTAACCCCATAAAATAAATATTCTCCATTTCTGGTCACAGCTTCTACATACAAGTAACTTTTCCTGATTGAAATTATCCGATTCTGTTCTTGATAGAGTCCCCTATTAGTGCGCATCCAATTTCTGATTACTCAAATTCTGGTTCACGTGATATTTTGGGCAAACTTATTGACCACTGAACCACAGGTCTCATATTGGATGTGACCCAATTATTAGACAGTCATCGCTGGTTGTGAGTTATGTGCGAGTTTTCTGGAATAGACCCAGAGATTTTGAGGGTTTGCCATCAAAATGAAATGCCAGAAATCAATGGAGGTGTTGAACAACGTTGTTGTTAATTGTTGGGCTGTTACGGATTCTTTTCGGAATAGATTGATCATCTCATGTGTAAAAGAACCTGGGCGGCTACCTATTTTCAAGATATACTACTCACACCAATCTCTGTTTGCCAACTTTAGTTCTTCAGTGTTGCACACCTTAGCCTATGCTGAGTGTGAAGCCCAGGTTCAAACGTACGTGTAGTGAGCACACCACCGCATGGACGCCGCATTTCCGAGTGTTTTTCCAGAATTGCTTAAGTAAAACGTTCAGTCGTGTCGAACTGAAATACCTTGAATGTACTGTTCACTCTAATCAGTAACTGCTATCATTACTTGTCAGTTTAGTTGAAATCTGTTTTCACGGAAGTATCCTAGTGAGACCGAATCCTTCAAACGTTGCTCAAATAAAGGAATCGGTCACCTCAAAGTTCTGTGCTTTTGAATTTCCACGAAAGTGCACGCCGTTTAATTCAAATTTCTATTTCCTATAAGGCGTATATGATACGGACGCAGTGATTTCGCAACGCAAGTCTAGGCTCTGTAACTTAATCTGATTAGCCATGGCCCTGAAAATGTAATATGTTCAGTGACACAATATTGCCTATAGAGAAAAACAATTTCTTGTCACGTTAAACCTTGTTGTTCAGACAGCCGTCAGTTTTTCAGGCTTAAATTGTCTGATAATAGTACCCATGCATCGCCCAAATTTCACCTTGCCATTGACATCTGGGAAAGCGACAATTGTCCAAAACCGTTTTTACAGAAATCAAACCAGATTACTGAGAATCACTTCCGATGAGGCAATTAGGCTAATTGTTTCGATGGCGCTATTAGGCGAACAAGACCATCTAAAGCCCTGTTGACCAACCTCTCAACTGAGCTGTTTATCACAAGTTTACAACTAGAGATTTCAATACTAGTTTCAAATTTGCATGTGGAATACGAACAACTTGTTCTTCGCTAAATTCCGACAGCACTGTTGATTCACTCTCGTGATACGTTACGATTGTACGCATCCCTCTGATGTAGGGACTGCTAAATAACCGAAGTTTCACAGAATCTGTTGATAGTGACGCTTAGGCTTTGATGTTTTACTTCGATGAATTGTTTCGAAAGCACATAGAAATTTCCCTTACTGTAAGTAACAATTAGCAGTACATTACCTCGTCTGAATCGTTAAATGAATTTTGGTCTTCGTGTTTTATGGACAAGAATGTAGACTACTAAAACACACTGTGTATTCCCAAGGGGATGTTTGGACGCAATCTTATGCAATCTCAAAAAACGCAGCACATTTGTTAACCGCTGTGACGGTTACTAAACTTTCCTAACAGAATGACGTTCGCTGCTTTAGTCAGATTGTCGGAAGTTTACTGTAACCGAAAAAAAACACAAATCTTGGGCAGTGATGTTAATAAACAGTATATTTGTTTATTCAAAAGTAACCACTTCGTCAATTTTAATGAACGAGAGTGAGTACACTTATGGAATTTCAAAACTGCCTCGTGTGAATCGTTTACAAGATTGTTCATATTGACTTTCAGTTTCCGATAATTCGCTTGTTTCCGAACACAGCCCTTCACACTCATGCTCGACAAGTACCGGGACTCCGTCCTATGTGCAACCGAACTTGGTTTGTACCACCAACACTGCTGACCCAACAACACAGCTGAACCAATCAGTGCATCCAACGATGCAAACAAGCGTCGGAAATATGGGTCGTGCGGTTGACCCACAGAGTAGGGAGGAGCACCGACTGATCGCGCGTTATGCGGCACAGCTGGCAGCAGCTTCTGCGTTCAACTCAGAACTCGAGGTTAGATGACACGTTAAACTCATAACCCCGTTTTGTTTCAAACCAGGTAAAGCAATTTTGAGAGTGCATACAGTCAGATGAACATGTTAGCGGTTTACATCCTGATCTTCCCAACTTTTGTCTAGGTAGTATTTGGTTGGTTGTTACGGCACTATCGGCAATAGTGTTCGACTTGTTAATCGAGGTCAGTATTTCAACCAGAAAGCACAAATTGTTGGCGAAATTTTGCACAAACTCCTGGTCATTACTCATGGGAGCAAGAACGTCTAACCGTTTATCACGATCATAAAGAAGTACATGGCAATCATCCAAGGAAGCACACTGTAATAGACTCTTCTTGATGATCTATTGTTATCTAGGAGTTTTATTTTAAACTCGAAGAATTCTAAGTCGATTGAATGCAAGTGATACACACATATAAATATACATTTGTAATTACCGCTAGCTTGCAGCCTGGCTGGATTTGGTGTTGTAATATATAACAATTTGGATCGCGTTTAAATGAGCTACCACCTGATAAACTGACAGTGACGTTTAGCTGAACGTTCTCGCAAGATGCAATAAGACATGCAGTTCATGATGGAATTACTTCGTTCACCTTCGTCAATCAGTTGCATACAGTAAACTTAACTTTTAGCAGAATTTTCTATCAATTGGGAATGAAAGTTACTTGGGGGGAGGGGGTTAATCCGCTTACTGCCTGGTTGACCTGGTTGTGTACAGGCTACTTCACTTTGGTAGTTTGGACAGTGCGTATAAGAAGACAATAACTAATGAACCTAAGGGAGAACGTTTCAAAAAAATTATAGATTGTTTTCTGTTGTTTTCACAAGCTTCACAAGCGGTTAAGTTGTGTCCAGTTTGTCTGCGTACGCTGTGCTGTGTCTACCTCAGGTCCACTCTGAGCACAGCAACAATGGGAGATGAGATTTGTCGCACTAGTCAGGGCCAACGAATGGGGTTGGCAACCACTGGTTTATTTTATGAATAAGTTAATTCAAAATACGTGTAGGGCATGCGAGCAGTTTAGCATATTTGCAGTGCTGTAGTCAAGGGGATCACAGAAACTTCATTCAGGTATACCGTCGTAAAACCTTTACCTTCTATAAGTGATATAAAACGACTCCTGTGCGCGTAAATTAAAGAACGGGTTCCAACCCTAGAAACATATGTGTGCACTATGTGGGAACTTTCATCAAAGATAATGTCGATGTGTTGCTGCCCATCAGCTGCGGGTACACATCGGCCATGTGGAGTGGTGTTCGCGTTCGATGTTGTGTATTTTCACATATTCTGTAATTGGTCTCGTGCGATAAACAATTTCACAGGCCAAGCGTCTTTTGCGGTCGCATCATAAAACAGTTGTGAGAAACACCACACAGAGAAAACGGTCGAATGAGACGAAGCGACTATCAAAATTGCGGAATTATGTAGGCTCATATCGTCATGTAAAACGGACCTGATTAAAAGTCAACTGAGTAATCCTTCCGGAATTAGAGATGGATGATGGCAAGCATTAGTTATTTACCAATCTCTTCAGGAGCAATATACGTCAAGTTATACGTGGGTGTTGCTGGTTTATGTAATCATTTGTGAAATAAAGATGATGAATCGATAATACCAAGCACACATAAGTTCAATACCTGAAGTTTACATCGAAATGTTTGGTGATCAATGCAAACTGGGACGATTAAGTAGATACTGTTGGCATGCTCTTAGTTTTTGAAAATTGTAGACTATTTTCGCATTCAAAATCACTTCGGTTTCTTATTTGCCTTTTGGAACTTGGTTTTTCTGTTGTTTTTTTAACCTTGCGGATAATCGGTGTGACTGGCATAATACCAACAACGTCAACATAGATGTTTGTTCCTAAGTGCGACCAACCGAAAGGACGGTCTGTTTGAGGTAACCAGTTATCAAAGTAGCTAACCACTAACGGCGGACATCCGCTGCATTGCTGTCGAAGAGTTGAATCTGGTTACCCAGTCTACACCTTTCAGGTTTGAGAGAATTAATTGCAATCGCTTGTGCGATATATGTCAGAATATTTCATATGGGGAGAAATGCACAGTAGGGAAAGGACTGAACATGCGAACTTGTGAATACCCACCTTTGCCGAAATTGTTCCTCAAAGTAGCCTTCTTCTATCTGTAACAAATCACGGGTAAATATTTATAACCTAATCAGATGTCCCCGTTCTGCCCACACACATACACACACACGTTAACTTGCTTATGAAGATTCGCCCTTGGTGTTGTCCACTTCAGATCTTTGAAAAACTAGACGATATGGATGTTTTGACCTGTGTTGTCTAGCGACATCTTCAATGCCTGTTTTCGTTTTCCTGGTTGTCTGACGTGTCATTTTTGTTTGTTTGGTTTATAACAGAAGTTCGGTGACTTTGCCGATTCACCGAACACTCAAAAACAATTGATCACCGAACTACAAGCCAAGAATCGGTAAGTTGGTTACTAAATCTCCGAGATCACAGTTGCCCTGTTCTCTGAAGCTACACATTCATAGTCTGACACAATTTTGCACGCAGTTTCGTTTTCACTGAGTGAGTCTCTATGACTGAACAACATTTGGTCGCGTCTCTCGAAAGAACTTCAGACTAGTGAGTAGTTTGGCAGATCTGATCATTTGGAAGATACCCATTTGTGAAAAATAAGAGGTTCGTCTGGATTCAATTCAGCGACGGAAACAGCATGCTTGAACGTGGTATCTTCACTGTTGAATATTCCAGTATGGACTGTTTAAAAATCCTTTTTGGGATGTCCATCAACTGGATCATTTGGTGGATTCCGTAGGAAACAGTGAGGCAGGTGATTAAAAAAGTCAAGAGATGAAATTTCCGAGCTACTGGCATGGCTTCGTTACTCAATTGGTAGAACGGATGCTGCGTTTCAGAATGGTGTTCTTTTTGCTAGTTCGAGACCAGATAAAGCTTAGATTTTTCATGATTAGACCTCTTCTAAAATGTTGGGTGCTGAGGAAGTAAGGTAGAAATGATAGTCGTAAGTACAAATACTTACTAGAATAACGCAACAAAGTAACCATGGGATCTGTGAGGGTACGCACTTGAAGCTTTCGAATGCCAATTAGTTCAACATTATCAATCACGGTAGAACAATAAACTTCACGAAAAGACTCAGAAAAATCTACGAAATGTTAGGTGCAGTGCTCTTTCATCTGAACGACTAGGTATTTCTAGTGGGCTTGATTAAAACAGTGATATACCGCACTGCAGACAAGTAGTGATTACCAATCGAACTAAAGTAATTTAGAAATGTAGTGATGTAGAAGTGATGCTATCAAGAAGACCATAAGTGTCACAAGAAGTACCTTAGCTGATAGCATTGCGTTCGTATCTTAGCAGAGGATTTCGAGAACCAATAATTTCGACACAAGGACACAATCCCTTGCCCTTAGATTTGCCGTCTAATTTTTGCGTGTTTACTTTGAATTCAGGAGGTTTGTTCATAGAAATCTGTTCACATCTTTTGTCGCTCTCTTCTTTTATTCTTGTCTGTTATTCTTTACCGATTCTCTGTTCAATTTCTTCCGTCTAACCTTTCTGCCTCATATCACCATCCAAGATTGTTTACCATGTTGACATTCAAGCCAACAAACGGACTCAAATGTAGCCAGTTTAACTGTAGGTAGTGGGTGGGGAGGTATTGACGTGCAAAATAACCGATGAGATGCAGCAAAAGTTTTTCATCTCTGGCCTTCCTCAAATTCATGATTGCCAGCACCCTGAATTTGGTGTTAGTTTACTAGAATGACCACTGTGGCACTGTGAAATACGAACATTCGAACAACGCGGAGTGCGCATGGATTTCCTTGAGATAAGAAGGAAAGTTCGTACCTAAATAAAATCGGGCGGAGTAATCCGTTCAGAATTGATATACAGTTTTGCTTACAACGGATAGAATCTGTGTACACAAATTACAGTGTATTGAAGGGTTGATTAACAACGTGAAAAATGTGTATCGTGATTATTTGTAACGATTAATTTTGAAAGCCAAATAGTCCTTAAACAGTGCAGTAATCTACACTTCTGATTAGAGGTTGTGGATATGCCGGGTTTAGTCACTAGAAGAAACAAGCTTGTTTTCAATGCTTCATCATCAAGCTAAATATAAGACGTTCACATGGGTTTTTCGGAGGTAGTGTATTGATGGGGTATAAGACGGTATTCATTACTGTCAAGTTAGCCAGATTTGAAAAGGAACCTATCAGCATTCCTACCTAAAAGATCGGTCCGGTGGATTGTTGCATTTTCATGGGGTGAGTGAAGCGGATTGTAATGGTTTCTGTGATGTCCATTGAAAAAACTCAATCAAGAGCGCAGTGACTGCCGCCGGGCAAGCCTTTATCGATCACTGAGCTATCCACGCCAGGTGATGCTGTCGCATACGTTCAGATGATCGCCTTGTTGTGCGGTCTATATAGCTTGCTCTACAATAAAAAACCAGACTCTAAACATAAAAAACCGTATGTATAGGCAATACATATTTCAGTTGGGGAGGCAAAACTGGTGTGGAATTAAGTCGAACACGTAATTGAGCTGCGAACTAGGTTTTGTTAAGTGCTATGTCAAGTCTCTTGGTGATGTTTTTAGCACGGCTGTCGCCTTCGAGTGGTGAAGAAATGTACATAGATATTTGTGTACAGTTTGCTGTATATCTCCGTTTGTGCTAATCAGCATGTACTCAAAAGATAAACTGCTGTGGATAGCCATGTTCACGGAGTGTGTTGAATATAATTTTTTTTCTCCTGTAATGTCATCCGAGCATAGTTTCGTGGCTTTATCTAGTAAACACCCAAATTAGTTCTTTTTGTCTTCAAGGTCAAAGGCTACCAAACTGGTATACTGTCATGATCAGGTTGATTTAAGATATACTTTATATTTTGTCGTGACATGAACACATTTAAAAATGCCATACCTATGGATGGTTCGGGTTTCAGGCTAAATCGGATAATTTTATGGTCATAGCTGAAGTGTATCATTGTTTTATGAAAGCTTTCAGATTCGTCTGCACTGTAGATAATATCACTCATAAAACGCTTGCAAAAAGCCAGTGACGTTATGTAGTTTGCCGGCGAACTGTTTTCAAGCTCCGCTACCAAAATATCGGCCGGTGAACGACCTGACAATGACCCTATTTTTACTCTGTCCAGTCAGGCGATATGACTTACAGGGAAACTTAAACCAAGCGTTGTAAGTACGACGATGCAATAATTGTTTCGTTCATCTACTGTTATCTTTACGTTTATGTTAGTGCCTTCAAAGTGCTGGCCGACAAACTGAGTTGTCTGGTCTAGCGGGATATTTCTAATCAACATAGAATAATCTACTAGAGCTATCTAGGTTAATTTCTGTGGAAACTGTATAAATTCTGTGTTTTGCTGCATAGTGTAATAAGTGGGATAAGTATGAGAACGTGTAGACGAAGATAGATCAAGAGTGGATGGTTTATTGCATGGAAGGTAGCCAACACTAACTTTAGTAAACCGTTAACTAATCAATTGGTGCGTCAACAGATCACTAGTACGGATGTTAACCCATAAATCCATCTCAGTTGAAGACACCTTCGGGATTTCCCATTCATTTTACGACTATTATCCTTCACCCAATTAAGATCGACACTTTACTCGTGATGGTTTATCGGATTAGTGTTTCGTATAGTCTGATTGTAGGTAATTGTCTAGATAAATCAGACTTAAGTATAAGATTCCACGAAACAGATCTCAGTGTTTGGAGGAAAGACGTCTAAATGCAGGAGTTAAAAAATGACAATAGTGACTAACAGAGTAGGCAGAACGTTAAGATGAACTGTTTGTAAATACATAAGACAGACTCTTAGGTTTCAGACTAAAAGTTACAGCTCCTTCTGTATGCTCAGTCATACTTCGTGCTGATAGTATACCTGCCTTGATAGTCAATACTTTCATGTGTTTATTTTTGAATCTATCTGATTTAGCTTTTAAGTGAATTATTTATCCAATTTCTAAAAGGTGCAATGTTTTCTGTACAATTTTTCCCTAACAGATATAAAGGTTCATTCCTCAGTTACTCGCTTTGAAGATCACGTACGCAGATCTATTGCAGTGTATTCAATAAGATTAGCTAAAATGATTCCGTACAAAAAAATTGGCTTAAAATTAATTGCCCACACCAAACGTTTTAAGGTGACTGTTTTCCTACGACTGAGAGGTGTCGGTAATCGTCAATGAATTCTGAGTGATTAACTTGAAAACAATATTAAATGCTGTTCCGATATTGCGCCCTCCAAAAACTTAAAAGACCCCCTGATGTTCACCAATAACAATGTTCACCTAAAATTCAAAAAGCCCATTCTGGCAGTCAGAGCATCAGCATCCAGTACTACCTCCAACATCACGAGCTGGACAAGGAGGTCAGTAACTTTACAAATTTGTTGAAGAAAATCAAAAATATCCGCAACAAAATTAGTCTGCTGTGAAGGGTTTTTCTTGGAAGCAACTTGTACAAAGTGCGCTTTCAAATACTCACGAAACTCTCCATAGAGAGCTTCCCTTTCATCTCAACATAGAAACTGAGGGCAAGCTGGATTAATTTACACCGGGCTTGTCTTCATGAGGCCTATGGGCTAGCAGTGTAGATATATGACCGATTTTACTTGTTCCCAGAAAGTGTACCATAAACGTTTGTGTAGGATATGGGTGGGGAGTACAAGTCGAGTGACCCAATGCAGGTAGTCCACAAAACAGGATTGGTGATCGGATCATGCTAGCCATATTCATGAAACCTTGTCTTAGACATTTCAGTCAGCCTGTTTCAAAAGGAAGCACTGTGTCCGAGTTTCGCTGCCGTTGGAGCTCGCGATTAGTGTATGGGCCTGCCACGGCCGAGCCTAGAACCTCGATCACGCTTTTATGAAGCAACCGTGTTACCCACTGAGCCACTTACCTTATTTTAGGCGTAATTAAAGTAGCATATATAAACTCTCAGCCACATTCGATTACGAATAATGCTGACATTGCCGATCGCCTCAAGTGGAAGTACGATAACTTTTCTGTGAATTTCAATTTCGGTGACTCCACTAATAGAGCTTCTGTCCAAGTTGTAGTCACAGGAATCACTAACTTGTTGGTTATTGGTGAGTAGTAGGGACTTTTGATTCTATACACCTAGAACATCACTCAGAGTTGATCGCGGCCATCGCACTGTGAAATGTTTACTGCAATGCAATAGCCGCAATCAATTGTGGATGATGTTCTACCTATACAGAACCAAAATTGCATACTACTCCCAAATAAGAGAGAGTTATCTTTAGAGAAAATGACTTCTGTAGATACTCTCGGGTAGCATATGAAGGTAAAACACTTATTCCAGTTCACTAACATACTAAGTGGACTTTTATCATCCATTGTCGTCAGATGATTCACGTTAGTAATTGTGAGAACAATCCAGACCGTCAATGGATGTCCATCATTGAGCTTCACACTGAATCACATCAGTTTCCTCAAGAGAGAATGTTAGTATTTTCAAGTTACCTCGTCAATGAGACCGTCCGACCTAAAGTTCTTGGGGCTACTGTATAATGCACACCTTCTTTTGGATGCCTGCGAGATGTCGTTCACTTCATACAACTCAAGAATTGTCTGTCATTGTGGACTGGCTTACTCATCTTGTCACATACTAACCAGTGGTATGATTTCAACATTTGCTGAGTGGCGTATGCTGGAAAGACAAAGCTCCGAGCGTGTTTTTATTAAGAAATAACTTGTGCCATTGGATGCCAGTTATCCGTAGGCAGAAACCATGCAGAAACCCAAGAACAATGCACATGAGCCTCGAAGTCTGGTTGGCTTTACTTCATTTAAGTGAGTGCAAAAATGTGTTACTGCTCAGAATCATTCAGGCTTCATTTCTTGTCATAACGGAAGTACTGATAATCTCATCTGAATGATAATGTCGACCCTAAACTATGCTGAAGCCCCTCTCATCGGCCGCATTTATTATTTGTCAAATTACAACTAACTTGATGGATGATATCTGTAGGCCGCCTGTAGCCAGTTATTAGAACAATATCATTACACAGAACTTTTGTGTGATGTTTAAGAGGTCACCATTGCATGGTACATCGATGCTCCTATATTTCTGTTGTGGTCAATTCTGCAAGTTCCTTGATTTCTTCAAGAAGATTAAGAGATTTTAGATATCTTCCTGTTGCGATGGGACTAGTTTCCAGTAAGTCGGATACTGAAAGCATGCATTATAAGGATTCGCACTGAGGAAGTACTTGTGAAATAGCGACTGATTTTACAATCCTGACGCATTGTGGTTTCTCTGTCAAATTTCTTCAAATAACGTGCACTGAATTTCTCGTCAATTTCTGACAAGGATTGTCGTATCCTCCTTCGGATTACCCCTTCTGCGCACTCTAAAGTTCTAGTAAGTTTAGTTCGAACGGTGCAGTCTTTCATTCTCTAATAACAAGTTTCATGTTGGACGTCAATGTCATCCGTATTTCATCGCTGTTTCAAGTATTGTGTAACGAATAAATAGGAGTCCCAGCTATTCAACACCAGCTTAGCGGGATCGAAGATTTCTCCGAACTCTTTTCATGAACATTACTGAAAAAAGAAAGAAAATGGGCGTCTTCATAATGCTACGTGAATAAGAAGTCAATTTCCTTATTGAGCTTTGGCTAATTTGAGAACTGAAGGTAATTAAAGTAGTTCCAACTTCGGAGCCTGTGGTTTTCTAACAGCCTCGAGCCTAATCATGATTGAATCCTTACCACCCTAGTGAGATTGATGTTTCTAGTTGGGATGAGTAAAACGCATTTCTTACCAACATTTTCACCATGATCGAAGTTAATTCTGTGTCGGACCTTGTCGTCTACGTTTCCCGCCAGGCAAATTTCCGATTCGAAGGAAAAATTCTTGCCTGTGGCTGGATTCGAACCGGCGACATAAACGACGTGCCCAAACGTGGAAAGGCTACGCAAGACTGGCAGAACGCTTGCCGTATTGAGACATGCTGTTTCTGTCACAGGTTCGACTCCAACAGAACCCCAGCTTTTTGACCATTGAGCCTCTTCCAAGTTGTTTAATTTGCTACAATTGTTAATATTAAACGTTTTGAACTGTCTTGCAGAAAAATTTTGAAAGAAATCGAGCGTCTCAGGGTGGAGCAACAAAAACAAGCGGCGGTTATGGCTGCCGCAGGAGTCTCTCGAGCGGGCACAACACATGAACAGGAGCATCTAATTGGAGCCTTGAGCCCGACCACACAACCTCATTTGGGTCGAACAGAAGGTTTTCCTACCGGTATCACAAATACACATTCTACTCATGAAAACCCAAAGCTCGTCAGTGAATTACATGTGCTTCGGCAAAGAAAAGATGAATTAGAGACAAGAATGAACAACTTACAGGTTGGCTATATTGAATGTGCATGTATTCTATAATTAAGCAATCTTACTATTCACTCCGTAGTAGAATCGAACATGATGCACTATCATCAGTCATTTCTAAACCGCAAAGTCTACTCCGCAAATGGCATCCTAAGCTCCCAAAGCTCACTTGATACAATCTATTCAACTTCCCTGATTTTAGACTTTCGATTTCACTTAGCGGTGGACTGAATTCAAGCAACCAACTGCCAGTGACACTGGGCATTAGAGATCAACATTAGATCGACATACTTTCAGATCTACCGAACTAACCGTTGTCACAAGTTTCATTTTAAGTTCAACTCTTCTCGCATTTGATCGTAGCTTTCGGATTTGGAAAGACCTTGACCAGAAGCTTGAATCTTGGCCGTGGATAAGATGTACAATGATGACGAACTCTAACAAAAACGAAACTTAAGCCCAGTGTTTCCTTTTAAAGAACGGTGGCTGAAAATAAACCAAAAGTAACAAAACACACCTGACTGTAGCGGAGAGTGAATAGTCAGTTTATGGAATGGAAGATTGTTAAGGAGTCAGTGAAGTCGATGCTAATAAGAGTGCAACAAAAATGTGTGCCTAAATAAACTTGTCGTAAAAAGAAGTATATTGCGATTTATAATTAATAGTTTCCGCTCATATCTAGACCCAATTCAGCCCCCACAAACCTGTCGCAGTACCTGTGGTTAGTTTGACATCTTCAAGTTCACCAACAAGTTAAGTATGACCAGCTGACGGTTGAATTCTCTGTAGGCATGTGAAAGGTGCAGCCAACGCGAGAACCGTATATGCTCAGCCAACTACGAACGACCGTATGAGTGTGGTTTGTTTGTTAGCCGCAACCGGGTTTCTTTCATTTCTAAATGTGGCTGTCTTCGTGTGTTGTCCTATAGGCTCAGCCTTGTGACTTATTGGATTCTCTTGTGTGATAGACTTCTTGAGACCAACCAGCAGCCATTAATACACTGAGCTCTGAAGACAGTCCTGTTTCTGGCAAACCCTCTGTTCAGCCTATTCATGCGCTCTGTTTGGTTCCATTTTACATACGGTCAATCAGTTTTTTAACGTAAGACGACAAAATCAACGTGTTTAGTGATCAGAATGTTCCAGAGGCACACAACCTCCTTTCCAGTTATTGCTTCACGGCGAATATTCCTACCAGGTTAACTTCAACCACACAACCCATTACGGTAACCGTAGATATCGAAGATTGTACCTAAGGGTTTATTTGCGAGTTAATTGCTTCGCTCATCTCAAAATCAGTGGGGTCCGTGAATCAGTGCAAATTTTATTAACGTTAAGTGTAACTGCGTATTCTATCTCAACTCAAGGTGGAATTACAAGTAGGTATTCAGTGTTCAAGTTTCATTGGAAACACAAGATAGGTTTTGTGATTTTTGCCACTCAGCACTGACCTGAGATAAACTGTAAATTAATTACTGCACACAAGTTCATTTATCTTGAACACAATGCTTACCTTCAGCCTCGTCATTTTGTGCTACGTCATGTGATTATAATGTAGTTTTGCTGATTATATATGGCCTGTTTTCTTTCCAGACAAGCTGAATCAACGACACCTGTAAAACGACTATTCTGTACGCGTACAGGAAACCGTAATATTTGTTTTGAAGGTTAATGTAGCTGGTAATATTACACTGCAGTGTGTTCAATGAAGATAAGGGATAAGTTTTCAATAGCTGTGGCCGATGCTTTACCTAGTGAGCGCTTAATTTACCCCACAATATCGATACGACCAACATACAATTTGTAACAAAGACCATTTCCACCTAAGTGACAGGACTGTTGTTTGATTTGACTAACTACTGTACCTTCAAGGCTTGGTAAAAAGGTTGGTATAGCATTTGCCGAAATGTGTGTTCCTTTCGAAAAGATGTTTCAAAAAGTCCTCCTTTTTGTGAGGACTGGAAACCTGTGAACACATCAAACGCACCACATTTATTCTTTCCAACTCCTCACTTGACTGCCCCGTTGAATGTTTATCAGTCTTCACTACTCAATATCCCGAGTTTACAATGAATACGGGTATTTCAGGCTCTAGTTAGCCACTAACTATTAATTTATTTATCTGATTTTTGCGGCCTGCGATCAGCAGCGGATTCAAATACACCCATTAAAATTCCGCCTAAAAACGTTGAAATACTGGTCTCTTAGCAACGTGGCGGAGCTATAAGTTCCATGCCAAAAATATGTACAATATAAATCAACATAGTCAACCAGTCTTCGCTGATGTGTAGATTTTCCAAATTTCATATTAGCCCCTCAGCCAAACCAGAATTTAAGAATTTTCCCTTGTAGCACTTCGTCCTCTTAAAAAACTGCTTTTTGAGGTGTATTAGGATTGTTGACAAACAGATTGAGATTAACACAACGCTAGGAGCAAGTTGTAATATTCTATGTTTTAACCACCACGGTTAACCTTCCTCAAGAGTTTTGCAATCGATTAAAGTAATCCTGAGGAAGGCCAGACGAGGTGGTTGAAAAGTGGAATATTACAGCTTGCTCCTAACGTTGTTTTATTCCCAATCTGTTTATCAGTAACGTGTTAAACAGAACGCTCAAACTATTCGACTTCATTCGTACTAGATTTGGTGAAGATATCTTACTAGTATAGTAGGATTGCTTGTGAAAATAATTCCCGTTCATCAAAGCAAACTGCAAAGTACATGCTAGCCAGGAAACCTCTGATAAGTTACTCTAGTAGTTTGTAGGTCACTTTCAAAATTAACCTCCAGACACGCAAAAGTGTTACTGTATAACTCAGCCACCACCTGACTCACTTTTAGACAGACATTGTGTCAAACCCCAAAGTGGCAACCGACGGTAAGTTGTTACTAAACTTCAGTGTGGGCTTACATCTCATGCAACAAGAAAAGCCTCCACTGACCTTCTTAATCTCAAAGGCAAACCGGAATATGGTGTATCTCTGAATAAAATGTCCATCCAAAATATTCGTTCATTACCGGAAGGAGACCTCAACCTTTTAGGTCAGATTGATTCAAGGGATTAAGAATGATGAATTCTATTCCTCAACGGCAACTACAAATCACCCCGACAGCTGACGGTGCAGCACAACATTCTCAGAAAACTGAACTGAAAATGTGTTTGCGACAAATTATGCAGATCTGTTTGCTGCAGTAACATATTTAAAACCGGGAGTCCAATCGGTGGTTCGTTCAAGTCAGCCACTGTCCATTCCGGCCATATATGTATTGTTAGAAGTGAGTTGCGAAAATCACAGATGCAAATTTCATCACGTCTGTGAGCTATCTATCTTTGATACGCACGTATTTTTAATCAACACTCTCTATGGTTATATCTGTTTGTATGCTGACTACGTTGAGGGCCTCAACGCCGGTCTAGCTGAACATCCATTCTTACTGTGCACCAGCACATTTCTTCAAGTACATCATACGGACAAATCTGTTGCCAAACCAGAACTAACTGACACCTTTTCCAGATAAAATTCCATGATGGACAGATTTATAAGTTTGAAATAAATGGGTCTCAAGGCTTCATTCATAGTAGTTGTCCGTCATTAGTTGCTGACGGAGTATCAACAACTAGTAATCTCGACAGTAGCAGAACGCACTCAAGAGTTTCCTTTACAGCAGCGCATCAAGACAGCACTCCGGTAACTGGAGAAGGTTTACAGAACAGGCCATAATGTATAGTTCAAAGCTTCAAAACCCTTGGTTTGCATTTGCACAACAAAAATGTGGATTCTTTCTGCAACTTATCAGCGCGGTTTCTTAACCAACTAACGCAGAGGAAGCCCCAATCAAGCGGATAACTTGTGATGTAAGAGGTAGTGACAAGATCCCATCTGCTCATTCTCCTTTCACTCTTACAACTCATCGGTCGTCATAGTCCATACTTCCTGACCGTATGTCGGGTCCAAGAACACTTTAAATAGTTTTTAGTTCAGCTAATCTTATGAGGTTAGTCTCTAGCTGGTGGAAGAGTATTTTTCACAATCAAGCACCTCAGTGCTCTTTCTAGTTCAAATTTTAAGTCGCGTTTGCTGCATCCACTCATCATCTAGGTGACGTCATCTATCACGTCTCCGCAGCTGACTCTGAAGACATTAGCGTGCGCGAGATTTGTATGCCAACACCAACAGAGGAAATTTGTAACCGGACCGAAAATAGAAGCTTATCAATCACCTTCGTCATAAGCTAGTTTCACAAAGTATCCTAGGACGAGCGGTTTCACCCCACCAAAGAATGTAGTAGGTTGCGGTTTAGTCATCTATTATCGAACCACAAAAGAGTACTACCAAGTCCATTTTGTGAAACCACCTTTAAACATGATGGCAACCGGTTTATCAGCATACGCTATGTACGAATCCACAATCCAGGTGGTTTCCGCACATACCCTGCGTTCATGGTTGACCGAACTATTTCCGCTGCCTTAAGAACTATAGTTCACATTCAAAGCTTAAGGGTGAACTGGGAATTATAAGTTATATCAATATTGTGGTCAGCTGCTGATCGTAAACTCTATGTGAAACTATGCGGATCAAATTATCCTTTCCACTTCTCTCAAACAAACAGTTTTAAGGCATTGTCCCTGGGATCATCCATATGTCGGTTAGCCGAGGTCTCTTGCTTGCATTCTTGTCATTTATCCCAAAATAGAGGTTTGAATAAAGGAACAAGTAAAATGTTGTGTATGTTTTGTACCTGCATCCAAAATTCCGAAGAGGACAAATTTTCAGCATCAACCCCACTCGGAATGACTTTGATCACGTTTTCAAATCAGACGTGCTCACTCCACCTATACAGTCAGTCGCCTAGTCATCGTGGACACACACTCAAGATGACCCGGAGTATTTTTAGTGAAGTAACAGACAACCTTAACCGTCATTCTGTTTCTACTGGGAGTGTTATGCCACTTGATCTCTGACACCGTCATACGGCTTGATCCAGCACATTTTGGTCAGTTGTGCGCCTCATTTCGCATCAAAAATATTCGTTATATGATCTCCCATCCTCAGTCAAATGACCGAGTGAAACGCCTTGTAAATATATTTAAAAGTATTTTGCTTAATAAAGAGGAATGGGAGATAACAGGTAGCCCCATTCAAACCTTCCTGTTCTGCCTCCGTGTTACCTAAAGCGACACGTCTGGCTCGCTGGGAAACATTCATGGGAGAGGAAACACAAAGTTTTTACTCACCCCTTCCAATCCAGTCTGATGAACACAGTTGAAACATTTTGGGGGAGACTCGATTTAATCGACTTCATAGCTGTAAGTAGACTGTTCAAAGTTAGCAGATATACAGATGTTTTCGAACACAGAAATGTTTACCCATATCGGGTGGTCAGTACCATCAACAGTGACGCACAAAAAATCAGTTTTGTATTGTTTGTTTGTATGCACACTTGGGTATGGCATTTTAAACCAACCGAAACCAGCATCAATCAATGAGGCGTTCAAGAGCACACAACAAGTTATGTGCAGCATTTTTGTAGATAAAGTTAATCTATCTTTAACAATGAAGCCTAGAGGATACCAGTAGCTTCCAACACTAGATACGTGGTAGCTACTAACAGGTTGAAGAAACGAAAAAATGTGACAGCCAGTTTAACCCATCTGGGTCCATTTCACATCAGCTACTCACCAGAAATACTTATTAGCGAGGGAGGTTAAGGCTATCCTTATGTTCAACACTGAAAGACTCGGCCACAAGACTTAATTGACTGTGGTCAATCGATATTACCCCAGTTCCTTCCGATCATTTGTTCAGCACATTCCCGCACTTCAGTTAGTCCATTTAAGCTTCTGATCTGTCATGGTTTTTGGGTCTGTACATGATGCTTGCCAACTGCTTGGTCACTTGATGCCAAGCTGTGCAGTAACAATACAAGGATATGCACTACTGACGAGCTCCAATGAAAAAGGCTGGCTCGAAAATCGATCTGAATGCGAACACTGCGATCGAATGTGAGTGACGGTCAATTTGAAAATAAACCAAATCCCCGACTACTCATCAGTAAACAATACAATATGTTCACCATATGTGACAGTTTCTCCACCGCGTTAGACTGGGATGGTGAAAAATGAATATTGCACATGTGTAATTTGTTCTACAACAACATAAATCAGCTCTGTCGCCGCTGAACCGGTCTCCACACAGAGTAATTAGCCTGACTTGCATCAACTCCCTCCTTTAAACTGAACTACTAAGTTTAAAATTGAACTTTAGACATTAGTTGCACCACGATCAATTCTACAGTGTGGAGAGGGAATGACGAATTGGTATATTGCTGTTTGTTTGCAATAAATCCAGAGAAAAATAAATCTGCTTCTGAAACACTAGTTAGGTGTTACCCATGGAAATCATAGGGAAAAGTTTCATCAGTTTCAAAATCCAACTGAGACGTTTTGAAATCACTGTTTATCACCTCAAGATGATGAACACACACATTAAGTTTGGACCAGCCAGTATGTGGGTTTATTGAAGAGCATTGTGACTAAACAACTACGTATGTCTGCAAGAATTTTTTATATACCCCTGGTCCTATACATTAATATTCACGAGTAGTGCATCACAGCTTAAATGAAATTTGTTATTCCAACTTGACATCGCGCTGCTGATCGGACAGCAGCTGGATTTAGGAGGCGATTAACGCACTTCTTGCCCATCAGGCCGCCCGAACCTTATTCACAAACCAGGAGACCTGAACTTTGTAAAATGATGAGTACAGCTTGCTTAATATGAGATTATCGTACAGTAGTAAACAGGCTGAACTCAACAAGATGTGGATTAAAGCCGAACTTCCTGTTGTAACGTTGCTGACTGGTTCTAAATAGAACGTATTTGCTTCTAATGTGATCTGCCTGAAACTCCTATTGGGATGTGAAAGTTATGATTAAATGTGGATGTGGTTCAATTTGTTGCTGTCAGACTCCTTTTTTATCCTTGTTCACAGTCAACAAGCCTAATCCCACGAATTAAGCTAGGGCTCGACTCCTTCCGTAGAAGTTTCAATCTCCCAGTAATGTCTATTTAAAGAATAATAAATTATTTTACTTTGACTGAGTTCAAAATGCCATAGGTCAAGTATTAGCAGTTTCATCCCAATAAATTCTGAAAGCAATTCCAGTCGCTGGATGCTAAATGAAAACTCGGGTTTTTGGAACAATTTAACATAAACAAAAATTTTCACGAAGCCCCAACTGAACTCTCCCAATTAAAGGGATTAGTAGAAACTTGAAACCATTAGTAGCTGTTGATAATCAGTTTAAAATTAAAGTAACCGGTAAGTTCATCCGTTTGATTCTAAAGTAACCTCTATTCATAGGCCATAATTTTCACTACTTATACTAACCGAACATCTTTTGAAAGGGGTTGTTAATTTCACAATATCATTCTGACACTCTTGCCCACTCAGCGCAATCGGACAGAACTGATGTTACAACTAGAAACCCTCGTTCGTCTACTTTCAGTGGGCGGGACCAGTACTGGTGGTGCCGTTTCCATTCCTCCTCAAACTCGACAGCCGCTGCATGTTTTACAGCCGTCTGACCCGGACACTCCAATTCCTTCCGTAGCAAATATTCGTTCTGGCACTCCGTCTGCAGGCACGCGATTCGGACATAACTCGCGGGCTAGCACAAACCCTCCAGAAAATCCGCCCAGAAGGAGTTCCAGTTTAAGCCATACGTCTGCAGACCGTCTTTACAACACTGGTCGAGCAGATTCAGCCATATACAAGGTTAGTAAAATTATACAGCAAACTTCTTGGATGAACGACTTTCAAATAAACTTTTCAAATGCCTTACTCTGATAGTAGACAGCTTGAGTTTCGTCGTCAACAAACCAAAGGTGAAGGGCGCGTTCTCACTAGGACAGAAATTAACGTCATTTTTCTGCGCAATTACACTTAAAACTGAGTTTTTGACCACGTGATAAGTTTAGCTAGACGATTCCACCTGACTTCTTAAACAGTCACACATGGACAATACTCGTTGCACAATGGTTCAAACTGGGAGCACTCTGTACCTAATTTGAGTTAACAGCAGCGATGAAGGCCACATGCATCCAAGAAACGTGTGGTCCCTCAGTTGTGTTACGGATTTAAGACATACAGGTATAATTGACCTATTTATTTCCACTGATTGATAAAACAGAGTACAACCCAAAGGATAGAGTGCTGATAATTATGCCAGAATTCACTATTAAGTCTTAGCCAATGTGCACGACCGTCATGGGGAGCAGTAGGCTTACAGTTCATGCTCACTGAGTTGTGAACAATGACCACGGTGCTAAGATATTACAAACGATACATCGAAGAATGTTAGGGTTTGACATGAAACCAAGCAACATGTAAAATGGATTGTGAATTACAGATCAAAGTTAACCTTCCAATCAGCCCGTTTGAGGAACAACGACATCATGCGCAGAACATTGTTAGGCGTGAAAATGTGCTGTGAGAAGTTACCGAGTGAAATTAACTGGATATTTACTGTGTCCTCTCCAAATGTGGTCAATTCGTATGCAATTGGGAGTGATCTGCTTGAAGTAACGGCTCTTCCGCGTTCAGCTATGAAGTGACAGGAGAAAAGTCAGTGTTTTTGTAGCACATGAGGTATGGCGTTCACATTCCGCTCCTGACAACGAAACAATTATTCAGGCAGACTATCAACCGAGGTAAGAAATTCAACGTTGAAAGAACGCACAGAGAGGCTTCTGAGATGGGAAAATGCCACCGATTTGAAACGAAATAGAACGCCTAATAGGATGCTACCTCAAAGTTAAGTGGGTTTTCTAAGCGCTTAAATGGATGAGCTGACCAAACCTAGTTCCTGTTTTTGGTCCGGCTAACGCGTTGCCTCCACATAAATGACGATCAACGAAGGCGAATTCTTCACACAGGAAATGTTTAATTGGAGTTTAAAACGCAATATTTTCTTGCACGTGATAGTAAGGACTGTATATTGAAGTGTTGTCTGAACTGACTGATAAAGCTGGCATTTTATTCACCTGAGTATCAGATCCAAAAATCTGCCAGAAGGTTTAATCTTTGAAGTACTTCGTCGCATTCTTCTGTTTCCCCAAAGGTTCAGTTAGTCTGACACAAATAGAATAGAAATAGGGCATGGAGATCACAGTTTCATGACTTCATGAAACCAACGGTTGAACGTTACGGCTTAGGATGAAAATTCGCTTTCATCACTGCAATTACATTTGCTTATTTAGTAGGTTGTATCTGAGTGAATATTGGGTATCCCATGGGACCACTGGTATGTTTCTTTCCCCGGTCACTAACCCCATGACTTTATGCTCTGTAAATCCGGGGTTCTTTATACGCACAGAAACAATTCGAAAGTTTCAAAGCTTTATCAAGCCAAAGTTTGTCTTCCTACCTTTCTTCATCGGTATCTCGTCGGTTTGATGCCATCGTCCACAATTCACAGGAGCATATTTGTCTGGGCATTACTTGATATTCTTCAACTTTACAGTAGTAGTTGTGAACAGCATTGAATGACGTATGAACTCATCACACGCATTCAGACGGTTGAAGCCAGACAAGTTTATCACAATCCACTTTGAGTCGAGGCCTTAGGTCAGTCTTTTTCCTTATACTGCCTGGTGATCATGACTGGGACAAAATTAAGCTCCAGGTTGAAACCTTGACCTAACCATAGAGGTATCCACAGCATCTCGCCCCGAAGTAATTGTCAACAGATCGTTTATGAATATATACTTCATCTGGTGTACACAACTACACTGTGTTCCGATAAAATCTGAAATCTGCTCCACAACTTTCGAGTGAAGTCACTTAGCTGGGGAGTTCAAGTGAATATAACCAACTGTGACTAAAGCTTCGATCAGTGCAGGTTAGGTTCACAGATAGGCACTGATTACGCACTTTAGTTAATGAGTAGCAAGTTTCGTTGGCATTTTCCGCATGTCTGCAGGGCTTCAAACGTTTTTGAACACACCCACAAGTAAATTCATTGGAATGCGTTGCAAGTGGGCTGTCCAATGAAAATAAGACTTCCAAGATGGACATCACTCACAATTGATCGCAGCCTTCGCATTCAGATAGACTTTCCAGCCAGCCTCTTTCGAAAAGAAGCACTAAACTCGAGTTTCACTCTCAGTAGTGCATATCCTTGCCACGGCCAAACCAAATCCCCGACTATTCATCAGTAATCTAAAACATCGTCTTGCAGGTTTAATGGGATCAGTGATTTCGACCTGTTTTGGAAGCCCTAATCGTGGGGTTATCGACTGGAGTTAACAGGACAGTTACTGTGTCTCCTCTCGGGACGATAGGGCAACCTCATCACTGCTCACACGCGAGAGTGGTTGAGAGTTCAGATTTAATAATTCGGTCGTGCCTAATGTGAGGTCAATGGCGCAGTGGTCAACACGGTTGTCTCATGATTGGAATGGCCGGAGTTCAAATCCCGGTCGTGGCAAGGATATGCACTACTGACGAGCTCTAATGAGAGCGAAACTCGAGTCTAGTGCTTCTTTTCGAAAGAGGCTGGCTGGAAAGTCTATCTGAATGCGAAGACTGCGATCAAATATGAGTAATGGTCAACCTGAAAATAAACCAAAACACCGACTACTCACCAGCAATTAAGATTTACTTGAACATTTTAAACATAAACTATTGACATTAATTTTAATGTCTATTTCAAAACACTTTGAGATATAGTGTTATTGGAACTTTTCTGGGCAACTGTCGATTAACTTACGTGAAAATAAACGCAGGCTAGATTAGATAGTTCTACACATGACGAATCAAACGGTTTCACCGAGTTGTTCAGTCAGTTGTTTACTGCCGATCTCTTGAGATACCATAGGACAATGCTTGATTACATGATCATTACTACATTCGAAGTGTAGATTTCATCTCTAGGCTGTCCGCAAATGCAGTACTGTTCGGGAGCATGATTGACAGAAAGCGAAAAATCGTTAACCAGTTTACTTTTGAATTCAATAGGATTTCGTTTCGTTGAATTTTCGTCAGACATGCTAAAACATTTGTAATCGTATCATCAAAACAAGAAGTTATTTCTTCGTAGTTTTCTTTAGTTGACTAGAAGCATTACTCCGTTAAATTGCGTCTGTATGTCCACAACATTCTCCAGCTGTCTATACTTTTGACTGTATGTTTGCCGATTATGGGTTACTTTTGCTTAATTAAGCAGAATCTAATGACTTTATGACCTATTTTTTATAAGGCCTTCACAAGTGATTGGATTTCACATAGATGTTCGCGCGTTTTTTTGTTCAGGATAACCGGGGTGTGGATCGAAGATATTCAAGGAAAATTTCCGAATCACACTGGACAGCTGAAAAAAGTACGGGAAACACCTCGTTCATCGCTACAGATTTGTTGAGGAAAAGTTTGCTATCACCCACCAACGACCTATTGGTCGAAACAAACTTAAATCGGACGGCACCAAGGTACAGTTTTTAATGAACCTCGTAACGCCAAATACGATCGATTGTGCGCCAAACTAACTTCACCGCTGGACAAAAATATCTCAATCTACAAAGTAGACTAATAGTCTAGGGCGATAAAATGGTTTATAATCTCCCAGTCTTGTGTTTTGCAACCAAATTATGCCAGTAGCATAAACCGTATATATATGTTTTTGAAATGCATTCTTCCGAAACCATCTAATTTTGGTAATTAAAGGCAAGAGGTTGAAACATAAATCCGCTTGACTCACGTTCACTAGGAGTAAGCATACAACTGACATGCAACAAAAAACAACAAATCTTTAAAAACATGAAAAGATGTGGTTTGATCTCAATGAGATATGATATCCACAATCAAGACGATATCAGGTAAGCGGTAACAATTTACCTTTCCGAATTCTTGGAGTAGATTGCCTAGGACTGATCAACGAAAGTGTGAAAATCTGTCAGGTTAGTGAAAGAAATCTAGCGCTGTTTATCCTTACCTGTCACCTATAAACGTCCAGCTAGAGGGAACGCTGTAGTTCATGTTCTGTCTTTGTGTGTTGTTCTCCAATCGTTTTCTGCTGGAGACATCTTTGGCTTTTCTTCACTGATAAGGTTAACCAAATATCTTGTCATATCTTCTGTGAGGTCGCACAAATCTTACATTAGTTACATGTTCCAATTTGTATGATCTGTATAGATAAACCTGACACACATTCATATATTTGACCACCTATTACGAACACTGTAATAGTCTGCTGTTCTCGGATAGTTGCGTAAATTTCATCTAGGTGGATCTACTGAAAGGGTACTGTGCCACAACTCCATGTGGACGCGTAGTACGGGAACACTGGCAATGTATTTCTTGCAGTATGCAAAGAGTCAGTAGTCCACACGGTTGTATATCATGTCGAGAGTATGCTCCAAACATAGCTAGTGGTCAGACAAGCGTCGTTGCATAGAAGTTTGCGGCAAGCATCACCTCAGAATCTCTAGTCAGGAAATGGTTTAACTCAACACCTAAACACAAGTGACTTTACGATCACCTGGTAAAACAGAAAGCATCAAGCTCTCGTTTAGAAACAATAATGCAGTGAAAACCTTCAGGAGGGTGACCGGCGCTAACCGCTAACTTGTTTGTGATGCATGAATACTGATCTCACTTTGACAATCCCGATCAACCATGAAACTCCCGCCTTTATTACGTCATTTTATCTCTCAGGTTTCTCGTAGGTGTGGATAAATTTAAATCCGTTTAACAGAAAGAGCAGTCGAAACCAGGCCCAAAGATCACATCTTAGAGTGAGTGTGGAACGCACACCTGAAGAGCAACACACAGAGAACACGAATTGCTGCGCTGTAGCTTACATTACGCTTATCAACCATTAGGCATAAAATCAATAGTAAGTTTCGACAGCCATCCTAGCACATATTCACAACCCACAAGTTCGTAAGTACTGCGATTTTTTGTTGATCAGCAGCAAACACCCCACTCTATGAGTTCAGAACAATGAACTGTCAAGGGCTGTTTAACATGGTTTTAGTTGTGGGTATCATTCCTTATTCAGACTAATCGACGACTTTGTCATTTCGTTAAAGATCCGTTGGTTTTTGTGTGTATGCTATCCGCACTCATATTTCTGATGAGCTTGCATTACGCGGACGCACGTCATATTTGTCACATTTGGTTGCTCAATCTAACATCTTTTACACCAGACATTTTTGGTCTGCTCATTTGAGTAACGTTACACAATGCATTAGGAATACGCTTTCTTTTTAGCTCGTTGGTTACATTTATCTTCAACTGTAAACCTGACTTGGACTTTTTCTCTGATCTCATCGGCCGTATACGGAATGCTTTTTTTCTGTGTGATGGAGTTACCCATATCATTCGGAAGAACAGTCCTTTAAAGTCCGCCACTGAAATTCATGACAAGTATACTAACCTTTAATTCAACCCCTACTCACACGAATCACCCGACTTTGTAGGGTCGTCATGACCTCAGCGAATGCAGACAATATGATGTTGATATCATGCGGTAGCATAATAGTATGCGATTTTGCCGAGGCAGTAACCGCTTCAGCTGGCTGTCTAACTGCAAGGCATTATTCCCCTGTAAATAATGCTTAAGTTATTCCATCAAGTTTATGGGGTTAGCCGTAACTGTTACGTTAACTTCATTTGATGGCCCCTTAGTCATATCTTCCCTCCAAGATAAATTCGGAACAGAATTATGACCAGTAGGTTAATACATGCATCACTTAGGGTCCAAATAATAAACAGTCCGCGGTAGAGCTCTCTTTTTGACAGAAATCTACTGATCAGACCAACTCTGAGCGACGTTCAAGTTGTATTTAATAAATCTCCCACCATTTGTCGATAATCTTCATGCAGACGACTGTTACATACAAAAATTACTTTAATGCACTCATTTCATCACCTAGTGTTGACGTTTCTCCTGGATTAAAGCCAATTTCATCCTACTCATTCTTGGATCCAATTGCATCAGTCAGTATGAGAAGCGAAGTCGACAAACGACAAACTTCTGCAGCAAACCTCACATCCACCAGCAGCGCACCGGTGAGGCGCTTATTTCCGCAAGTGAGTTCATCTTTTATGAACAGCCTGAGCTATAAGTGAACGTTTCATAACGGTATGACACGGTAATTTTGGGAAATATGATTTTGGTTTATTCTAACTAGGCGACTGAGTGATCTGCTAAATGTAAAATTGTTCGATACTAATTTTCCCAACCACCACAGTTCAAACTTATTCCATTTTTTCACGGAAAACTTGTTCGGATGTCAAAGCGTGTGATACTCAGCAACTTAATCTGAAGAAAAGTATCACAAGGATATTTATAATGAAGAGTGCCTGCTAGATGTAAACGTCAGTCTTGAACCTGCAGCCTAGCTACTAGTCAGATTTTGAACATTTGTGTAAATACTTACCAGTTTTCCGACATGAACACCATATCTGTGCGGTTATTTTCATATGAAGAGGTGTAGTGGAGGTGTATTATGTGAGGAGGATTTGGGATGAGGCTTACATATTCTTCAATAGAAAGTCCACAGCTATTTGCTGAGTAAAACTTATTCCACGGTTGTTGTTGCTCGTCTGCTTTAACTACCCATTTAAACTCGACAACAGTTCTGTTAGGAAAACGATAACTGTTGATATTTTGAGTTAACAAGTCATTTCACTTTCCTCAACTACGCACGGTTGATGAATGACAGCAATCAAGAGATCAACGGTGCGACATCTGCGAATTCTGGCCATTAACGTAGCGTACTTATCCTGAGTTATTCTATAAAATTATATAATTATCCAGGTTCTTGAAGGCTGCTGAAGTTCTAAATAAGTCTTGCCAGTGTTGTTGACATCCGGGTGGATTTCTGGACCCCACTGATTCTGAAATAAACGACTAAATAATTTGCAAGTGATTTAATAACTCAAAAGATTCAGTCCAATTTGTGCTTGTTAGCCATGGCTTTAACAATCTGTGGGTGAACGCACATCACCTATGTTTCAGATTTCTTACCACATTCGAAGACATTAAACTTAGGAACACTTGGGTGATAAGCGGCAAAACTTTCACGGTCTGTATTCATGAATTTTTATTTGGTGACGTTAACAAATTACTGTTTCTCAGTGAACGGCTAGTTAGGACAAGATTAATAGTCTCGCGTGAAATTCGCCTCCTGTGGTCACTGGAAACTTTGCTATGTTTTTGTAACACCGTCGAAGTACATCGGTGGCTTGGAAATGCTCGGTAGATTACTGTCGGATATTAGAGACAATAGAAATCTAAAATGTGAAGGACTGCTGCTAGCTGACAACAAGCATGATGATTGTCTGTTGACCCAGAGCTTGAATAAACATTCGATCAGGTATTCTTCAAACGACCTAAACACGACGTCGTAATTGCTGGATTCCCGTATCAAGTTGAAACCGTTGAGTCCTTCGGAAGTTTCAGACAAGTTCAGGTGTATTACAGTGATTGGCAAATGACTGTCAGAAGCAGTTGGTGAGAAACCGCAAGCAATTTGTGACTCTGGGATGTAAAACTTACGTTGTAATTTAGTAAAGGGTGTAAATTTAGAAAACTTTGCCTTAAGGGATTCATCAAACACGATTTTGTGGAAGTAAGGAGCAATAAAATCGAACCACTGGGTAATATCTTCTTGAATAACCTCTGTTCACACCCTTGAAAATAAGGTGAATCAAATATTGGTCCAAAAATTTCTACCCATGTCGGCATACAAGTTGCAACTTACGTCCTGTCTATAAACGATGGCAAAGATTATTGCACTTCAAAAACTTTTACGCAGGTTACCTCCTTGTTGTTGGTTTTTTAATCGATACAGAGCAACCACCCATCACGGACAACGCCACCACTGTTCCCAACCATCAGACACAGGGCAACCTACAATCCCTTTTCCAAGAATGGATTGTCACTTCCACTGGTAGGCTAGCCAAAGTTGTCTGGTATACCATCCTGGTATCAATTAGTGTCAGTTCTCCATAGCGCCTATTACACCATCAATTGTGCACAAAACCCATAAGACTAACACACATTCTGACGACGCTTAACAACAGACCTCTTCTAGTTTATGGCCTATTACTCATAGGCTGTCGCGTAATAAACTCCAACAAGCAACACACTTGTCTCATTTACTACTCCACGACTTGCATCTTATCTCAATACATTGACCTTTATCAGGACAGCAAGAAAACATACATTACGAAATGCAAGTATTTTGTTCATTCCATTCAGTCGGTTACACAAAACATTCGGGTATATAGGTTAAGCGCGTAGCGTCAAAACAGTGAAATGAACGAACTTCAAATAGTCATAATCAGGATTCATTGCCACGGCAACGAAATTGATTGCGTCGGTACTTTTACCAACAAAGGGCCGGTGCGTGACGCATGATCGACATGGCTTCAGAGAACGCCAACAATCTAGGGTTGCGATCGCGCAAAGGGACCATGAACGAAGTGGCGGGGGCAACCACATGACCTGTTGCTCTTAGGTGTTTCGCGATCGAACAGGTTGACTTTACCATTGGCACTGAAAGAAGCTTGATATCCATTATGTATATCAATTGAATCTTTGTTATCAACCATTGGTTAAAGTATTACTGGGCTTTCCGATTGTTTTCACTTCATAACACTGTTGTGTCGCCAAGGGATCTGAGAACAACAGAGGAAACGAGTCAGAAACCGCAGTGATTAAATAAATGTTTGGGAGCACGTTCATCGCGTTACCTAGTAATTTTATTAGCTATTTGCAACCACATTTCATTTCTCAGCATCAAATCGATATAATCCCAGCTCACGTAGAAAATCACCGTATGGTCGTCTAATTAGCTGATTGTGTACTAACATTGATCTTCATGTCCGTTGAACTGTGATCCGTCTTGTTTGACCGACAACACCGACGTTACCTCAATCTTTTTTGACAATAGAAGCCGTATGGGTCTGAAAGCAAATCCAGCTACTTGGCAGAACAGCTTCACTCAGCTCGCTATTCCGACAGTGGTTCCGAAGTGTACCTGTGCTCTGATCCAGAAGTGGGCCCATCCATTGGGTTCGGTTCCTTAGCACGACGTGTCCAGAAACGACAGGGTCAACCGTCAGCGGTCACACGACCAAACGACTTTACTGGATCCGGGTTTGCAGACAATTACGAGTATCCGAACGTGATCCAGACCGGGACAACAGCGGAGGAGGTGATACGGACAAAAAAAATACCGGTGGATTCTGTTTGTCAACATTAACGGACGCGTAATGTGGTAGGTCATACTCCGGTGTACTCCAGAGTGCATTAGTAGTGTTTTTCACAGAATGCCTAACATTTGGTTCTTATACATTATATAGAGGTTTAGGAAACTACATAACAACTTATCACTTGAGGCACAACCAATAGACGTGCAACCTAAGAAGCTACTGTTCAACACCTTAGCTTTTAGGTAGTAAACTAACAAGTCCAGGAGTCCCACAAATGCACTAATTGTCCCCATTATTATTCTTTCTTGAGGTGATCGTTAAAGTCAACCGCACATTTCAAATAATCATGGTTTTCAAAACGTCGGTCCGTACACAATTTGCCACCCTCTTATAAACATGCACAAACTTCTACTGTGAAATTTACTCGCACTGTAGGACTGAAAAGGCGACGAAGAGTCTATGACACTGGTCTTCACAAACTGTCCATTATTCACACTTGTCAGAGACTTTCACACTCGGAACACAACAGAAGGACTATCGTACTAACACTACCCTAATATACCATTCTCAATCAAAACTAATCACAAGTTTATTCCCCTATCTAAATCCGGAGTTAGACTCTGTCGATCTAAGGCCAGTAGGTAAACTGCAATCACAATACTCTAGCATGAGGCAGAATAACATCATTCAAGTTTTCGGATGCAAAGGCTTGCAAATTGTGTTCATTTTTTCTCACTACCCACGTGATTATCAAAAACTAACAATTATCATCATAGACAGCAATACATCAGTGGTTCACACTAATGCTCAACTGCCACACAACCATGAAGAAACAGCAAACCCTATATGGGAAGAGAGAAGGAAAAAGAAGGGGACGGGAAGGGACCTATCTACTGAAAATAACTACGTCTATATTCAAACATTCAGCATCAAGGTGCCTACATCTTGCAAACAAACAACCAAGTTGTAAGTGAATGTAAGACGTCATCAGCAAGACAGCCTTCTTGCGGCTTTCACTGCTCCGCGTCGTTAAATGCACTCACTTCACAGACAACTCGGACAAACAAAGACAACATTCACCCCATTTAACTCGATTAGCCGCCATCTCACCTAAAGTCTCCAGCCACCGACTCTGAGTCGCGAGGGCCCCAGCTCGGGGGACGAACACGACCCACAGTGGACAACCCCTTCGTGAACGACTTCATTTCCCTACGCCAGGTCATTATCTGACCACCTCGCAACTTACACCAGTCGGTCGCAGTGTCAGCGAACTGTGCTCGGTGTGGAAGACGACTAGCTGCCATCCCTAATACATGGCCTAACCATCTAAGCCTGTGCAAACGTAGAGATTGACCAAACGAACTCGTTCGGCAATCACTACCAAACACGCGCTTTCTAACCTCTGCGTTACCTATACGCTGGTGCCACCCGATAGGAGCGACTGAACGCACACACTGGTGATCAGATACTTGAAGAAGTCTACACTGAGCGGCCAGGTTTCGCTGCCGTAAAGTAATACAGCCCTAACCGTTGTCTTATATACGCGAGCTTTGAGCTTCAGAGAAATACCTCCCTGTCACCAGAGATATCCCAGATTAGCGAATACCGCCCTAGCCTCATTCCCTACACCTCCACCGCCGCTGATGCAGCTTCCCAGGTATACGAACCGGTCAACAACCTCCATGACTACATTATCTAACATCAACTCTACGTGATCACAGCAATCCTGCGGAGGCACTTTGCATTTTGAGGCTACAAAGCGCATTCCGAGTGTGCTAAACAAACTCCCACAGTAAAACACTTGCATTTCATATAAACTAAAATCACCCTCTTTCCCGGTTGTGCAACGTTTCAGTTATTCTGAAACTGAGTCTCTTCAATCTATTTCACTAGGATAGGCATAAGACGGAGTTTTTTAAATGGACATTATTCGCACATTCTCAGCAACGGTTTGCTTGTGACAAGCTTGAAAGCAAAATAGTCTTTTATGTAAGTATGATATTTGATGCGGATCTTGGGTAATTCTCCCAGCCATGAAACGTTGACACTGAATTACCCTCGACTGCATAAGGTAAGCTACAGGCGGCGGATAGCTAAGCTCTTTAATTCTTCGGAATTTGGAGGTTGTGAGTGTACTTCACTACAGTAAATGGTGATACATTGATGGTGTTCACAAATGCGGTGGATGGGTGGTGTTCCGTGAATGACCCGCCTCTTTTCTCGGTATTTCGCTCACACTTATCTGAGAAAAATGCACTGGGAATGATTGCATTCGTTATCTGGTTAACACCCTAAGACAAAGAACCCAGAGTCTCGGCTGCATAGAATCATGTAAGGCCCCGATCTGATCCACTAATGTAAGAATGTTCTGTGACAGCCAACTGACGAGCACCCTCACTTGAGACTCATTAATCAGAGGTCCGCTCAACATCCAACCAGATTTTTCATCACGTACGGCTCTCTATGTCTCCCAAGCCTTTCATCTAGATTCCAGTACGCCCCGGGGACGTCACATCCGAGAAGAATGGCGACCTCATCATCCCCAGTTTCATCTGATGGAACTTCCAACAGATGCACCCACTTACTGGCCTCCCTTATAAAGGGGTTTGTAATTCTCACATAGTAGTCATCGACGGAGTTGGTGTTGTCAACGCCAACCGTCTACTCTCCATCTGAAGAACTCACGTTTAGCTAGACACTAGTACAGTAAGCTGTAGTCTCGTTGATCATCTAATAGACAAGGTCGAAGCAGTAACCGAGACACCTAGGCGTTTCGGGGAGGCTTTCTTCACTAGGGTGGTGTCCAACCAGCTGTCAGCAAGGGCATTTGCATATTCAGCTAAACCAAGCAACAATCTAGCTTTCTGAACTTTCATTCAAGTCCGGACCAGCTTACGCTGTACTATGAATACCGCCGTGATCTCACATTCCTTAGGCTCAGCTAGCAACAACGTAGACTTAGTGCACAAACTTTCGAGACTCCGTGAGGATCTAAGACTAGCATACGAGCCATGAACTGAACCAGCATCCACTGAATAGTAGGCATGCCTCTCATATCTGTAATCTTCCTTGAACTCCGTGCGTACGGAATTTCCTGAACTCGGTGAATGTTCGAAATTACGCCAGATTCAGTACTACGATGGTCCACATCTTGTCGCTGAGTTACGCATAGCCGAGAAACGGATCCCCAAACTGAAAGCAGTACCGGGCGCAGATATTTTTACAGCATCACTGAAGAAAACTTATCACTAATTACGATAGGCAAATCTCAGTCATTCACAATGACAGTCTCGTCCAACAAATTCAATGGTTTCCCAACGAGACCACCAAGGTCACAAGTGAACAGGTTGGGTCAAAATGACTACTCGCCCTGCAGGCGATTAGTGACAAATTAGTTCGGCACAACAAAAATGTAGCGGATGGGGTATTGAGAATGAATGTCAGGTTGGTGAAATATGATAGGGAATGTAAATAGTAGGAGCGAATTTTCTCAGTTCAGGGACCAACAAATTAACAGGGTCACTCATGAAACCCACCGATCCGGTCAAAATGTTTGATAAATTTGGCAAAATTTAGATCGAAGGTGAATACTTTATTAAGTTATTGTCCAAGAAAAAAGTTTTGTACAATGAGGTCGACTGGCAGCTTATCATGTGGGATACGTTCTTGATGTCCTGTATATGAACCGATGTTCCTTCACATGTGGCAGGTGCGGCACATACAATTTGTGTATTGTCCTATTCACGACATGCTGTGATCTACTGAAAGTTCAGTGGATTCATTCAAATGAATCTAATTCATGCACTCAAAAATTAAGCAATCCACTTATTCCTGTTTGGAGGTTACAGAAAAGGTTCGCGGAGACGGAGTTTACAACCTGGATAAATTTTATGCCCTAATTTTCTTTCTATACATTCAAGAGCATATCATCGACGTACCGCTTGCATAAATTCAACTTAATCAATAGTGGACGGATAGTTCACCCAGCACTAGCCACGTACACCACGGAAGGAGTACCATGTAACTTAGCTGTCTGGTTGTTTAAAATGGTTACGCATCGATGACAAACGGTCGATGATTAAAAAATCCTATCTAAACTGAGAAACTTGTAGACAACCATGAGCAATATTTACTTAGCCAACCCACCGAAACGGAGAAGTGCACACGAACAGTTTGATTAACCAAAGAATGCAACCGAGGCCCGATAATTTATTGCCATAGAATTGACTTTCTTTTCCTATCTAGTCGAAACACCAGCAAAAACGTAGCGTTTGCTACCTTAGACATGTCAGGCAAGAATTCACTATTGCAGTATAAGTTAATCACTGTGTTTTATATTGCGTAATCCAAACTAGCACATAAATATCATTAGCAGAAACCAAATGTGTTAGGTATTCACAGTCTTTAAAAATTTCTCTCCTAAGAAGTAATTTGTTTTGCACAACTTTCCAGAGCTTGATTTGTGATTCCTCAGCGCCGGGAAAGTTTTACGCATTTATCTTCGTTCCTCAACGCAGCGTGATCTTCTTTCTTTCAAACATGTTGACACAATTTTATCTTCGTTCCGCACATTCCTCTTCGACCTGAATGTTCCTTTGATACAAAAACGTCTCCTTTATTTTAAGAAAACTACTTTATCATTCGACGTTTCATTTATCTTTCAATCACACATCCGTCAAAATTTGTACTCTGAACAAACACACACAGAGAACGCAGACTACCTCTTCTAGGGATATATCATTCATAGTCATATACTCGCCACTTTAGTGTCCGTAGCTGTCATTCCAATGTTCAGAGATCAAACAGAATGCTATTCCATTTTCAATTGAAAACGTATGTTTCCATGCACAACTTGTGTCTGTTCACAAATGCAACATCATGACTGGAGTGTGAATTCTGTAATTTATTTATTCAAGTTTTGGATTAAACATCAAATGTTCTATGCATTGTACAAAGTACTGATTAAACTCACACATACCTTGCTTTTATTCGTGTATTTGTTCCTGGGCAGAGTGTCTGCAATGATGGCGAACTCACGTGATCGAACATTCAGTAATTTTCTTTTTTAAAGCCAAAAATCCGCGTTACCTTTTCTCACGTGTCTGCTCTGTGCAGTGTTACCTCCTCACATTGAACAGTGTCTACGTATGATGAGGTGAGCAATTTGCTTAGGAACCTGAAGATCGAAAACTGGACATTTCGTTTGTTACTACTCGTTGCTTTTAAATAGCTGTCATGTAGGCATTTACAAAATGACACGCAGCACTGCACACAGTCCCGTTACAGAAAATATCCAGGTTGCTTCGTTACACTGAGCTCAGAACACACAAAATACGGCCGGGAAATTAAGAAAGATTCGTTGAAGATTGAAGGTGTTACCAGAATGACTTAAGATAAATGATTGCGTCAATAATGTATTATTGTCAACAACACGGATGTACGTTGAACGTCCGTTATAGAGACCAAGTCATCAAAACTATCTAAGAGAAACGATTCGAAAATAGAAACTTGCCCGTGATGCAGTCAGCAACAGCTTTTTTAGCTTGCAAAGGTACTTGTGGTTGCCGTGGCTCAGGCTGCCAGTGATGCTGATAATGGATTGCCATGTAACAAAGTGATAAATAGGTTCAACTATAAAAATATAAACAAGAGAAAATAGAACATACATGAGAACAAAGAACAGTGAAGATTTCTTCAGAGAAACCCGAAGACCATTATGATATAGGTCTACCATGGATTGCGAAACAATGCCGTTTCGGAAGGCGTTCCAAACCAACAGTGTGGATAGTCTAAAGCTCCCAATCCGTTAGGAGGTATGATGACCTAATTTTTACCGTGCGGCTGACCATGGAACATCGCTACTTTTGAAAGTAACCGACGTTCATGTGCCTTTGATTCCATTGCTCATGTCGTTATCTGGTAATGTCCCACTCACAAACAAGTTGAGAAGGGGCCCAGGAATCTGTTCATATCATTGTATGCCCAACCTGCAAGCAAGGTGAGAGTTTATTGACATCTGTCTGGGGAATTCATCATCCATCAAGAATGTACGATCTCACTTCCCCCGTTCACTTTTGTTCTGGATAAAATTCTGGGAGGCACGCTTCAGGAGGCCAGTAAGCCCTGTGTTTGGTTTCTTCCTGGCGTTAGATTGACCTACACGGAGTCTGTGGACGACGTTTTCTTACTTAGCCCACCTGCCGAAGAAATGCAGACCGTGCCAAACGAGATGAATGGCCGGGATGGTTCGTATGGAATGCGCCTTTGTTGTAACTGAATCCACGGCGCTCGTAGCATGTAAACAGATAACGGAATAATGGTTAGTGAAGCGGCGGATAACGGAACGACGGTCAGCACAGTGGAAAACGGACTAGTTCGTGACTTCCCGGCCAACCCAAACGCCCGAGGTTAACGCTCGAACACAGAAAAACGACTGACTTCCGGAGAGAGTTTATCTTATGTTACTCGATCTGAAGATAACATGGTCACAACAACGTTCATATTTATAAGGGTTGGTGATAGCAACGAGCGAAGGTCAAAAGGATGGACCAGAAAAAAGTTCAGCTTGGGAAAGGGTAGGCGTGTAGTCGGGATGACAACAAGAGTTCTGACGAGGGCTGAAAGCGCACGTGAAGACAGAAAAAGTACCTGAACCTGGCAACACTGGAAGTCATTCACAACTGCACTTTGATAGTCTTCGTGTCACACAGCGTGTCCAAAGAACTGGTGACTTTAGCGACGGCTTTGTGTCTTCAAAGTGTAAAATCCCGCTTCAAGGCCGGAGCGTTCACACTCACAATTACATTGTTGCAGGCATTCTTCCAGATGGTGAAGCGATTCACATGTCCTTCTGGCAGTACACAGTCAATCTTAAAGATGGGTGACAGCTACAAAGAAACGCGTCGCGTACGTCAACTCGCAGCTCATAGAATGTTTGCCTATTTTCTTCACGGTTGTGTCACAGTGAGGCATTAACGTGTACTGATTTCGTTGGTTATAATGATGAGGACGATTATTATTGGTATTATTATTATCATCGTTATTATCATTGAAGATACCTCTGGCTATTGTCGAAAATAAAAATATTGGATGACATTCGTTTGTTCTGTTTTGCTCTATACTCCAAAACATTGACCTTCTAACAACAAAGGTACCAAAAGTCTTACTGGGTTTGACCATTATTGTTCCCATCAACTAACACGCATACTGTGGGATACTGACCTGAGCAGTACAGCCGTTCTCCAGCGTGTAATCCGAAACGTACAAGTTACATAATTAGTTGATCGACTTACCTTGTTGCGCATTATGCGATTATTGAGTAACTTGTTAAGCACATTATCTGGGCGTGTTCTTCACCTGACGTTACTTACTGATGTTCAGGCAAAGACGCGGTCACGAAAAATGAAGAAATTGATGATCCTGTTGAGTAAGGTGTGTGTGCGCGGCATGTCGCTTTGGGATCTTCGTTACCATTCAGATCAGTAGCTAACATTGTTAACCGAGATGGCAGTCTGCCGCAGTCGTTTACGTGCCTGAATTTGTAGAGTTCCAGTTTCTTCCGTTTAATCAAGTTTCACCAGTTCCCATCTGTTTTATTAAACTTTCTCGTCTAAGTTGTTCAACATCACCACTGAAGTGGGAAATGGCCTGGATCTGATTCCCATTCGGCCAAGCTCATAGGTTTAAGGATAAGGACGTATATACATACCTATCAACTGGTCCCTTCTGTACATATAATGCTGTCACGTCTTCAATTAATTTACGACCGGGTGCCCACGCCGTTTTCATATGGTTATCAGTCGTACAGAAGCTCTATTTTCTGCTACAGACCTCAAGTGTTCCAAAGACTTCCGCCCGCTTTCAAGTTTTGATGGGCGCAGTGGTCAAGGAGAAAAATTTCGCGATTATCGTGGAACTATTTGTTCACACTGGCACAACGACGTCCAGTGCCATCGGCTTACAAGTAGCCGTGACTCTGTATACTTAGTCGTAACATGAACTGATAGCTCAGATCAAATTATGCACCCTGGAAAGCAACTTATATACGATGTTGTTTATTTGATTCCATTTAGCATCAACGGTGGTCTCATATATGTGCAGAAATTTAACTGACAGAAAACCGTTTTACGAGAAACCAACAAACGATTACTGGTTGCCTACTTGTCAATCTCGGTGAAATTAAGTTGGGTGTTAGGAAACTACCCACACTTCGTAAACCCAGATAACTTGGAAACAAATGGTTGTACACCATACTCGTTTCCTCTTGCATGGTCCGGTCGTGCTAACTAGTAGATTTATACTAAATATAAAACGTTCTCATATCTTCGCTCTTCGTGTGTCGACGCTGTATGTAGAGCAACTTAAAATGGTTGCATCACGGGTAGCGTCTGTCCGAAAAGAAATGAAATTATCACCGTTAACCCCAGAAGTTCACAGGGACACCTAGTGGTTGTTAATATTGGGCGTCCAATTCAAGGAATTCACGCGCCACTCCCAGTTCTGGCGCTCGTGTATTCCAAGCTTTCACGGTTTTTTCATCTTTATTGCTTTAGAAATCTGCTGAATCGCCTAGTTTCCCACGTCAACTCACCCACATTGAAACTGAAAACGAGATACTTACCGACAATCACTTGATCAATATTGTTTAATAGGCCAATGATCGCTCAGTGCCTGATTTATCCTTTGATCACCGCAACAGACAGCTACAAACTCGGGCATAATTGCAGCCGGTAGTGTCTGTGTCACAGGCGGCCACAGATTAGTGATGGCTGTTTGTGCATGACATCTTTTGCAGCAAGTGACACTCAGAGTTTAAGAATTAACCAGAGGGAGGAGGCAGAAATTGTTCCATTTAAGTACCCTTGTTTAAACCTGAACATTCAACAAACCGAGCTACCAGCAGTCTGCGGACAACTGACCGAATTTCACGTGAGGTTAACGCGAGATTTTCAAAATAGATAGCTACTATGAAGTTTTCACCAGCACTTTCCAGCAATTACGTCAGCTTCCCAGACACTCGAATAAAAACAACGGAACATCTATGTCCACTAACCTGATTAGCTGCCATCACACTAGGCGTATCTAGTCGCAGACTGCATGACTCTCTGGAAGGGAGAATGGATGTAAAGTCGTCAGTCTACTGACAGTCATTCTCATCTTCCCACCTCACAGGTTAAATTATTCGGTGTGAGTATCGATAAAGAGTATCTGGCTCAGCATTTGATCAGTAGACATTCTGACTATATGTCCCAGCGATCTATTTCAAGCCATTATTATGCATTGTGATTGAATTCGGTATCTATTCTTGGTCCCCGACACCATGGCTGCTTGTTCTCTGGTTCTGCCTAGTTCCGGCGCCAAGGGTAGAACAGCTGAAAACGGTTCACGTCAATTGTTAAAAGTAACGTTTAGCAGCTATAATGTAATATCACCCTCACAGACATCATGCACGTCTGCCCTTGTATCACCATCGCCGGAGGTCAGCCAGATTTACGAGCAGTCATCCCATCCTCCTATAACCTGTTGGAAATTAAGCCAACTGTAAAGGGTTTCAGGTCTCAGGCATCACTTGAGATAGTAAAAGGTCGCTGATGTCGTGTTCTGCTTCTCGTTGTATTGAGGCAAAATTTGTATTATACGACAAAACAGGTCAATTAATTTTATGAATGTCAACGGCCGAGGACAACATGTTGTTGATGCATATAAATTTTTTGATTATTAATTGTGAAATAGACCCCTGAAAACAGCTGACATGATCTTATTCAAGGTTCGCAGGTACCGTAAGGCCCGTTTGGACTTCCGCTTTACTCACCGTCTACTTCCCCCTTTTGTGAGTAGTATGTTTGATAACGTATTCACGTCCATATGAAAATCACTGCCGCCATCTTGATTTTTGACGGTTTCTGATTATGCCCGACCACTGACAGTCGAAAACTCTCTCGGGACGTGCTAGTTCAAATGTATGTGACATTTAATCTTGATTAGATATAACTACTCTTATCTGTTTGTTGATACCTATGTTTCTATTATAGAAACATTGCCGAGTTTGCGATCGTTATCCCTTAAATTTGACCTCGGGGTTTCAAATTCTAGAGGTACCCAGGTGACATCTGAAATAAAACGTGGATTTTACAGGTGTCTGGTTAATGCTCTGCTTCCCAATTAAACCTCGCCGAACAATTATTCTGTTTGCCGCGTCCGAAATCACAAGACAGTGTCTATCGAAAAGAAAGTGTTTTCACTTTTTGTGCAACGCAAAAGCTTATTTAACAACCGCGACGTAGAAAGCTATGCGATCTGCGGTATGAATTGGGTAGCTTGGACAACAGGGGAAAAAGATGGTTTCATCACCGTGCGTGCCTCACACACGCACACAGACACACCAAAACATACATGCTCGCTTTTTGTGTTTAGCATAGAAAAGCACCAAATTATGGCTAAAATTCCAGTAGATGTAATGACAATCACGCTGCCTGAACGTGATGCATGCTTTCAGTCTGCATCTTTATCGTCTACAGCCTTCGAATGTAGTGATACGACCATTGTGCCCCCTGGTAACTGATTTGAATAATGACAGTCTGAATTGATCGTATGAAGGAGGGTTGGGAGGGTGGTGGCGGGATTTGATCGGAGAGTAAGGGATTACAAATGGCCTTGTTGAGCATGTTGTCAAGTTACAATGGAGAATACAAACCGGACATATATGTGAACTGATCACAATGTCGCTCGTCCGAACAAAACTAAGCATGCAATTGTAACAGCATCCTAGCATCAACGGGTTACACATCCACAAAGTTTTATGCGTTTGATCTTTCACTTTGTGGAATTTGCACTGATAAATTTTATTGTCAACAACGCTGGTAGGCCTGCTCAGCTGGTTCCCACTCTCGTTCCCAGGACAAATTGCCATACTTCAAAGTGAGTTTTGACAAAGGTTCTCTCGATTTCATCAATTGTACCGCGTTGTTGTATAAACTACTAATGCTCAAACGAGAGCTCAGTAGGCCACTGACATTGTTCAAGGTAGTTGGCTCGGATTCTGTCGGAGTTATTGAGCTCCGCTTCGACTGGAAGTGCTTTGTTTTCGACGGTTCCATCGTTCCATCGATCATGGATGGCAGTGAATCCAACATTTCATGTCTAGAAAAAATTGAAACAGCCACGCTTTAAGTTGTCCTGAACCAAAAACAACAAAACTCGATGATTAACTAAATGACAACAGATTATCGACAGATGCAGAATAATATGAACAATTTCTTCCCGGTTACCACCTGTTTGCCGTACAACTATTGATAGTGTCGCATACAGGGAAAAAACTACTACTGCGTCAAACTGACACAGGAATTCGTTGATCAAAATTAGAGTCATGGAAAACCAGCCGCTGATTGGCATAATGAATAATCCAGCAATGGATGCATGTCATTCCAATTAGAAGAATGTCATATCAGTTGGAGGAAAGCATGTGATCGCTGACAAAAGTACCCCCTTCCTTCTCAACAAATACGTCTGCTTACGAGAATGAACAATTAAAATTATCCGAAGGCAATGACACATAACTCACAGCATGCGGTGTTTATTCGGTTACTCATACAATCAGTGAGGTAGGGTTGTTGAAAAGTGTTACAGTGCAGAGGTACCAGTTCCCCACAAATAACTGTTACGGGCCGACCATGCACTAGGATTTTTGACTACAATCACGTCTTACTACTCAATCAGGATTACTGCCATAGTGCGTTTTATGATACGTATCATGGAATCTGGAATGGACATATCCGTATTGCCAACGAAAACACAACAGTAGTTAATAAGCATGCAAACTATGCAATGGACAATCGTCTCGGTTATAGATATAAAAACACCAGTAGCTCACAAACTTTCCAAACTGTCGCACAATAGTGAGTGGAAGCAAAAGCCCTGGTGAGGAAACAGATAATAGGGGGAAAATGGAATCCAATAAAACACATGTGTAAACTCTAACACTCAACATCAAAGTGCCCAAATCCTGCAAACGAGTAACTGAGTACTAAGTGAATATAAATGACCGTCCGTAAAGCAGCTTCCCTAAAGCCTTCACCACCACCCCTCCCCGAGGCATTAACCGCGCCTACTTCCCAAACAACTTGGTCGAACAGTGACAACATCCATGTCACTGAACTCCACTAGTTGTCACCTCTTTCGACGTCTCCAACTAGACTTTGTGAATCGTAGTAGCTCCGTCTGGGTTCACACCCGACGCACAGCGACGGATACTTCGGTGAGTAATTTCTCCTCTCTACACATACTTTGAGCCACGCGGCAACCATGTTAGCAAAATTTGTAGGGCATAACGGAAGATTAGTGAGCATCATTCGTACAGGGCCTAACCAGCTAAGCCTGCGTGTACTTAAAGTGAGAACGAATTAACTCGACTGACAGTCACTACCAAATATCCGCCTCTAACTGTTGTTGGTGCATAGCTTTGAAGCTCGAGGGTCCTATATATAAGAAAAGTGTGTGTAAGTTGCGTAACTTTATTTGGGCACTCAGAGTATAAGACGTAAACCACCTTGAGATATTTGACCATCAACGTCTGAGTTCGATCGGTCGCATCGAACGACAGTGACGAATGCAAAAGGAAGCGACGGTACGTGGGTCAGACATGTGACCATGGTTATATCAGCTTTGTTTCATGGATGAGGAACATGGCGACTAGAAGTTCAAAATTCAAAATGTATCTACTTCTCGAAACACCGATTTTTGTGTTTACTGGACGGTCTCGAATAGTGAGCAGTCATAGGGCCAGGATAGAATTGGGCGTTGAAGACTGCTCAAGTTCATTCACACAGAACACTAAATTTTGTGGAAATAGATGGTTGGACTACATATTAGAAATGGCAGTTTGTTGCTTATTGTGTCGTTTATTCGGTTCCTTGCCCAAAATTCAACAGTCTAAGGCATGAGGAGATGGTTTATGGCTCAACGAAAAAAGCTGAAAGCAGCCTCTATTTCGTTAGGAATGTAGGTCGGTTTCACCTCCTGGGTTAGGAGTATTATGATACCCGTAAACTGACCCAAACCAACATAGGGTATGGCGGAAAGTCGTGTTTGGCTAAGTACATTAATTATCGACGATCAATAACACTTTTGCTATTGGCCCTACTCTATGTGTAACAGAAATAATGACGAAAGTTAGGTTAAAGTGGGGAAGTTCTCGAGAAAGTTATCTTACAAATACTGTCTCACTCTGGTTGAAATGTCACTTGTCCTTTTTCTGGCAAGTACGCCACTAATGATAAGTATTTAAATTCAGACAGAGGTACCAGAAAATAAGTATCACCGATTCTTTTCTTACATCAGTCAGATGTGGTTAGATCTTCTTATCATGGTTGTATTTCAGTTATGCACCCATGTCAATCACTGTGGAATTGCGGCCACTGTCTCAGTGCCGAATAGCGGAGGAAAAAGACAAACCAGAGTTTACAGATAACAGAGGGAAGACACGGAACTTCACTTCTAAATCCTTGTATCTAACTGCAGTCAAAAATCTGCAAGGTGAGTAGACATTAAAGGTGAACAGCCAGATTATAAGTAAGAATCAGACGGCACCGATAAGACGGGCTAATTTTCACGATGAAATATTGGGCGATTTCAACAAGAGCGATATACGGTAAAGCCACCCACTCTCATTCATTTTTCTCGTGGACGAATCAGTGAAGAACTGCGTGCGACTGGTCACAAGATGCCGGCATCCACTTTTCACCTGATGGAACACTGAGTGCTCCCGATTATGCTGATAACGAGATGTTGATCGAACATTTTCAAGCAGCACAGCCAATTCAACACGCTACTCTGCGCTAGTCTAAATATAGCCAAATGCGCTTTACAAACTCAGCTTGCAAAGTGCCTCTGTGAGACTGCTGGGATTACATAGATTTAGCGTTGTTCAATGAAGTGATCATTATCATAGGCAGCAGTATATCAGTGATTCTCAGTTATGCCTAACTGCCACATAACCATGAAGTAAAAAGCCAATCCTGTACAGGAAGAAATAAAAATAGAATGGGTGGACAAGGGATCAAACTACTAAAAATTGTTACGTCCATATTCAATCATTCAAAATGATGCTGCCTACACCTTGCGAACAAACAACCGAGCTGTAAATGATAGTAAGACGCTACCAAGAAGACAGGTTTCTTACGGCTTTCACTGCTCCACATCATTAAGTGCACTCACTCCACAAACAACGAAGACCTTCACACTGCTGAATCCGATCAGCAGCCATCTCACCTGACTTCTTCAGTCACCGACTCTATGAGTACCAAGGTCCCCAACCTGGGATAAAAACCCGACCTACAGTGAACAATCCGTCAGCGAACGACTTCACTTCTCTACGCCAAGTCATCTTCCAACCTTACATCATAAGCCAGTCGGCTGTAGCGTCGGCAAACATTGCCCGATGTGACAAAAGACTAGCTGACGTCCTTAGTACATGGCCCAACCACCTAAGTTTGTACACACTTAAGGCTTCCCTCATATCTGCATGGCAGTTAGGAGTCAGTGAAAACCACTAATGCATTGCGGCCTACGGTGACGATAGTGATGACTCTTAAGTAGCTCTCTGTTCCGCTTTATTAGGTCTCCTTACTTCAAGAAAATACACACAGGTAAAGACAACGTTTATGCTGCTTATCTCCGACGGGCACAATCTCTTCCGGCTTCTCGAGCCCGACACTAGATGAGATAGGAATCGGAATCTTGATCTTCTAGCTTACTAATGTAATGTAATGTGAATTACAAAAATGCGTATCTCCTATCGCAGTGAAAAAGAACTAGTCGAATTGCAGTACTAAACTGTGTTTTAACACACAGTAAACAAGCACCACTTTTGGCGAGTGTTTCCAGTGAGTGTGTCTCCCAGTCCTTAATCAAGCTGTGTTTGCTCAGGCTGAGAATGGTTTATTTGCTGTCCTTCAAGTACCGAGGAGTAACTGTCTACCAGGGCATGCGCTGATCCTTCCGTATCAGTGGGGTTTCATAAAATTGTGAGTCGCCATTTACGTGGCCGCCATGAAATAATTTTCATTTCGAATTGACATTTAGTGCAGCGTGTAGACGCTTCAACTTAGCCTACTGTTCACCTTGAATATATTCTGGTCTCTTAAAAAACGGTTTCAAACAATTAAACGGATCCATGAGGCTTTTGCCTGGTGGAGCCACACTACAGAAACGTATTTTTATCGGTCGTTGTTGAACCGAGTACAAAAACTTCTAAGAAGCTTGCTGACGAACTTCTGCAGGATAGCAATCACCCTCACAACCAGACTCACCCACCTTTATCCAGTCTCACGATGGAATCCATCAGTAAACCCATATAGGCTCTCAGACAAGCGTTCAATTATTCAGTGGTCTCTCACTTATTGAGAAGTGTGTTTAATCACGAACTAATTCACTTGGATTTTACTGAGTACGTAAAAATAGGAAACCCCGTCACTGTGCCAACTTTGATCTCACCCTCAGCCTAGATCCGGATTGGAACTGATACCTTGTGTATCAGTCCACCCGGTCACCACTGCCACCATCAGCGTGTTGACATGTGTAGCAATCGTAGTCACAGTCGGTGTAGTTGGTGATGATGACCATGAAGGGGAACAGTGGAAGCCGAAAAGAAGTTTGCTGTCCTAATTTCAAGTCCAACCCAGATGTTTGCTTGTTCATAATGTGTACTCGTCTTGAAGCTGACTGTCTGATTTTGGGCGGAGATTTCGAGTAGTCTACCTCCTTCCCGTTCATGGTTATGTGGTCGTTGATAACGCTATATAACGGTACTGTTAACAATGACACTGTTAACTTGATCGACAAGATTTTTTCAAATCGACAAGCATCCCATTTGATCTACCTTATCAAAACGAAGTAACAACTTAGTGGGCAGTTTGCATGCATAATGACCAAAAAACTTAGCATTATAAACTAACTGGTAAGCTGAGTTTGAAAAACTGTTTATATAATCCACTAGAACTCACTGGTCTGCTCTGCCGGAAGCAGTGGACCGAGTAGGCTCAGGTGATACAAAGTCGGACGAATAGTCATATGTCTTGTCTGTCAAGATTGATTTCCTCAATACACGCAATTTATTCGCTTCCTTGCGATGATCCAGCTTACTCCGAGATCTTGGTGGCAACCCCCATAAATGGCTCAATTCACCGCTAGAGGTCTCCCTGGTCTTTTGTAATTCGACCAGTAACCGGTTGTGATGGACATCGTCGCTTCGTCGCTCCCATCTGGCTTGCAAATGCTGTTCCAACCCCTTCAGATGAGAACGATCGTTTAGATAAATGACGCACGTGCCTAATTCTTGTTCAACACGTTTCCGCTGACCGGTAATAGATGAATGATGAATCAAGTATGCTGCTTGAGGACTGAGACAAAATGGGATAGCATTTCCCATGCGATAGCGCGATTCCAGTTTCGAGGTGACCATTTCTGAAGGCAACGACGTCTGTTTCCCACCAGTGTATACTGAATTCGTACCGGTGGTCTTGACGAATTTCGTACGTCGACTGACATCCAATGAGTCCTCGTATTCACCTTGAAGATATTTCCATGAAAGTTTGCGATAATCAGGATGAGAGAGACTTTTGGATGAAAGGTCAGTGCAGTATTCAACACACTGAGTTTTTTTGCATGCAAGTTTTTCGGTGAACTGAAAGCTTTTCTGTCGAGGCTTTTCACTGTTTGCTAATTCTTTGAAAGGTTGTAATATATCTGCTTCTGGGAAATTGGCGCACAGATTTCGGTTTTCTTCTTCTGGGACATAAGTCGTGTGCCCGAAAGGCATATTCGAGTGGATTTGGTGCAATCGTTGGGTTGGGGTTAGTGTCTCCATGTTTCAGTTTTGTGCAAAAGCCTTACCTATGGACAGAACATTCTGCATAATGTGCCGAAGGCTCGTGATTTTAACGATCTGACAGAATTCAAAAGCGGCTAAATTGATTGCTCGCAAAGCAACGTGTACAGTAGAACAAGTACACTGACAATAAGCTTCGCATTAGTTGCATTATGATTTAGATAAGCCAAAACACTAACAAGACCAAAGATAGTGTTGGCATCCACTCGAAATGTCTACAATCGATTTTGTATCAGATCGAATCGACAAATATTGTGTTGTGAACCGCAACAAATTCGCTTACTCGTGATAATTAAGTGGATTGTCTGAAACACTGGTGAACAGGAGCACAAAACAAATATCAGACTTCCGATTTTAAAAATGTGCAACGCCAACGGGCTTGTATTGTGAACTCTACGTTGGCAATGTCATCAAGTAATGAAAATCATCATGTTGATTGGTACTTGTACGTTTAGAACCGTGCCTATTCTCCACAATGATTAAACCAGAAAACCGAACAATGTACAACGACGTTTATTGCAAGTAGACTGGGGGAAAGAGCTGTAAGCGAAGCACGACAAAAAAAAAACAGAACAAGACCAACCAGCTAACAAGCGATTGGAAATTATTTTTATGACCTTGGACAGTCGAACAAACGAGAGATTGCAGACCTGCAACCAAACAATATCAATAATGTCAACAATGAAAGTAAATAGCAAGGTAGCTGGAAAACGTGGCAAAACAAGAATGTTTTGGTATTGATATGTTCGCCGAGCTTGGCATTTAGGTTGCAAATGCTGATGCATTATCTAGAAGACCGATTCGCGACCATGGCGATTGCCCCTCATGCACGAGGTACTCCATGATGATCACCATCAGGCCAGAGGAGAATAATCGATGGGCTGCCATTCAAAGTGGCGATGCAGATCTACAAATCGTATACAGACGAATAAAAGAGGGGGGGCCACGTCCGACCACCCAAGAGATGGCAGGAAGTAGTTGGGAGGCGCGTTGCCTGTGGTCGTTGTGGAACCATCTCTATATAGCCGATAATGTCCTTTATTATCAATATGGCCCGACATATGAAAGTCAAATTGTGGTCCCAGAATCGGCGGTTCGAATTGTTTTGCAGGAACTGCATGAGAATTTGGGGCACGCGGGCCAGAACAAACTTGAAGAAGCCGCGAAACGACGTTTCTGGTGGCCCCACCAACGAAGAGACGTCAAGGATGTGTGCAGTAGTTGTGGTCTGTGTGCACAAATTAAAAACCCCAAGAGACAACAATGCGCACCGTTACAGAGCATGCTGACGGGGTATCCGAATGAAATAGTAGAAGTTGACATCGTCGGGCCACTACCAGAGACCACCCGAGGGAATAGGTACATTCTCGTGATGGTGGATCATTTCACTAAATGGTGTGAAGCGGTGCCAGTGCCACGAGCGGATGGCGGAACTACCGCCAAATTCATTTTCGACCACTGGATCTCGC